>JAHWFO010069864.1:1024523-1125721 GCA_023313115.1 Rhysida immarginata | reverse complement strand
TAATGTTATTTAATCCACGCCTATTCCAAAGATGCAAATGTTAATAAAAGTCTTTTAATTTTTAACACTTATAAATTTAAAAATTTATATCAAACCGTATTTAGAAAATTATTGTCCGAAAGCTTAAAAGTTTATTCTTATAATCTTGCACTTGTAGATAGGAACGGAAGCTATTCTGTTCCCCACCAATCAGAGAGCGGAGTCAATTCTTCGAGTAGTTGCGCATTTCAACTTTTACTCTTTAATAAGGTCGAAAAAAACCAAACACATGAGGATTACTGAGGAGAGAGGACACATGAGACAGCACACATCAAGGGTTCGAGCTACTCATAGATGGTATAGATTGGAGAAGGAATGTTAATTGAAGGCACACTCTTTTAAGGTCAGCGGTTTTTTATATCCTATTCTTTAAGGCTGTTTTTTCTACAGTTCTTATTCTAGAAAAGCCCTTTTCAGGGCTAGCAGTCTGATTAATTCTTTACTTATTATTTTAAAAATTATCATAATGCCAGACTCAGGCAAAGCGTTAAGTGGCATTGCAAGCCAAAAAACAAGTGATGGTAAATATACGTATGGCGAGATATATAAAGATGCCTGTAAAGATTACAGATTCGAAGCTTTTGATGCTATAATTAAGGATAAGCTAGAGGTTATGCGCCAAGAAATGTGCACTAAATACGATAAATTACAAGGAAAAGTCGAGTCACTAAAAGGGAACATTGCTGAAATCCACGATAAAATTGCTAATATGAATGCTGAAATATCTGCAGCACGTAATGAAGCCAACAAGAACTTTAATAAGTTGGAGCAGTTCCTCAAAGATCAATTCTCTGCTCTGTCAATGAAAGGTAATCAGCTTACTGGTGAAACTTCTGACTATCTAAGTATGAATCCTCAGCCTATGGAAATTATCCCCTCCGGCTTAGGGAGTAATGATAACGATGGCAAAGACCCGATTGGTACAAATCGCAAACGGCTATACAATGATACGGATAAATGGATACCTGCAAAATCTAAAAAGGCTAAAAAAGGGTTGAAAATTGACAACATTAAGGATGTTGTTGATATAAATGATACAATTGCTGTTGCTTTTCGAGAAAGCAAGTCCGAACAGCGAAAAAATGTTGAAAAGCCAAATACCAAGAGCAGCTCCTATATTCCGCCAATCATAATACGTACTCACGGTCAGCCAATCAAGCAAATCCTGGGCGAGATTCAAAAGCATGTGGCGATTAACCTAATTACTGTACACACAGGCAGAGCAGAGACGATCAAAATAAGGTGTCATGATGAGGAAACTCATAGTAAATTGGTGTCTGGTATTAAGGCTGATAACGTGCTAAAGATTCAGCATCATCAACTTAAATCGGAAAAAGTCCTCAAATACGTTATACGAAATGTAGACGTGACCTATGACCTTAACGATTTTAATGAAGACCTGAAAAAGGCCAACTACTTCCCTGAGAAAGTGATTAGGCTTAAAAAAGCCAAAGGATCAATTGATATGCCCATGATTCTGGTTCTGTTATCAAACACTGAACACAATAAGACACTTAAAAATGTGACCCGCATAGGGCCTTTAGCTGTCAGTGTTGAAATGTTTCGAGGTAATAAGAAACCTTTACAATGCTATAATTGTTTGCGATTTGGCCATGTATCTATGGGTTGCACGGAATCCCCCCGTTGTAACAAATGTGCTAAAGATCATCAGTCAAAAGACTGCCCAAATGTAAAAGGACAAGATCCCCCAAAATGTATTCGATGTAATGGACAACACACTTCCAGTTACACAAAATGTCCTAAATATCCGCAAGTCAGGAGAGTGCAAAGTGCTAAAGTGTCCCCGGAGATTTCCTATGCCTCAATGGTCTCCAAACAAGATAAGAGCATTAACGTGAATGATTTTCAAGAAATGTACAAACAAATTGGCAGTGTATGCAATTTGTTAAACGAACTGGGCAAGAAAATGCCACTGATGAGTGGAATACTTACGAATAAAAACTGACAGTATGGCTGATCGGTGCTATTCTATTACAAATCGTGGTAAACTTAGTTGCGTAATATGGAACGCCAGGGGGATCCCCCGGAGGCGTATTGAGTTTTACAACTTCCTAACCCAATGGGATATAGACATAGCATTTCTATGTGAGACACACTTAAGACCAGACCGCGATTTCAGGCTTCCTGGTTACTGTGTGTATCGTAAAGACAGAACTCTTCCCACTACAGTAAAGACCCCGTCAGGTGGGTCAGCTATTATTATTAAGAAAGGCATTCATCATCGGGAGGAACCAACCCGAGACTATATGGGAATGGAAGCTGCCTCTGCTATCATTACTGATGCCACACTGGGAGAAGTGAAACTAGTGGCTCTATATAATGCGCCCAAGCATAAATTCGATGCCAACGAGCTCGACGAGCTGTTTTCCGGGAATATTCCCGTTATTATGGCGGGAGACCTGAACGCTAAGCACTCGCACTGGAATTCAAGATGCCATAACCAAAACGGTGTTCTTTTGTATGGCTACGTGCAAAAGCAATCCGATATTATTGCAGTAGGCCCTGTGGATGATACATATTATTGTGATCATTCTCCTTCAAGCGATGTACTTGATATTGTGCTGTTGAAGGGCTTCTACAAATCATTCAGTATCTATACTGTCAATGATCTATCCTCAGACCATAAACCAGTTGCACTAAATTTTGATAACGTAAACATTGACCTCAAAGAAGAACTGAGGCTCAAACAAGACTGGAAATTTTTTAGAGAAATTCTCAAAAATGATGACGACCCACTAAATAACGTACATAGTACGAGCGACATAGATACCAATGTGAAAAGGCTTACTGAACGTATAAAAGCAGCTATTGACTCTAGTGCTTCGCCCTTAGAGTCGAAGCGAGCTGATCACCTTGATCTCACCCCAGAAATCAAACAATTAATTGAGCAAAGGAATAAGGTTAGAAGGCAGTGGTGCCGAACTCGTGATTCATGGCTTAAGACCAAGTATAATAGGCTCACAAGAAGAGTTCACGAGGAGGTAAAAGCACTTCGTAATGACAGATGGAATGATAAAGTTAAGAGTCTGTCGACCCACGATAACTCTATGTGGTGCATGGTTCGAGTCTTGCAAAACAAGAAAGCCATTAATATCCCACCTCTGTTAGCCCAAAATGGCAAATTCATCACGAATGATGATGATAAAGCGCAGCTTATTGCAAGCTCACTTTCAGAACAATTTGTCACGCCTACTGATGGTCGGCAGATAGGACTTGATATGTCCGAGAAAGTAAAATCCTGCATAACTGGCTTCTATAATGTTCACGGCAATGAATTCCCAAAACATGGCATTGATATAAATGAAATCCAAAGCATCATTAAAAATTTAAAAACGAGAAAAGCTCCAGGTAAAGACTCTATTAAGAACAGTGCTTTAAAAAATTTACCTCAAAATACAATTAAAGATATTGCAAAAGTGATTAACGACTGCTGGAAGAACACTTACTTCCCGGATGCTTGGAAGCAATCAGTTGTCTTAAGCATTCCTAAGCCAGGACAAAATCCTGCAAATCCTGTTAGTTACAGGCCCATCAGCTTGTTACCATCAATTTCCAAAATCCTGGAAAAAACAATTCTAAAGAGATTCATTGAGTACTGTGATGTCAACGATCTCATCCGCGATGAACAATTTGGCTTTCGCTCAAACCATTCCTGCCAACTCCAAACATGGAGGCTCGCAGCGGATATCAATGAGCCCCTTAATCTCTCTATGTACTGTGGGGTCGTTTTTCTCGATGTACACAAAGCCTTCGACCAAGTCTGGCACGATGGTCTTATTTTTAAAATGATTATGGATGGATTTCCTCAAGACATAATTACTCTGATACACTCGTTTCTCTCCAACCGGTTCTTTCAGGCCAGAGTTGGAGATAGTCTATCTCCTATGTATGAAGTAAAAGCTGGTGTCCCACAGGGTTCAGTCCTGGGGCCAGTATTATTCAATTATTTTATGCGAGACTTTCCAAGTCCTTCTAAATGTAAGCTCTTTTTTTACGCAGATGACGCTGCTATACTGACCTGTGCTCGTCAACCAGCCGTAGTAGTCTCGCGGCTGCAGAAGGCTCTAAAGGAGTGTGAAAGCTGGTTTAGCAAGTGGAGGCTAAAATTGAATGTAGACAAATGCAAGGCGATGTTTGTCTCCAAGAAGAGAAAGAGATCATTAGATTCTCTAACACTATATGGCAAAAAACTGGACTGGGTTGAAACTTATAAATATCTTGGTGTTGTTATTGACTCTAAACTTACCTGGACTCCTCACGCAACTTATGCGTTGAATAAGGCCAGGAGAGCCAAGTTTAGCTTGATTGCTCTGCTGGGCCGGAATAGTGCTCTAAACATTGATAATAAACTCCTACTCTATAAGGTCATTGTTCGGACTATCTTGACCTATGGTATGCCCGTCTGGGCCACAATATGTAAAACTAGATGGAAAGAACTGCAAACGTTCCAAAACGTTACCCTTAGGACTATTGCGCAAAAAGATCGGAGAATTGTTCGCAATTCCTCCATTTATAATGACTTCAACATGACTCATATTGGCAAATACGTTCAAGGGCTCATGGAATCCATGCTGCCCAATATAGAAAATCATAGCAACGAGCTAGTCTCGGGCATTTTAAAGCATCCTATGCATAGAAAGAGATATCGTGATCCAAGGCATATACTTGATATTAATTTTGAAGACATTGATAATGTCTTATTTCCAGATTACTGGACTTCATAGGTCGTGTTTTATCTAATACTAGTGGTCTGCTTCTAGTCTAGACAGTCGTCAATCAAATTTGCCTCCACCAAGAGGAGGCAATTTTCTTTCATACTTTGGATGACCCTTGTGGGTACATCAGGCTTCTTTTCTAGCTCAGTGTATTTCCCTTGGAATATGATTATGAAGGGTGAGATTATGGAAGCTATGCTTCAAGTTCCACTTGAATACCGATACACTACACTGTTCGATTGTCGATTGTCGAAACCAAACAATACAACAACTTGCCGTCCGCATGATTATGGCACTGATTTTGTGACATCATGCAAACAGATGGGTTTTGTGATGTCCAAGGAGGATTGTCTGGTTAATATTACTGGAGGAGTCAAAGAAGTATGTGACAAGTTTGGATTCTCTCAACGCGCTCTTACTCATCCTAATATCATTGGCACCTCTGAGATTTTGAACACCATTAAGCACCTGAAAAACAAAAAAGTAGCCGGCATCGACACAATCACCAACAGTGCTCTGAAGAATTTGCCTCTTAATGTTGTTTGCGTTATCACCAGGATCATGAATGATGCTGGCTAAACGGTCACTTCCCTAGCGCCTGGAAGGACTCAATCATCCTCACTATTCCCAAGCCGGGACTTGATCCTGCTCTTCCCATCAGCTACAGGCCCATTAGCTTACTGCCAGTGCTCTCCAAGGTGTTTGAGCGAACTATTCTCAAGAGGTTCAACGACTTCTGCGAGGCAAACAACCTTATTCGTGAAGAGCAATTCGGCTTCCGCACAGCTCACTCCTGTCAGCTCCAGGTATGGAGGCTTGTTATTGATTTGAACGGTCCTCTCAATCTTTCTATCTTTGGTGGTATCGTCTTTCTTGACGTTCAAAAGGCCTTTGATCAAGTCTGGCATGATGGACTCATTTATAAAATGATTACTTGTGGCTTCCCTGATGACCTGATTGCCTTGGTTCGCTCCTTTCTGACAAACAGGACCTTCCGTGTTAAGGTTGGTGACTCCTTGTCTGACCCTTCTGATGTTAATGCTGGTGTTCCCCAAGGCTCTGTCGTGGGGCCTGCCTTGTTCAATTTCTTTATCCACGACTTTCCTAAGTTTACAAAGTGCAATCTTTACTTGTTAGCTGACGACGGGTCCATCATGACCTGGGCACGTAATCCAGTCCACGACATCAGCCGTCTGCAAAAAGCTTTACACCAGTGTGAGAGCTGGTTCTCTAAGTGGCGCTTACAGCTGAATGTTAACAAGTGTAAAGCCATGTTAACCACACGCAAACGCAAAAACCCTCCGAGGCCCCTCATCCTACATGGTAGGAAGTTTGAGTGGGTTAAAAATTATAAGTGCCTCGGAGTTGTGATTGATTCCAAGCTCAAATGGAACGACCATGTCCAACAAGGCTAAGAAAGCGAAGTTTAGTCTCATCGCGCTACTGGGGCGAAACAGCGCTCTCAGAGTGGACAGCAAACTCTTATTATACAAAGTAGTGATTCGTGCCATTTTACTTCAAGGTATGCCCGCTTGGGCTTCCATTTGCAAATCGAGATGGAAAGATCTTCAGACCTTCCAAAATGTTACCTTCCGGTCCATTGCTCAACTAGACAGAAGAGTTGCCAACAATCTCTCTATCTATGAAGATCTGGGGATGACCCACATTGGTTCCTAGGTTCAAACACTTCTCAGGAACATCATGGAAATATCCTGGTTGCTGGTATCCTGGACCACTCACTCACTATCAAGGGTTCCCTCAGGTTTCGAAGACCCCGTCATATCTTGGATGTCAATTTCGAGAATATTAACAAGGCCGAGTTCCCCAACTACTGGATCTGCTAGATCCTAGTTTTTCGGACTCGCTATTCGTCAATCCACAATCTGATTCTTGTCCCTACCATGAAGGGACTCTTTTCTGGAAGACTTAAAGAGGTTCATCAGGCTTCTTTTCTATTTCAGTGTACCTCATTTGGTTTACTTTTTGGCGAGCGTGTAAAGTGAGCTAAAGGCTCCTGGACCACTCGTACTACTTTTCACTACACTGATCGATTGTCGAGAAATAGAAATCCCATACTGCACTATGTACGCTCATCAAATTTGGTTACTTTTCGTCCAATACTTTACTCGCTAGAGAGCTCTGGATACCTCACGTTATTTTATAACCATCCTGTATAAAGAGTTTTAAAATTAACCGTTACATAAGGAAAATCTTTTCTTATCCAAATTTGAGTTTACATTACATTCAAATTATTTTTTGTGTTCTTCCAATATAAAAAGCTTGATTCTATCAAATTAAAGGGTGTTAAGCATCCATTCTGGTATATTATTAAATAGGTCTGGGATATAGAATTATTTTTCTCGTTTTAACGAGTTTTTTCTCGAGTTATGTTTTTTCTTAACGAGTATTCTTGTTTCCTGAGTTTTAGGTGGGTTTTTTTCGAAAAGTAATTTTGAGTAAGTACTTTTTATTCAAATAATGTTTCGATTTTTTAGAATTTTTAATTCTTTATATTGATACTCTATTGGACATTCATGTGCCATTTCATTCTAATATTGATACTCTATTGGCATTTATATTAATACTCTAGTGCCATATGTTATTTGTTTAATGATTCTATTTTATATCTTAATAATACTAGATAACTACAAAAGTTCTTGCCATTTTTAATTCCGGAAAAGAAAATGATGTACACAAAAAGTGGCGTATCGCTAATCTCCAAAGTAATCACTATCGGCATCTAGCACCTTCTACCAACATGTCTCCAGTTTATCAATCCCCTGGCTGTAAAACTTGCCGGTCTTGGACTCAAAGAATTCCGTGAGTGCCTTTCGCAGATATGTATCATTGGTGTAGGATTTTCCACGAAGACGGCAGAGGTTCGAGTCCAACGAGGAAGTGAAAAAGTCTCTCCTGACGCTGTTTCGACATCGGCCTTAAGATTTCTACAGAACAGGTATCCAGATGCTCCCAGAACGCTGGAAAAAATGTGTAGAGAAGCAAGGAGAGTTCTTTGAGAAATAACTGGAGTGTGTGGGTTTTTTTTGTACTTTTCAGATTTTATAAAAAATAAACTCCGGGTCAAATTTGAACCCCCTCGTAATTGTTTGTGTTTAAGAGAGGTATGGATTAAACGAAATGCTATACAGAACTGAACTTTTGAAAGTGAACGAATTTACTGGTGTATTTACAATGCATGTTTTTGAGAGATATAAGGTGGTCTTCAAGGTGAATAAAATCTTGCAAACCTTCAAGAAGGAGCTTTAGCTGCGACAAAGCTATCGTCATGAACGCGTTCCATGATAGATGGATTGGTCGAGGAGGGCCAGTTGAATAGCCCCCTCGGTCCCCTGATCTAACTTCCTCTCGACTTCGTTTCTTTGGAGGGCTGTTAAAGATATAGTACAGAAGTCGACCAACAGCAGCCGAGGATATGCAATGCAGGATCCGATCAGCGTGCAAGGCTTTGTGCAACCCTTGTTTTCCATCTTGACTAACTTGTACTCGTTAAAACACCTGGCGACAGTCTTCCTGTACTGTGTTCACAATGACCCAATTGATAGAGCCATTGATACTCGTGATTCCTGGCTCGAATCCAGGTCGTGGAATATTTCTTTTCATTTTTCATGATAATATCATTGCTTTATGCTTAGGGCATTATCTCCAGTTTCCATTTAATAATTTCTCGTATATAATTTTTAAATAAAAAAGAGACATACACAATTTTTAATTATATGTCAATGAATATCATCATTATTACTCATCAAGATTTGTTAAAATCAGTAAAGGGTTAAGAGAGTTATTAAGAAATACTTTTAAAACATGATATTTTTCACTTGTTTATTCTAAAAAGGAGAAAAAATAAGGCTTCATTGTTCATTCAGTTACATACGCTATGCTAGTTTGCGAACAATATCTGGGAAAACAAAACTAACGCCCCCCTGTTATCCTTGGTCCTTATGAAACCTGCCACTTCCAATTACCTCGAACATCTCGTGGCTTCTTTGACAAACAACCCAAAGAGAATTCCTCTCTTGTTTACTACGCCTGAGCAAAAATGCTTCATCAATCACTTCTTTAGAAATGGGCGGGAACGCAATAGGGAGCTTAGAGAAAGAAGAAAAGATAAAAAAAATACGTAGAAAAATATTAAAAAAAAACCAGCTTAAAAACACTTTGTTATTGACATTTAAAAAAATAACCAAAATTAAAGAGAAACAGGGTTTAATGATTTTTTTTTCTGATTCTTTCTTTCACTGGCGACATTATCGTCAAAAACTGATTAAAACAAATTATAGCGCGTTATCTCTTTTTAACATATTTTAAGCTGTTTATTTTCTCCAACGTTATAATTCATCAACAGACGGCAGTATATGTTTTGTGTTCTTCAACCAGGAAGTACTGTTAAAAAATTGCGTTGCTTTTTATATGTGAAATTAAAAGCCTACACTAAAAGTCGTTAAGGTGCCGTGATTTATATTGACAAATAAAGAATTCTCTCAATTTGAAATTTACCTCCAAATCTGCATTCGATTGTTTGTGCGATGAAGTGATCAGTATCAACACCACCTCTACTCAAAGCCTGAGCGCGGAAACGTTATACGTTGTTTCATCATCATACGGAGTCATGTTTAATAGTATTTCTACCAATAATAAGCCCTAAATTATGACTCCGAATGATGATGTAACAATGTATGACGTTTTCGCGCTTAGGCTTTGAGTAGAGGTAGTGTTGGCAGTATTCGGGAACTGGGACAAGAAAATGAAACAATAAAAAATACGATGGAAGAACTAAAGTAACAATCTAAGACTTTCACTGAAAACATTAATAGTTCGGTTAAAGATGTTGGTAATTATTGTAGAAGTTTTCACTGTAGTTTTCACATTCTGATTTCCTGCATTGGCATTTTTCTGCTAATAAAATTCACTAGGGCTAGCAAATTACCCATATTTCTCTTCTACGTTCAGAATATTCTCAATTTCAGAAGTTTTGCCATTTGGTCAGGGAAAGTCAGGGATAGTCAGGAAAATTAGATACAGATTTTCTGTGGGAACCCTGAATTAACTTCAAATTTCTATTCAGTTCATATTGTGGATAGGAAGATACCTAGTGTTAGCGCTAAAATACGTGCCCAGAAAGAATCATCCGTTGATTCCCCAGGTAATTGCTTAGAATCATTGATCCCTATATTATAAATTAAATCATCTTTAAATGACTTATTGCAGTTAACTCACTTTCGTAAAATATTTATTGAGATGTTCATTGATAAACTAACTGAAATAATTAATCAACGTATTCAAACTTTTTATCAAAGAATCAATCGAGCGACTTTGCAATTTTCAAGGAAACTGAATTCACTCCAAGAAAAAATTAATTCTCTTCAAGATAAAACATCCCAAAATTCAGATGAACTGGAACGTAACAACCTTAGAACATTAGGAGCTTGTGAGAAAAAAAGATGAAGATCTAACGATAATAACAAACCTATGCTTTCAAAAACTCCATCTACAATTACAAAATAATGAAATCTCAGTTGTCCATCGGTAATCCCTGACCTGACAGTCCTCGACCGATTATTTGTCAATTTATCTCCCGAGACAATCATAATGTTTTACTAAAAACCAGACGTAAGTTAAAAGATCCACCTATTTCAGGATGCCAGAAGACTACTTGGTCCCAGGAAGGTTTAGACTTAAATGCCTGGATTGTCACTACCTTCAATGAACTGAAATCATTCGCTAAATCAAATCAAACTTAGCAATTTTTATCTGTCAATTAACTTAAAAGGATTATTTGCATATTTTCTTGTCACACTGCAGTTATCTAACACTTTCATTTTTTCTTGGCCACTCTTGTCAGCTTCAGTTATGGAGGCTCGTTGTTGATTTAAACGGTCCTCTCAACCTCTCTATGTTTGGTGGTCTCGTTTTCCTCGATGTCCAAAAGGCCTTTGACCAAGTCTGGCATGATGGCCTCATTTACAAAATGATTACCTACGGGTTCCCTGACGATCTAATTGCTCTGGTTTGCTCCTTCCTGTCAAAGAGGACTTTTCGTGTTAAGGCTGGGGACTTCTTGTCTGAACCCTGCGATATAAATGCTGGTGTATCCCAAGGCTCTGGCTTGGGGCCAGCCGTATTCAACTTCTTTATCCTTGACTTCCCCAAGTTTGCAAAGTGTAATCTTTACATGTTTGCAGACGACGGTTACATCATGACCGGGGCACGAAACCCAGCATCACTCGACTACAAAAAGCTTTACATCAGTGCGAGAGCTGGTTCACTAAGTGGCGATTAAAGCTGAATGTCAAAAAGTGCAAGGTCATGTTTTTCACTCGCAAATGCAAAAACCCTCCAAAGCCCCTCTTCTTATTTGGCAAGAAACTTGAGTGGGTAAAAAGCTATAAATATCTTTGTGTCATGATCGACTCCAAACTAAACTGGAACGGCCAAGTTCAATACGCGCTCAACAAGGCAAAGAAAGCGAAGTTCAGTTTGAATGCACTTCTGGAGCGAAACAGCGCTCTTGGTGTAGATAAACTCTTGATATACAAGGTTGTAATTCGTACTATTTTGCTTCATGGAATGCCTGCTTGGGCTTCTATTTGCAAATCTAGGTGGAAGGATCTCCAGACATTCCAAAATATTGCTCTCCGATCCATTGCCAACAACCACTCTATCTATGACAATGCGACCCACCTTTGTCCAGACATTTATGAAGAATATGCTACCCAAGATGGAGAATCATGAAAACACCCTGGTTTCTGGTATTCTGGACCATCCGCTCGTTGTAAAGAATCTCCTCAGGTTTCGAAGACCGCGCCATATAATGGATGTCTGCTTTGCTGACGTAAACAAGGCCGCATTTCCCAACTATTGGATCTTTTAGATCCTGCTGATTTTTGGGTACTCTATTCGTCAATCTACAATCTGACTCTCGTCCATTCTGGGGACTTCTTCTCTGGAGGACTTAAGAGGTTCATCAGGCTTCTCACCCAGTTCAATGTACCTCCTCTGGTTTACTCTTTGGGCGAGCGTGCAAAGTGAGCTTGG
The DNA here is from genome assembly GCA_023313115.1 of Rhysida immarginata. Taxonomy (NCBI): domain Eukaryota; kingdom Metazoa; phylum Arthropoda; class Chilopoda; order Scolopendromorpha; family Scolopendridae; genus Rhysida; species Rhysida immarginata. Next base: position 1,113,893 of record JAHWFO010069864.1, on the reverse strand, counting down.
CTCCTGGACCACTAGCGTCCTCTTTTCACTTCACTGTTCGATTGTCGATACTGTCAGGGCTCTTAAGAGCAACAGGGCCATTGAACTACCTCCTCTACAGGCCCATTAGCTGACTGCCAGTGCTCTCCAAGGTCTTTGAGCGAACTATTCTCAAGAGGTTCAACGACTTCTGCGAGTCACACAACCTTATTCGACCTGCCTTGTTCAATTTCTTTATCCACGACTTTCCTAAGTTTAGAGAGTGCAATCTTTACTTGTTTGCTGACGACTGGTCCATCATGAGCCGGGCACGTAATCCAGTCCACGTCATCAGCCGTCTGCAAAAAGTTTTACACCAGTGTGAGAGATGGTTCTCTAAGTGGCGCTTACAGCTGAATGTTAACAAGTGTAAAGCCATGTTCATCATACGCAAACGCAAAAACCCTCCAAGGCCCCTCATCCTACATAGTAGGAAGCTTGAGTGGGTTAAAAATTATAAGTACCTCGGAGTTGTGATTGATTCCAAGCTCAAATGGAACGACCATGTCCAATATTCGCTTAACAAGGCTAAGAAAGCGAAGTTTTGTCTCATCGCGCTACTGGGGCACAACAGCGCTCCCAGAGTGGAAAGCAAGGTAGTGATTCGTGCCATTTTAATTCACGGTATGTTTGCTTGGGCTTCCATTTGCAAATCGAGATGGAAAGATCTTCAGACCTTCCAAAATGTTACCTTCCGTCCATTGCTCAACTAGACAGAAGAGTTGCCAACAATCTCTCTATCTATGAAGATCTGGGGATGACCCACATTGGTTCCTATGTTCAAACACTTCTCAGGAACATGCTGCCCAAGATGGAGCATCATGAAAATATCCTGGACCACTCACTCACTATCAGGAGTTCCCTCAGGTTTCGAAGACCCCGTCATATCTTGGATGTCAATTTCGAGAAAATTAACAAGGCCGAATTCCCCAACTACTGGATCTGCTAGATCCTAGTTTTTCGGACTCGCTATTCGTCAATCCACAATCTGATTCTTGTCCCTACCATGAAGGGACTCTTTTCTGGAAGACTTAAAGAGGTTCATCAGGCTTCTTTCCTACTTCAGTGTACCTCATTTGGTTTACTTTTTGGGTGAGCATGTAAAGTGCTAAAGGCTCCTGGTCCACTCGTACTACTTTTTCACTACACTGATCGATTGTCGATAGAGCTTCTCGGTCGTAACAGTGCCCTCAATGTTGATAACAAACTACTGTTATACAAAATAATTGTTCGTGTCATCTTGCTATATGGCATGCCCGTCTGGGCTACAATTTGCAAGACAAGATGGAAGGAACTTCAAACTTTCCAGAACATTACCCTAAGGACTATTGCACAATTAGACAGGAGAATTGCTCGCAATTACTCCATTCATAATGATTTCGATATGACCCATGTCGGGAAACATGTTCAAGAGCTCATGAAAACAGTGTTGCCTATTATGGTAAATCATGATAATGATCTAGTCTGTTGCATTATAAAACAATCTCTACATAGAAGAAGGCACCGTAATCCAAGACATATCCTTGATGTCAATTTTGATGACATTGACAATGTCATCTTTCCAGATTACTGGGCTTCATAAATTTTTTTCGTTTTATCTGTGGCTTACTATGTAATATACTCCTAGTTCAGACAATCGTCAATCAAATTTCCCTCCAAGAGGAGGCAATTTTCTTTCATACTTTGGATGACCTTTGTGGGTACATCAGACTTCTTTTCTAGTTCAGTGTATTTCCCTGGGAATATGATTATGAAGGGTGAGATTATGGAAGCTATGCTTCAAGTTCCCCACGAATACCGATACACTACACTGTTCGATTGTCGATTATCGTAGACCTTCCCATCGGTTTATTACTGTTCCCCATGCTTTCTCTATGAGGTTTGCGCCTTTCATGCGTCAGTGGATACATATACAAAAATTTATGTAAAATTCGTGAAAAAATAGTCCAAATTGATAACTTTCCATGCCACGAGGTTGAATGAATGAATTAGATTTATTGTAGGTTTTTTTTTTAGAAATAACATTTAGTGAATCCGCCTTTAGGCTTATTGTACCATTAATCGATACTTTCGAAAAAGTAATTGCGAGTAGTCGATTACTAAAAAAAACTTATGATTTTTTTTTAATTGTTATAACCGTTTTAATTGTTATAACTGTTACTAAATGTCGCTTGTTCTTAGTATGGACATTCTTTTTCTTATCCATATTTTTATATGCATTTGCCTTAGACTAACCTAAATCGATTGCTTGTTCGGCTCAGGACGCACAACTGTTGAGCGTTAATGATTTAAGCCCGTAATGTCAGTCCGTTCTTTCGGTTCATGGCGCGGAATTTATTTCCTAAGCCACTTGAAATTTATGTTCCGGTCTGTCAAAACGCTCGAAAAACAACCTATCATTTCGCCCGAATTTCCAGCCGACTGCCTGAACTTTCCAGTGTTTTATTTTGTTTGTTTAGGTTTTCTTTTATTGTAAAATAATCGAAATAAAGAACCTGCACACAGATAAATTTCGTAAAATTCCCTGACTTTTCTTTGATTTTTCCCGGTTGATCAAGAATTTTCCCTGACCATCAGCAGCAAAAAAAATCTATCTTGATAAAATATTGACATTTTTCAAATTGTTCGTTACTATTTCGCTTTTTTTTTTGCTGATTTTGTAAAATTCCCTGACTTTTCCGGATCGCTTGTCACCCTGGCGTGATAGTATCATCATTAGGCGTGACAACTGTTCCGTAAGTGAACAAGCAATAACATTTGTGACGAAATTGCCATTTAGGGCTAACAGTGGGGGAATATTAATGTTTTTTGTTTTGTTTTGCAAGGCTCCAGTCATGTATCAAACTCGTAGAATTATCAGGGGTTGACAAATTTATCGTTCCACCATTCATTACGAAGTGCATTTTGCTTGTTCGTGAACTCTTCTAGTGAGCCTGTTATACTTGGTCTTAAACCATGGATCACGAGAACGACGCCACCGCCTTCTAACCTTTACTCACTTAATTGTTTGATTTCTGGAGTGAGATAAAGATGATCAGCTCGCTTCGTCTCTAAGAGTGAAGTACAAGTATCAATTAGCTTTAGTAATACGCTCGATAACCCTTTCCACATTGGTACCTATGTCACTCGTATTACGTAAGTCTTTAAATGTCTTTCCGTCATTTTTGAGAAGGTCTCCGAAAAGCTTCCAGTCTTGTTTTAGCCACAGTTCTTGGTCAATGTTTACATCGTCAAAATTTAGTGCAACAGGTGTATGGTCTGAGGAAAGACCATTGACAAAGAAGATACAGAAAGATTTATAGAAGCCCTTCAGTAACACAATATTGAGTACATCGCTTGTAGGCGAATGATCACAATAATATGTATCATCTGGAGGACCTACGGCAAATGAACTGAGGTCCATTTGGCATTTATGTTGAAGTAAGAAATAGGTGTAACTAACTTCCAAAACTTTGATTTGACTTTTCTCAGTCTTCCCTGAGATGCTCTGATCTGCTGAATGATGGAAGCAATAGCTTTCGAAAAGTACTTTCAGAATCAGGTTGTATATTTTCAATCTTTTATTATTCTGGTTAAAGAGTTTATGTTTAGTGTAAGATTTTCATCGTAATTATCCACACAGGTCTTTGTATTTATTTAGTCGAATATATCGAATACCTTTGAAATTACACTGGAACACACGAAAATTGCCTCTGACATGAAATTAGTCGATCTTTACTAATTTTTAGGTGCTAAACACGAAAATGACAATAAAAGTTGTTAATTGGCTCTAGTTTTTGAGATATATACTGAAGTAGGCAATTATAACTGAACGTTGATGCCTTCACAATTCAATTACGCGTTAAGATGTGGCGCCACAGCAAATATATGCCACTCGTGTATGTCTTGTATTCAAGATAACGTAAGATAAAGTTTGTTACATGTCTCGTTTGTCTCTGATTAATTTTTAAAGTTATGTCCTAAAAATAGGACAGAGTGAGCGAAGGGGTTAAAGCAATATCTTTGTATGGCTGAGTCACACGTCGCCGATTTCAGGTTGATCATATGGTCGTATTACACAGCCAAGATTGGCAGCATTAGCAAACTATTTTAGTGAACCACAGGCCATTTACTGCAGTATTACAGTATATGTAACTATTGCGCATATCTGACAAACCGTTGCCAATCTCACGATTTCATTGTCATATTCGGTTTCAGCGGCTCGAAATCATTAAGAATTGGCTGTTTTCATGTCAAAGGTATGACTTTGATCAAAATTTGTTGTCCAGTGTTATCAGAGGGAAAAGGTTTCAACAACTTCATAAAAACCATGGCTCTTATCGAATTTTGATGATTTACTCTGGAAGATATCCCGGGTTAATATTTTATTTTTTAATTTTTGTTTTCCAAAAGTTTTTTATTTTTGTTCTTTAATTATTTTTACTTCTGTTACAATTTAAACAAATCTAAATCTTGAAAAAAAAAAATTCAATAAAAATGAATATTTATTCGAATTTTTTCGTTACTAATCGAACAGTCGATGAATATTGAAGGAATAGTCGAATACTAGTCGTGAATACCATAACTTTTAGTATCGGGCAACACTAATTCTTGAAATAATAGACGATCTTTAGTGTATGATGCGCCCCCAGAAGCATGATGTACATAGCTCTCTATTAGGTCCGCCTCGGGATGATGTTCTACTCTATTAGTTTGAAGCTATCATCCTTTAGAAGAGCCAATCAATAACATTTGACTGTAGGCCAATCTCTAGTGTTTTTATGATGACATTTGAGCGGGAAGATTCAGTGATTGGCTTGCGATCCTTATATATAGTCCCCTTTCTGGTGAAACTACAGAATCAGTTACTCTCCATTGCCTCGTGTAGTTTAGCCTTTTGATACAGATCCGTTCCACGTTTAGAAGTTCTGAAATCTCTCGGTAAGTGCTTATTTTTAATCTTCAGACTAGAATTTTATATACTTTTATATAAGCAGCACACGTAATCAATTTACTATCTCTAATACGTTATAGATTAAATGGCTCCCAAGAGAAAACTACCCGGTAGGAAATGTTTGAAAGGTAAAATACCTCGATTAGAAGAAGGAAAGAATCAGGACTTTGTATTAAACATAATAGAAAGAGGTGAGTGAGATGTGTTTTTGCTTCTTTAATTTGAATAATCCTTAGGATGTAATAAGGGAATTGAACTCTTCCAGTAGCTGTAATCGGTTTTCATTTAATTTCTTTATTATTACAGAAAAGAGATTCCGCATGATTTCTGACAGTGAATTAGAAATGCCCAGCGTTTCAGGGCCAGTTTCTTGGATGTTCTGGAGGAGCCAAACCAAGGAAGCGCTTGACGACGAAATTGTCCCCCACATCTCTAGAATTCTTCGTGAAACTTTTAGTTTTCCGAAAAGGGCGATTTTATTTGCTACAAGTTCTTTTTTCGATAAGCAGAACATGGAATCCACCAGCTCTTCCAACGTTCATTGTAAGTGTTTTCTGGGTTATTCTTTATCTTTTTCTGTAAGAGTTATTATGAAGTTTGTACAAATTCCAAATTTTTATATATCGCAAGATTTGCTATATCTCTGGAAAGAATGGGACGAAAAATCTGGATATGTGATATCTGAGTCCAGTTCCCGGAATTTTTGTTCCATCTATTTCTGTTTCATCTATAAATTTCTAATGCTTAAGTGTACATAAATTTTTCTCTAATATAAATTCTCTTTTTCTTGCAGTGGTGGCCAATTTGACGGCTAAGTTGCCTCGCGATTGCTTATTGCTAGGTGCAGGCAGTGATGTTATTATAGGAACAAGTGCTTCGATTGATCTTCGTTTAGAAGCTACGAGTGGGCCTGCCTTCACTTGTCTTCTTCTGCCTAATATACCGGGCGTGGATATTTATCCTTTGGACATAAGTGAGGGTCAAACGCCATTCAATGACAACGAACTTTCAGAACTCACCCATATTCCACTCCGTAAAAAGGTGAAATGCATGATTTTCTTTAGCGATGCACTTATAAGCGGGTCGCTTATGACACGTTCGGTGGTGCGAGCATACCTACAGAAGCAGAATTTTAAGCTTGCATTTGGTGGTGGATTCGGGAATACCCTTGTTGCTCCAAGCTACGAAATATCAAAAACCTCTCTGCCGCATGCAATTGGGATTGCTATATGTGGGGAAAAGGTTGAAGCAGCATCCGTAATGTTGGATGGTAATGATGGAAACGAAGCTAGTATCCACAATGTTTTGATGCAGTTGAAAAGTTGCGCTCTCCCTGAGGATAAAAGTTTTGCGTTTATGTTTGCTTCTACTGAATATTACAATGAAGTGAAAGTTCAGGCGCGAGTGTTTCGCGAACTTTTTCCGAAGACATCTTTATTTGGATTTCTTGGGGATGGTCAGATTGGCTTGAATAATTTGCTTTCCTCGAAAAAGTTACCCAGGAAAAAGGAAGTTACAGGAAAGGATGAGTTTATGCTTTTTAGTTTCTTCTCGACGGTAATAGTTCTCGTATCTATAGTTGACTCAGTTTACGTGTGATAATGGTCGCTTCTCTCACACGAAATATCTGTATGGAATATATTTGATAACTCTTTTTGCCGTTGTAATTTAAGTATTGGATGATATGTTAATTTGAAGCAAAAGTATGTATTCTTATATGATTAAGTCTCTTCAAGAATGAAATAAAGTTGTTTTTAAAATTGAATTAATTGAAGTTGTTTTTTAAAATTGTTTGAATTAATAATTGATTTTATTTTTACTTGAACAACCCTCGACTGAGTGTAACTTTGCCTTGATAGAGAGACTAGTTTTAATATAATGAATTGAACGTTGTAGTCTTTTTGTACCAACTAGTTGTTGAATGAGCCTCCGTCGATCCGACATCTCCTCTCGATAAGTTGGCATCAGTAGGGTATCTCCCACTGACGGTTATAATAACAACAACTATGCGATGTCCACACACTAACTTGACTATCTTGATTTTCATGGGATAGCGGAAATATTAGCTCATTGGGTTTGTTTTCATTATTATTGTTCCGATCTTGTTCTTTCTGTATTGTAACGGTAGCGGATTTGACGGGAACTGCAAAACGTTCTCGCGCCTCTTCTTCATGACTTAAGTCTAAACCTTTCGACACGACGTTCCCGAATTTTCCCAAAAACATTTTATGTCTACAGGTTGTGAAAATTTTTCTCAAAAGACTGAATTTCTCAATGAAAAAATGTTTTATTAAGAAAGTAAGATGTCAGCTCATTTTGGGACACCCTTTGAAGTACTTGTTGAATTGAAGCGAGTGCGTGTCGTATGCTCCAAACCAGGATATGCTTACATACGGGATAAACATAAAGTAACATTGTACGAATGCTACTCGTCTATACGAGTTGATTTGTATCATTTGGGCATAACAAAATTTTAAATGGTCACTGCTAGAGCAAGTGCAATTCAATTAATTTGCAGGAGTTTATGAAGATGCCTTGAATACTGATGCGGATTATGAAAAAGTTAATCAATTTTCAAGTAATCTTGTAAATGGCTGATAAATGTGCACATCAAGCGAGCATTCTCGTAACAGTGCACATTCACTAGCAACCGAGAATAAATCAGGGAATTTTACAAAATCAGCAAAAAATGCGAAATAGGAACGAAAATTTGAAAAATGTCAATAACATTCTATCAAGATAAATTTTTTTTTCTGCCGGTGGCAAGGTCCTAATAATCGATTTATGCTTTCATTTTAGAACCCATATAATAAGAAATAATTGGAACACAATTTTTTGTTTCTAACGCAGTACCACAGCAGAAGGTTTCCTATTATCAGCATAACGCTTCAGATGAATATCACCACAGATATTTGTATTAAGTATTATGATTATCACAGACTGAGTCATAGAAGCAGCGTATTATTATAAACCATTATACATCAATTCCAGGTGTTTCATTATCCTTTTAAAAAAAATAAAGAGTGATACTTTCCTTACGAATGTGTTCTTAATTTTGTGTACAAAATTTTCAAATATGACCAAAATTTTATCCGACATCTAAGTCCACGTTCTCATTACCTGGTCCGTAATCTTAATATTTTTTTTTTCAATTACAAGTTTGGATCATGAATATATGTATTACGCTCTAATATTGAAGTTTGTACTCTGGCGATAACTGTTTGGTGACTCATCGAAGCAAGCAGACTGCATTTCAATTTTTTTATATAGCGCCAAAGATAAACATCAACGCACGGTAGCCTAATCTTCTCCTGCTTCCTACACATTGATCGCCTTTCCTTGCGGTTTCTTAGCTTTATTTGTGCGCTTAATTCCTCGTCCTCCCTGAATGATGTGCACCAGTATTCTCGTTTTGCAATATAATAAGTTTAATAAGATTGTAAACGCATTTGCTCATTTTGAATTCAAACAAGGCAAGATTTCGTGATATAATTTTTAATTAATATCATTTCGTGATCTTTAATGATGCTTGTCTGCAAATATTTCCGTGGTATTTGTACAACGCTGGAAAAAAAATGGAATTAAACACAGATATGTTAAGCTACGAATGAAGTGAACGCATTTTTCATTGCCGTGTTTGCTTTACGTTGCGATTTTACGTCATTTGTTCTATATTTGATTAGAGGAACCTGTTTTCATGAAGTTCTGCTTTAAACTTGAGAAAAAAAGCGTTCACAAGCACACAACATGTTCAATTAACATTTGGTGATAAGCCAAAAAGAAATTTGTGCTTCAAAAATTTTTAAATATAGCCAAAAGCCAGTTAATGCTCAATTGAGAATATCGTCAACCACTAAAAATAGGAATGCCATTCTGGAAGAAACTAGAAGGTTTAACAAATGAGGTAACAAGAACACACACGTCCCCGTATATCTAAGTCCTGCACCACAGGGAACATAATGTTAAAGTGTTGTGCATATCCGCATCGAAAAGTTACATGTTGTAGATTCGACGTTTTGCTGGTTGTACATTGAGGAAAAAGAGTGTGGAATCATATTTGTAAATACATCATGCAATAAATTTTTTTCTCACTTTTACTGAGCAGTTCGCACATGGCGAACTTATCCATTTGCTGGACAAAACTTGGAAGATAACTTATCATCCCGTCTCTTATTTGGCGTTCAAATTTGACCTGGACTTTATTTTTTTGTAAATTTCATTGTTGTAAAAATCTAAACTTCCATTGTTGGGATGGCAACTACCGTCTGTCATGCAAATGCAGTCTACTCATCCGGTTGCCATGACAATCGATTGTTTGTTTAAACGAAGTGGCGGACAGCGATGTGTCGAACCAAAGTGGAACAACGAATAATCATCAAATTTCTCCACAACGAAAGTGTGAGAGAGCATCTGAAATTCATCAGAGCATGAATAAGAGCCCCATTCCATGATGCCACTAGAGTAAGCGACTTTTTTTTGTCAGACAGTGTATAACGTTCATTAATACATGTACTTAAGATTCCATCCCACTTCTGCGAATTATAAAATAAAGTAGAATTTCTATTGTTCGGGCTTATCTTAGAAATGATGGTTCTTAGAATTTAACATTTTCTTGAAAAATTCTTTAAAAATGACAGTATCTGGAGATAATGGAGATTTAACACATGTTGAGAAACAGTTGGAAGGCGGCAGAGGAAACAAGAAGCGAGTGACCCAATGGTCATCGAAGTTCCCAACATGAAGGAAGGAAGTGGTTCACGGTTCCCAAGTCGCTGCATGTCCACACCAAGTGACGAATGCTCAAGTTTTGCTTCAAGACATCGAGAGCAGAGTGCGAATTACAACAACAGATTACCAAGTAGTGAATAACCGCACGCTTGAAATTGCAGAGCACACAGTCAAAAAGAAGATCATGTACATGAAAGAAATTGAGGCCGCGTGAATATGGTTAACCGTTGTATCGTCGAAGTTTACCGTAACAGGGCGAGTTTACATTTAAAGTAAGGTTGCGTGACCAAGAAGTCATTTAGGCTAACTGTGCCATAGTTGGAGAGGGCCATCCATTGGGAGCATTTTAAAATAATTTTTTTTCGGTTTTTCAAAATGAATTTTTACTGTATGTTTGCATAGATGTTGCACTATTACATATTGCAAAAAAATCGATTTCAGAAATAAGTACACCCAAATCAATAAAGTGCTAAAATTATTTTTTGAGCGGGAGGATTTTGATGAAGGCCTATGAAATGGTTTATAATAAGCTTTCGAAAGTTTATATAATACCTTCATAAGCTATAGATGATTTCTTTAAAAAGTTTCTCTATACATAGAGCATTGTAAAATTGCCGAAGTTAATAATACAACGGAAGTAGTAACTATCTGCATGCACTGCCTCCACACTGTCGTTTCAGTTTGAAATCATTGTGAATGCCATTTTAACAGAAAAAGCAATATCTAACCGGAGATATCCGCCCGTCATTTCCGTAACTGATTCGGAGAGAAAGTAGAGTGTTTCTTTTTTTATCTGCAGCGAAATCAATGGAAGTAGATGGATCTTTCTTTTTCTTCTTAATGTAGTGTTTCCTTCCATTTCCAAGAGAAAAATATTCATCACTGGAAACCGGATAGCGTTTCCATTTGCAGAAAGCTCTTTTCTCCTTTGTTCGCCTAATGAATATTAATGACAGTGAATCAAGTGCGAGTAATCAAGAATCGACCAAGTCCTTTAAAGCTAGCAGTTTAAAATTGCCTTCATTTAATCATGATTTAAAGACATGTAAGCTTTAATCGTACCTTGTTCGTTAATTATAATTAACTTATTATTATTCCCTTCACTGCATTTACGTAATAATAAAACAAAATCTTTAGTTGTATCATTGCTTCGAAGTTTACATTTCCTTTTGTAATTAAAGCCTCGGTGCAAATGTAAAAAACGTTTATTATCTTTGATATGGAATGAAAAAAAATGTCTAAAAATCCTTCTTATTTTCCTTTGAAGCCTTGGAAGGAAATGTTTTGATTAGTGTCACGAGCAAAGCAGAGATCCGCACGTGGATACAATTTTTTTGGAAAGTTTTTATATTAAAAAAAGACACTGATAGGATTCGTGCAAGGAAGTAGTAGGATGAGTGTGGGAAGGTTCGATTTCCTTCGGGAGCGAAGTGCGAATCTGAATTTTGTTTTCGTCTACTGGGAATCACGTGGATAGAAAACATTGTCGGGTTACTTTCAGGCGATACGTGTCCGTTGTTACATTATAATTTAAAATTAAATTTATTGTTTTACATACAGATTCAATGAATATTTAATCAGTCATTGTTAGCTTCGCGAAAGCTTTTCGGGGTAGAAAAATCGCTTATTAAATAAATGCTAAAAAGCTTACATTCATTTCGCTCCATTTGTATGTCTATCTATAAGCCCTACGATTTCTCGAGAATGCTTTATCTTTCTCAAAGCCTATTTTCGGTATTCGATAGAGACCTGCCTGAGCTTACCTGATTAAACTATTTTTGTGAAAAAATAACGGTCTTGTGACCATTAGAATGGAAACTGACACTCGCGGGTGACATGGAAGCAAATTACGAGAAACGAAGAATATAGCATTCTTTTCGATTTCTCACATGTCAGATTTAAAAAAAAAATTGACTTTTTTGAGATTTTCCCGAAGCATATCCAGTATTTCATTATTGATCTTACCTAATCAAATAACTAATTATTTTATCGATAATCAGCTGAACAACGAAGAGACGCATTGACTGAGAACCGTTTCACTTTTTTAATTCTGATTTTGCTATCTTCCTGAGCTTAACTAATTGAAATCGGTCTAACGATCACGTGGCTATTAGGTTCCCCCCCCCCCACTTCTCCCTAAGTCAGGATTTCAAATAGCTAAAAAATTTTAATGCACACGCACAGATTTTGCTTATGTACTAAAATATTTTGGATTTTAGAAATTCTGACTTCAGATTCTTATAGACCATCAAAAAGTAGAATAAGAATGTCTTTAAGTCCCACCCTCTATCTCTTTGTCTTCATCGATAAAATTAGGTTCAAACTTTCATATGTTCCACATTTTCAGTGCCTCTAACTACTAAACAGTTGGATCAATTGAAAAAAATACCAAGAATAAGACTTTTCAAAATACCATTCAAGATAGAGATTCCTATTTAAGATTTCAAGCTAACCCATCCTCAGGGGTATCCCATACCTCGAGTTTGGTATCATTGGATCGTTTTATGAAAAATATTAAACAGGTATTTTTTGTTATTTCGATCCGATAGATATTCCACTGTTACACTTTATTTGAAACACCCTGCATATAAAGTTGAATGTTTGCGCTATATTTCTTATACAAATCTACAATTTTATTCCGATCTTTGTGAAATTGTGTACATTTGATCCACAAAGGAAGAGGAAAACACTATCTACCTGAGATTTCGAAAATAAAATAATTATCGATAATAATCGATATTTGAAATGATGGCAGCGCATAATAATAGGAAGTATCTCACAACAATATGCAGGGAATAACAATATACCAGGTGATCCAAAAGTGTATTACTTTTTTTTACATTGTTAACGACATTTTCAGTGTTTGCGCGTGCCTCGTGATTCTTCCGAAAGCATGGAATTGTTGGAAAGCAAACACTGAAAATGTCGTTAACAATGTAAAGAAATGTAACACACTTTTGGATCACCCGGTATATCTATGGGCCAAAAATGCAAGGCAAACTTTGTACAATATAAATAATCAAATAATGAAGATTCATTCTACCTCTGTTAATTATGAAACAAAATCGAATCTGTAACAATACAAAAAGTGAGCAGTAACTGTAAATAAATGGAGAGTTAGCGGACTATTGAGTAACTGAGCAAGTGGTGAGTGACCCGGCAGTCATCAAAGTATCCAGGCGACCATTGACGATGCAAGCCTGTCCACGGAAGAAGCTGCGACTGCTAGACCACAACAAGTGATGAATGCCCAAGTTCTGCTTCAAGACATCGAGAGCAGAGTACGAATTGCAACAACAGATTACCAAGTAGTGAATAACCCCACTAAGATTATTGGAATTGTAGAGGACGTAGACACAAACGATCATGTAGATCCACTGCCACCTAAGAAGAGATTTTTATCGTCGAAGTTCACCACAGTAGGGCGAGTGTACATCTAAAGTAAGATTACGTGGCCAAGAAATTATTTAAGTTAGCTGTAGAGGTCTATCCATTGGGAGCATTTTAAAAAAATTTTTTCGGTTTTATCATTATGACTTTTTATTGTATCATTTCATTTGTTCATCTTTACAGTATATACACTTTCAGATATTGCAAAATACATCAAAAAAAAAAAAAAAGAGCCCGAGCAACACAGAGGATATGAGCTAGAAATTTTGCATAGTCTTCAAAGCAAGAGGAAGGTCACTATTTACATGAGATTTCGGAAAAATAATAATTATCGATATTATTCAAAATGATGGGAGTGCATATTAATAGGAGGTATCTCACCAACAATATCTCGTGACCAACAATGCAAGCCAAAGTTTTTGCAACAATAAGCTAGCCGCGTTGTATCCACAATGGTGATAGCAACACAGAATTCTAAAAATGATAAAAAAAAAAATTAGAGAAATTTTACCAGGTTCAACCAATCTGATAGTTATATATAACGTTCATTAATATATTTGTAATAACATTATGTAAATTTGATCTCAAGACTGATTACTTTGTAAGATGATCATTCACAAAAATATTTTGAGGAACACAACTTCCATGGTTACGAACACACAATTTCCATGGTTACGCTACGCGTCGAAGATGCAATGTTCTTCGGGCTTTCTAATTTCCTGATCATAATTTCTGAGAATCAATGAGAACCTCAGAATTTCTGTGGTTCGGCTTTTCTTAGAATTGATAGTTATTAGAACACGTAAATGTCACTGCTCAGTGAGAATGTTCGTTTTGCTTATTTTTTCAAAATTGCTTTTTTTATATTCTTTTACAAATGTACTTGTTTCTGTCTGTTTAACTGGAAAATGATTAAAGTAGTTTAGTGAAAAGGACTGCCTTCTTATAGAGGTAGTTTACTGACAAAAGGGCCCTAAGTTCCCTAATAGTGTTTTTGTCGCACGTGAGGCTTTTTTTTAGTTTCAGGAATATTCAGTTACCTATAAATCATTCTAAAATTTTTTGAATGATTCCAAAATATACAAATGTTTTAAATTCATCATAAAGCATTGGGACAACGCCGGGTGCCTCTGCTGGTTACAAAGAAAAAAAAAGTCATCAGTTTTCGCCAGCAAACAATGTTTTAATCCACAACTATGTTTTAATGATTTTTATCGCATATCCTTTATGATCAAGGCCAACTATGTTCAACGGAAAGTTTGACTGTTTTACAAAGTAAAATTAAGAATGTCTAAGAATTGAAATTGGAAATTTAAGTAGACATACCAAGCCAACCTTCGTTGGACAGCCCTGGCAGTCACTTAACTAGAGCAGAGTCAATAGAAGGTATGGTCTTAGAAGTCGTATCGTCCCCAATGGTACAATGTACAGACTTTTGCAATCGTTAATAATGTTGAGCGCTCACTGAATTTCTGAAAAAATAAACATGTCTTTTGTTTAGAAAAATTGAGCTTTTTGTCAAAACCAATGTGAAAAGTTACGGTAGTTTTCAAGCTGCGCGAGGCCTTCGAAGTTAACCGCTCAACAACTGGCGCTAGTATCGCAAAAATCTACTTTAAACCCATCTTGTGAGAGAGTTCTAAGACTATGCCTTCTATTGACTCTGACCAGAGTAGGTCGAGCAGCAATTCACCTTCATTGTTTCCAATAAACGAAAAACTACTGACTGTTAAAGTCCAAGATGGAAGAAATGAAGGTTGGATAGTTGCTTGATGGTCAGGTGACTTTTCAGTGTCAAGGCATCTTTTTTTTCGTAGCTACGCTATATGGTAACTTCGATTAAGTAATGGGAAGAACACAAGCGCATTTAATTAAAGCCAACGATATGTTTTAGAAGATAGATTCGGAATCCTATTTTACGAAGTTACACTCAGCACTATCTGTGGTCGAAGAGCACCGACATCATTAGCCGTTTTTAAGGATGTTGCTGTATATCTATAGGCAGGATCCCACGTGTTCATGCGTTTACTGCGTATGCAAGAGTATTGTTATGATGGCGCAGCAACCGCTTGTACACTCTACGTTGGAGATTCGCGGAACAATCCGTTTTTTGTGGGCGAATGGCTTAAATTGCAATGAAATCCATAAGGAAATTTGCAGTGTCTACGGAGATAATGTGATTTCTCGTCCTGCAATTGTGAAGTGGTGCCAGCATTTCGAAAATGAGCGCTCAGATTTGACGGACGAATACCGCGCAGGAAGACCATCCACGTCCAACACTCCCGAGAACATTGCTCGCGTTAATGAGATGATTCTTTACGATCGACGAATCAGAATTAAGAAATCGCCAGAACGCTTAGCGTTTCTTATGGGAGTGTGCACTCTGTTATTCAGGACGAGCTTGGATTCAGGAAATTGTGTGCCAGGTGGTTCCACGACAGCTCACGGATCATCACAAGAACTAACGTTTCCTGTCGTCTTTGGCTCTCCTGCAACGATATTCCACCGAAATCATCACGGGGGACGAATCTTGATTTCACCACTTCATCCCTGAAACCAAGCGGTCGTTTATGGAATGGAAGCACGGAAACTCCCCACCCACAAAGAAGATCAAGGTTGTTCCATCTGCGAGGAAAGTCATGGGGACTGTTTTCTTTTAATGTGAAAGTCTCATGTAAAAAGAAACAACAATCAACGCAGCCTCGTAATGCCAGACGCTCCGAAATCTGAGAAAAGCGATAAAGGAAAAACGGTGGGGGAAATTGAGTAAGGGGATCCTTCTCCTACACGACAATGCCACACGGCACACAGCTCGCGTTACTCAGAACTGCTGTCAACGTTTAAGTGGGAGGTGTGGCAACATTCACCATACAGTCCCGACTTAGCCCCATGTGACTATCATTTGTTCGGGAAAATGAAATGTGACCTGGGAGGAAAACAATTCCGCACTGATGACGGCGTCAAAGACGCAGTGCTGACATGGTTGAGAAACGCTGGAGCGGATTTTTACCGCAGCGGCATGGAAAAGTTAATTTCACGTTCAGACAAGTGTATACAATTGTTGGGTGATTATGTAGAAACGTGAAATAAATGGTGCACATTTCCTGAGAATGTGTGTATGGGATCTTAACTTACTTTTTGATTCACCCTCGTAAATAGCGCCACCAACTGAAGGCAAAACACGAGTGAGTCATATATTATTTAGCTGTCTGGCTGATCCTTTTTTTCACGAATTTGGGCTTAGGGTATAATCAAAAACCATGCCTCAAAGTTGTTCCGCGTACAAGTGTACGAATAGACTCAACAAAATACCAGGAAATACTTTCCATAAGTATGAATCGAAATACGTAACTGAAAGATGATCGAAACGAGTGTTAGCCTCATGTTTAGCTTCTCTCGCTATGAAATTACGTAGCTATTTAATGGGGAAGAATTTCTATTTCAGAGAACACCACATGGCAGATTGTATAATCCGCCCTAAGGTAGCGATATTTTTAATATTAACCTATTTTTGTTCTGAATTAATAAAAATGGTGATGTTAAAAATATTAAATGTCTCACTTTCTTTATTGAAATATATATCGCTTTTTCACAATTTTTTTGTTAACTGAAATGAATTTTTAAAATAAATTTGTAATAAAAATTTTAATAGAAGTGAAAAGTTAACAATTTCTAATATCTATTGCTTTCTAAAATTAAAAAGATGCCAGGCTAAACTTTTATATGAAATTATTGAATTATGTAGCTAAGCAAAGTGATGTTTAAAAAACAGCAGTATTTTTTATCCGAATTTTCTTAAGATAATTTTCGGGTTTTAGTATCAAAATGTTAGGAGCAGTAGCGGCTCGAGACTATAATAATTTCAGGGGCCCAAGTTTTCAATTTGGGGCCTCTGGGGCTCTGCTGTGGCCTATATTATTTTTTTATATATTTGTAATAATTTTTTAGTACCACACTATGAATATACAAAATTTCAGATTCCGTTCTAATTGTATTTGGTGCATTGAGGCCCCTGGCGGGGTCCTAGAGGCTTATATCAGCTCCCTGCTATAATATACAAAATTTCCGGTTTCTAGACCTTTCCGTTCAAAAGTTATAACTTGATATGTATTTGAGGCCTCGGGGTCTTGTGGCGGGGCCTCAGAGATTTACATCACATTTCTTGTATATTTAATATTTTTTTAGTACCACACAAAAAATATACAAAATTTCAGATTCTTAGGTCGTTCCGTTCAAATGTTATAGCTTCAATTGTACTTGGGGCCTCGGGACCTCCGGCGCGGCCCTAGAGGCTTTGATCACTTTTCTTGTAAATTGGTTTTATTTTTTTAGAACCGCACTACAAATTTACGAAATTTCAGGATTTCAGGCCTCTTTGTTCAAGAACCATGAAATTCATACAAGTGGCCCCTCACGGGCCCCGGGCCACTCAGGAGGATTCGCTATATTTTTCGCACCGTCCTTTGTATAGGGCCTATGTGTGTACAAAATATCAAGCCTCTAGGTCAATCCTTTCAAAAGTTATGGCGTGTGACATACGCACATACAGAGCACATACATACATCTGTACCGTCGTAAGAGGGTTTTATCATGATGCTAAAACCCTAAAAATGACTGCTTAGTAGGATGTGTAGTACAATCCGCCATCTGGTGCATTCTGTGAAAAATGTTATAAAATCTTCCCTATTGTACGTGGCGATTCAAACTGCTTTTGAAATATTAAGAAAAGTTATCGAAAGGATAAAGGTGCATTTAAGTCTAATTTATGTGTTTAGCGTGTGCTTAGCGTCATCTCTCACTTTGAGCTGCCGAGCTTCCGAATTTGCTTCGAATACGAGGGGAAGTCAGTAAGTAAGTTACAAATGAATATAAAAATGAAACAAATAAGACTACTGATTTGAAAACTACTCTCCATAGTCTCCCTGTACAACGAGGCACTTGTCCTATCGTTTTTACAAGCCCTTTGAGCTTCTGTCTGAATCAGGCGGTCAATTTGCTTTGTACAGCTTGGAGCCGAACAAATGGAAGTTGCTTGGTGCAAGATAAGGACTATACGGAGGCTGCTCGAAAACTTCCCAGCATCTCAGTTGTCTTGTTGGCAATACGAGGACACGTGTTATCATGCCTTTGATGAGGAGTTCTGGTTGCTTCTGTCGAAACACATTACGAAGTTTCATGACGATGATGTTACAGTAGAAGTCGACAATTACAGTTTACTGTCTCTGCCGGAATGCGGTAAAGCAATATGCCCTAGTGATCCCAGAAGACTGTGATCATCACTTTCCCTGGTTCAGACAGTAGCCCAAAGAATTTAATGCTGCTGGTTTTGAGGGGCTGTATAAAACAACAGGACTAGTGCCTCGTTGTACAGGGAAATTACATGAAGAAATAAAAGCCGATTTCTTATTTCAAAATTTTTATATACTTCTTTTAATTTATTTATTTGATGATATACACTTTTAAATAATTAATTAAATTAGTTCGCTGTTTTGTTGGGGTTTTTTTTTTCACTATTTTTATCATAGTTAAATGTCTTTGCCTGTAGAATTTTGGAGATTTTTTATTATTGAAATCCTTCTTCTTTGTTGATTTCCAAATTTTAATTAATGAAATTAAATCAAATTAAAAGACGAATTCCATTTCAGCATATTTGCAAATTATCTTAAGTTTTATTTCTTTGTTCTCTATGTTTCTTTGTAGAAAATTAAACGAAGCAACCTAAAAGAATGTTCTCTTAATATTTTACGACCATTAATAAGCAGCTTCACTATCCAAATTAATCCATATACCTAGTTCTGGTCCGCAATCGTGACCATTTATCGCTCTTATCAGTCACGCTACTTCCAACGAAAAAACGAATTTGAAAAGTTGTCTTCCCCTTAACGCATAATTACAAGCGAACCTCAATGCAGCGAAAACCACCTGTTTCATCCACCTACGTTAATCAATGGATTCACCTATATTAAAGCCACGTTTATTCAGTTGAAAAAGCATCTTTATCAGATTATGAAATTCCCTCCTCTTTCCGCTTTGAGTAGCACAACTCTTTGGCTGAAGCTTTTAAAAGAGGTTCATTAGCTATAGCATACTTGCGTTGGCTTGGAGTGAGCAGATGACAAAAGAGAAGATCACATACTCCCCGCAGTTGTCACCCAGGGTTGTCATGACGATACTTATTTCATTTCCCCCCCTTCTCCGTTCCATCCAGTTGAATGACACTCTTTTCATTTGGATATCGTTCCGCCACTGAGCAACAGCCGAGAGAACTCATTTCTTTAAGGCGGAAGCGATTGTGTGCACTCTTCGCCTCGGTGGCGAGTAACCGGGCAGCTCGCATTTTGTGTTCGTCGAAATAGACGGCACGCGTGGCCGTCCACGGCAGAAGCGCGCGGATGCAAAATAAGCTAATCGCCAGCTGTTGATCCTCGACCTCTCGTTGACGAGCTCCCGCCATGGCCAAGTTTCTCCGGCGGAGTTTCCGTCGGAAGAAAGGTGAGTCGTTTCGGGAAGACTTATGTTTCTAATCCAGTTTACGTTTATTAGATGTTGAACTTTGCAATCGATGAGTTGCACGGGGAGAGGAAGCGCAAATAATTGGCTAAGTTGCTCGATGTTTAGTGATTAATCGACTATGGAGAGCTTTTCGTAGTGAAGGTCAATATTTTACATACATTCTGTTGAGCTTATTTAATTAATCCTTCTAATAATAAAACTTAATTTAATACAGAAAGCTAAAATAACCCGTTGAAATGTTCAGTGCCCGGCGCTGAAGGCTTTTATTACCAATTGTTAAGGAGGCAGATTTAGTTTCGCCCCTAATTAAAGCGTTCAGTATCACTTGAAAATTTGTACCCTGGGAGGAATAAAATAATTAATGCATAATGACCACCACAACAACGAAACATTAAAATTAATTGCTTTTGCTTAATCTTATGACATCAAGCTATTTACTGAAATCATCTAACACGATTAATAAACGCAAGATATCTCGAGATAACCTATCTAAAATTACAGATATTTTACAAGAAATCAAGAGCAAAATGAACAGAATTACATCAAATTTTTCGGTGAAGAACAAATCATAATATAAGCTTATGATTTGCGTGGTCATCCATTATTATTTGACTCATTATAAGGATATTAAGTGTTATTATGTAAAACAAACAATAATGAAAATCAATATGGTAACATTTTGCTATATGCACGCTTAAGAATTTAAACGCTCTTCTTTCACGTATATTATTTTTTTTACTATGCATTTCACGTATTTGTAGGTTAAATATTTTTTGAAAAATACAGAGAAGTTTCAAATTGGCAACAATCGAAATTTTTAAAGTATATCGGAGTTACATTTACAAGGGTCTTTTTTAAATATTTGTAATACAGTTAATAAAAAATAAATGGTTGTTAACTGAAGATAGTTGTATTAAATGAACATTTAAGTATTGCAAGAAAGATCTAACCATTCATTTATTTCCTAGTCTGCAATACAAGATCCATATTCCAATAATTCAGTTAAGATTTGGCGAAACACTCGCTCTTTTTGTCAATTAAGTCCTAAATATTGAATAACGAAGTGTTAATATTACTGACAAGTACTTATAATTTAAGTTATCATGGTATTTATTTATTTATTTATTTATTTATTTATTTATTTATTTATTCAATGTATTAGTAAGCAATACAATAGTGCCCTTCGAGCCCAGTATTGTATAGACCAACGGGTTAGGCCAGGAGGGCACTGCAAAATAGGATATACAATTAAAATATGGCTAGTAAGTAACAAATAAATAAATAACATACGGCAGGAATTTTACAGGCTGATTCAGTTAAGTCCAGCAAAAAAAGTAAACAAAATTAAACAAAAAACAGATAAAGCAAACAAAGTAAAACAAAAAACAGATTAAAAAAGTTATGTCTTGAATAATGATTTAAAACAACGATTTATTTGATTTTTGTTCCATTATTTTACTCAACTTTTGTACTTAATCTATATATATAAAAGAAGAAACTGACTGAGCGAGTGATCAACGCACAGCCCAAACCATAAGGCCTAGAAACTTGAAATTTTGTACAGAGGTTCTTTACAAAATGTAAGTGAGTACTAAGAAGGGGTTTTTCGAAACTCAACCCCTAAGGGGGGGGGGGAAAGGGAGATTGAAAGTGTGCCAACACATTAACTGGTGTTGCACTATATACTTACACATTTACTAGTGTGGCATTACATAATTAACCATATTAACCTCTTTTAGAGAGGGGGTAACGAATTATTAACAACGAGCATAAATATAATTATGCAATGACAGGACATATAGATAAGGCAATGTTTATCGAGGAGGCTAAGGAATCACACGGGTCTCCCATGAATTCCCTAAAAACGTCCAGACGACTGGCGAAAACTTGTGTATTTGGCAAAGAAAGAGAAAGAACGGGTATTGATCAGTTAAATTTGCAACAGAAAGATAAAAAGCTATCCGGGCATTGAAAACATCTGAACAACATTGGTTGGTTGGTTCATTAGAAATTTAGGCGTCGACTACTAAGGTCATTTTGTGCCTTTTACACAAGTTATATCTGTACGCAGCCCGGGACAAACACAAACATTCATGCCCAAGGCGGGATTCGAACCCACGCCCTAGCCCTCTCGGCCACCTGGCCGGCTTCTGAACAACGGAAGCTCCGCTAGAGCATGAGGGTATAAGAGCTTCTACGTCAAGGGCAAGGGAAATTTTAAAATTCTAAAGTATCCAGTGATGCTCCCCGGGGGGGGGGGGGGGTGAAGATGGATAACATTTTAATCTGAGACAGAACAACAAGAGGGTAAGTAAAGTCCCGGGCAAAGTATGCAATATACGTAGGTTCCTTAAGAACGATCGTTCCATCCCACCTCTGAGAATTATAAAACAAAATTGAATTTGTAACAATACGTAGAATTCCTGTTGTTCGGGCTTTTCTTAGAAGTTAACATTTTCTTGGAAATGTTTAATAATGATCAGTAACTGGAGATAATAAAGAGTTAGCAGACTACTGAGAAAGAGTGAAAGATGACAGGACGCAGTCCCTTCGTTCGAGCTACATTTGATGACATAACCGATAACAAAGCATACATGAACTCAACTCTTCGAACCAACAACCATATTGTGTTATGTCCTATAATAATCTTTCGAAGGATTATAACAATAATTCATATCTATCGAAATGCCAGCGAAGAATTGAATGAGTATTGGGCAGAGATGACAAGAAGTATCCGGGCATCAGAAACATCTGAACAACTGCTTCGTCTATAGACGGAAATTGTAGAATTACTGAAAACAAATTTATTATTTAACTTCATGAGGTTGTTCTGTTTAACCTACAACTGTAATTATTTCGGGCAACGCCTCTGCTAGTAAATTAATAAAAAAATTAAATTAAATAAATAAAGATTTTTTGAAAGTTCACTATTTTTTTCCTTGTTTATAGCAGAGGAAAAAAATATGTCTCTCGCCGGTAGAATTTGGGAGATGAATTTTCGCAAAATATTTTTTGAAGAATTTTTATTGCTGATATCCTTCTTTGTTGATTTCTGATTTGCAAATTATCAATGAACAAGATTTTATCCGCGCGCAGTTTGCGCCGTAATTAATTTCAAATTCATATTGTTGCAAAGCTCGCACACTCAAATTGTTTCGTATGACGAACTCAGATGGTCAAGTGGCTTTTTAGTTCCGGCCTGTGCTTCAAGCCAGCGCCGACAATGCTTAAAAGTGAAACACCAATGCAAAACTGTTACCGTGACGAACTCGCATGTTCTCCTTTACTAGGAGCTTTAGCATAAAAGCTACATATAAGAATGCGGCCTTGGTTATACGTTTATCCGGCCTTCCGTCCGCCGTTTGCACGATAACTTGAATACGGATTAACTTTTTCAAATTCTGTTTTCAGAAATATGACCATCAAAGTTTTAGCGCGCACGTGAAATCGCTTTGTCGACGCACGATTGCTCAAGTGCTCATAATCTATAGGGTGACCCAAACTTATCCAGCATAATTGTTTAGGAACATTGTATGGTTCAAATGGAACAAAAAAAAATATCCTATAAACATTACATCTAGTTTCGTTCGTGTGTGAGATATTGACGTTTGTCTATTTTCTTGTAGAATTGCTAAAACAAATAAATAAAACACTTGAGAGTGCAGATCACTTTTATCCTGCATACTGACAGAACATCACATTGTACTACAAAACAAAACTATAATAATACAAGGAATAAGAAAACAAATACATAGTAAAAATGAATGTACGCATATTCTTCATTTGTGAAAACAAACGGCATAATGAACTTCGACGTTGTGTTGCACAATATGAGCAACTGCTCAAATCAACCGTCAAGTCAATAAAATAGCTTTCACACATGTTACAAATACGGCAATTCCTCTTCCTGTTTGGCATATGCAAAACAGGAAGAGCATATTTAAGAATAAATAGGTAAACCTACGTTCTTCTAGGAAAAGACTCTAAATAAAAGATAATAGACAAACGTCGATATCTGACACACGATCGAAACTAGGGATAAGTTTGGGTCACCCTGTATATTATTAAGTAGCGGAAGAATGGAGCAACTTATTGGTTTTATAATGTCAGTCCTTCATACTTCTACATTTTTTGAGGTAAAAGGTTGAAATTCGGAATGTAGCTTCCTATGAGCATGTCCATCTGCACTATTTAGTTTGATTTTGGTACACTGGGGTCGGAATTATGGGGGTGGGATTCAGAGAAGACAACATATCTATCTGCTATTTAGTTACGTAAAGGCGTGAAATTCGGTATCCAGATTCCTCTAAGCAAGATCTACATTACTATGAAGTTTAGGCCCAGTTCTTCCATTAGGGTCGGATTTGCGGGGGTGGTAGTCACTTGGTCTTTAGAACTACGGCAACATATAGCATGTGATATATCATATGTTCGGAAATGATGAGAAAGGAAAGAAAATACGAGCTTTTTTTACATTTTTTACATATTACGTTCGAGAAAATTAATTTTTTGATTAAAAAACTTGGGGAGAGATAAAAAGTGCAGATAAAGGGGTAAAAATAAATGACTGCAGGATCTGCTACTTGCCTTACCCTACTTGGGGGGGGGGGGGTTAATTTCTTTTTAATAAATGTATAAATGTATTTCTGCTTCACTGCTAAAGCTCCTCCTTGGAATGTTTACAAGATTTTATTTATAGTTTGATTTTGGTTTTTCACCATTTTATTGGTAAAATTTTGATTATTGTTGATGTGAAATAGGTGAAATGTTTTCGGGCTGATATTTTCTCTCACATTGTAGCTTTCGAATTTAAAAATGTAGTTTTACATATATGTTTCAAATTTACCAGAAAAGAATTAAAAGAAAATCCAACAATTAAATTTTAAATACTTTAAAAAAATTTTCTTTCAAACACAGGATTATTTTTAAACTTTAATAGCATTAAATGAATTACAAATCAAAATTTATAAAAATAAATACATAGAAATAAAAAAACCCACAAGATAATATCCTCTCATTAAGAAATCAACAATGCAAAGAACTAAAAAACACAATTTCAAGTGGAAACAAACTCCCTGATTTCAAATATGACATACTCTGATTATTGATCCAAACTTTGTATAAATATTAATGTCTTGAGAAGATAGAAATATTATTTTAAGTCGGACCTTGTGGGGCAAATCATTACGTAAACAAATCGCATTATAAGGGAAATGACCCCCAAGGAATGAAGATATCACATGTGGAACGTCAATTTTTAATTGTCTCATCGATCTATAATGGCTACCAATAATCAGCCATTCCCCAACGAAAGCTTCCGGGTGACCTTTTAAAAATGTTGCGTTGACCAGTTCCACCAATAGTTCTATTCGACGAACAGACATATGATAAGCTTTGCATAATTGGTGTAATTAATAGTAAGTAATTGGTGTAAATTTATTTCAGCTAAAAGCCGTATGAAGTACATGATTATAGGCAACTTTTATACGAGTTAGATTACATTAAAAGCCCTGGCCCATATAATAAGATTATAATACATTTTACAAATTACCTTTGCCTGGATAACCGTTCTAAGTTCAGCCTTAGACAAAAACGTCCGTAGACGTCTCATCAAATAACTTTGATGATGAAGAAAAATAACGGTGTCATTAACTTAGCAATTAAATCGAAGACGGGTATCAAAAACAAATCCAAGAATTTTTATTGTTTTATTTTTGGTGGAGGTTTTAGAACATATGATACTATTAAATTTATCCTTGTTAAGCTTCATTCCACGAGCTTTGTACCAGAATTCTAGCCATTTAATATCAGACTCAATTTGCTCAAAGAGGATCATATGATCGTTTGGATCGTAAGATATTATCATCTAAGTAACTTTTGATTTCTAGTTTAAAGCTATGTTGGTACTTTGTCGATAATGCAACTGCATAAAGCAGAGCACTGGATAACACCCCTGTTTGAACCTACCAGTATTCCCAAGTTTCCAGAAATACCATTAAAACAATATTAATCTTTCAAAAGCATAAATAAGGTTTCACTGTGCCTAAGGTCATAAAGAAAGTTGGGTTCGAGATATTGTATGTTTCTAAAGCTTTAAAGTGAAGATTATTAGCTCAAAGTTCCAAATTCGTTCTCAGGCATTAAATAATTTCTATTTTTTTCCTACTTTTTCTCTGTTCAACTGCATATTAATTAGACTTCAGACTAATTGAAAGCATAACGTCATTTGTAAAAGATAAAGGATTCCAACCTATCAAAATATGCAAGGTAACTGGGATAATTAACCACTTAACCTAAAATGAAAACTGGGATAATTATAAACATTCTAATTGGTCTTCTTTATTCTACACATTTATAGAAACCTCATGAGACCGCAATTTCTCTGAATCTGTTTTAGCCATGTTCGACTATAAATATGGAATACATTCGCTGTTTATTTTTGTTGCCTTCCATTAATTTACCCGATAATGGATGTGATATTATTCCTTCGTAGGAAAATATTATCATAAACATTATTACACCGCTAAGAGTAAACAGAAAATGATAAATTGATAATCGATGGAAAGTTGTTTTGAGTTAAAACGTGTCATTAACTCAATCCCATGATTCACCCATCGGGGCGAGACGTTTTGCCCGAATAAATGTTATCAACGTGCAGTAAGAAAACTACTACAATGTTTGACGAATTTATTCATTTTTCCTTTGCAAGATAAATATGACCGCAAAATATTTCTCTGGAATATTGGTCTCGGCCTTGTCTGAGCTCACGACCTCAGGCATTGAAATTAAACAAGGTCGACCTCCTCAGCCTGGAAGGTATTGTTCAATCGGTAGCTCAAACATAGCTTGTATTTTCTTTGCTCTTTCAAATTTTAAGTAAATATACTCTCTCCATACATAAAGACACTACATTGAAATAATGATCTCTTAGACATTTAGTTGTAAAAATGATTTGACCGCTTTAATTTAAGTTATTTGGAGATTTAAAAAAAAAAGGTTGCTTGAAGAGTACTTTAAAACAGGCTTCATAATAGTTTTTATCAAGGCTGTAATTTTTGTAAATTATTTTAAAAGTTTCCACTGTTAAATGCAAATACTGTTTTCTTGAAATATATTTTAGATAAAAAAATTCCTTAGTAGCCGCTTACTTTATTAATGTGTTAAAAAACAAGAATGTTAATCATAAAATAAGCACTGAAAGTGTTACTAGATTATTAAGGAATGTTTATTAGATTTTAATGATTCGTTTGCTATGTTATGTCTTAAAAGCTCACCGAAATAAATTTTAATAAATTAGGTTTGCTTCTCATGATTTATTGCCAATGGTTTGCTTTTACCAGTGGCTCTCCCCTGCAACTAATGGCCTCAAGTTTTGCTTTATTTCATTTGTCCAGTCGTTTGTACATTTCATTTTCTTACATGTCTGTACATAGACATGACTTTATATGTATATCTAAAGTATTCTTGTAATTTGAAAAAAATAATGCTTAACACACGGTCAGAATAAATTTCAAAGGATATTTGTGAAGCCAGTATCCAAGGATGTTATTTCAAAAATACCTTTTCTAACGAGCTCGAAGATGTTCAGCCTCTTTGCGACTTATTGAAGATCGGGTTTCAATTTCTATAAATAAAATTCTTTCACATGAGCAAACAAATTTGTTTCTGATTCGAGAATCTGAATGATCGAAAGTCAAATTGTTCATTTTTTCCACTACTTATGTGTCCAAATTGCGAAAAATTACTTGAAGGATAACGCTTGAAATATCGATTAGTTAAAAAAACGCATCCAATTAAACATACTTCTTCAAGTTTTGAAATTTTCGTAGGAAATTCTTTTTGAAGTTTTGAAATTCAAGTTTTTAAATTTTCGTAGGAAACAGCCGTGCTTTTTTTTGTTTTGTTTTTGTTTTGTTTTTTTTTCATTTTATATAAATTTCATCAATTCAGAATGTTTATCTGTTATTTTATAATCAGCTAAAATTATATGAAACGAAGCTTAAAAAACATAATTGAAGGCTCTTATAAAGCCCTAGAATACATTATTCCTACAGAACAGTGCACTATAAAATTAAGATGGTACTATAAACAGATTATGTAATAAAACGATTTACTTTTCAACTTTCCTTTCGAAATTATTTAACTTATTTGAACTTTAACCCGTAAATGGTAAAAAAAAAAGTCAATTTATTTAAATTTTCTTAAAAAAAACAACTTATTTCCATTTTATACGTTAAATATTTTCTACAATAAAAATGGTATCTCACTAACTCCCTTGAGATTACGTTTCTGGAATTAAAACGTGAGAACTTCGCGTTTATTCCATATAGACACGAATTCATATTTCTACATACAACGTATCCCGTTATCACGCAAAGTTGTAATTATTGTAATATTTATGCTACATCTTACGTAATTAAAATGCCTTTAACAAGCATAGATTGCCTTATTTCTAGAAATGTCTTTAATGAATTTTATTGAAGCTCCCTCTTAAAATCTTGGCTTTTAAGACTTTAAATTTAAGTAAAGTTATCGTATGATAAAGTAAGCTTGCGAGGACGTTTAACTTCATCATAACAAGCTTTTTCTAAATTTTTATATTTAATTTTGGTGTGTTGGAATACTATTTAGAACCATATTTCAGATGATTTTTTTCTGTTGGTCAAAAAGCCAAGGCATACACAGATAAATTTTTTAAAGAAAGTGAATATTGGTACATAGTTCAGGAATGATAAACAAACCGAAAATATAATGGTAACTATGAAATAAAATTTATTACAAAAAATATTACAGCAAAGAATACGCGAGAGAAAACATCACGGCATTCTGTAAATCTAACTTTTGCTGTGTTTTTCTTATTTTTTGCATATATGTAAAAAAACACGTACCAGATTATCCTAGAATAACCTACAAATGAACGTATTCAAATGCTCGCGACAATCGAAATAATACGCTTTTTTTTTTACGTTCGTAGCTAATTTGTAAAAGTGGCGTCATATCTTCCCGGTTTCTTATTTCGTGTAGCATCCATTTGAAATAATTCTTTTTCTGGTGCTTTACAATCTGCTGTACAGAATAATTTCAGATAGTTGCAAAAGTTTCTTCCGGTTCTAGAACCCGTGCCCAAGAAGAGCTCATTTTTCGAGGGGGTTGTTCATATGTTTTCAAACAAATTATTGCATTCGATTCCTGAATATCTTTGCTATATTACATCCAAGAATCAACATTCTGACTATACATCTGTGAGTGCCATCAACGATCTGAAATGGACCTTTCACGCGAGCATATTCGAGCAATAATCTTCTACGAGTATTCTGGAAAGATCAGTGCTGCGCAATGTCACCGAAACATTTGCCAACGTTTAGGTGATGGCACTGTTAGTTTACGTACAATAGAAGAATGGTATCGCCGGTTCAGACGCGGAGATAGCACTCTTCAAGATGCACCTCTCTGGTCGGCCAATCATGATTTCAGATGGTGATCTACGCCTAGTAATTGATGAAGATCACAATGTAACAACGAGGGAACTCGCAGAACAGTTCAAGGTTCACTTTTCAACCATTGCCCGGCATCTGCATGAGCTGAATCTGTCATTCAAGTTCAATCGTTTTTGTGTTGGAATAAAAATCCGGAAAAAACTTTTGCAACAACCTGATAAAATACATTATACACTGATTGGAAGAAGGTAATCGGACACTTTCGATTTTAGACGTTTTATCAAATATCTAAAAAAATACTTGACGAATTATCATGAAATTTCAGGGGTGTAAAAAGGATGTTACACCTCATATATT
This sequence comes from Rhysida immarginata, assembly GCA_023313115.1. Classification (NCBI taxonomy): domain Eukaryota; kingdom Metazoa; phylum Arthropoda; class Chilopoda; order Scolopendromorpha; family Scolopendridae; genus Rhysida; species Rhysida immarginata. Next base: position 1,084,517 of record JAHWFO010069864.1, on the reverse strand, counting down.
TCAGCGAAGGTTTTCTCCCGAAGGCAAATAGGGGACCAGCAAAGAAGTGAACCAAAAATATAAAGTTTGGAATCACCCTGTAAAAAATAATGCTTGAAATGCATTGTAGCTGTAGCATATGTTTAAGAGGCTTGTTTTACTTTTCTGTGTTCATTTGTATTCATGGAGATATAAAAGTTTCTTTAAAAAGGTCGAAATGTTTTTGTAAGTTTTTTGTTTATAACACGCAAGATTTTCAACCCAATGCAATGCCATTTTCAGGAAACTTGACAAACTACAATAGAGACAACACCCTGCAATCAGAATAGAAAAATATTAAATATTTGATGAAATATGAGCATTTTTACTAAATAATGTTTAATTGCGCATGCGTTACCAAATTGTCTTTTGCATAATTTATTAGCCAAATGTATAGAGCTACTCTTATAAAAAGCCCAAGCAAATATCGTGAAAATTGAGAAAGATATCGCCAATAAAATGAGTTGAATTTCAGTTGTTCTCAAAAATAAACAAAACGATAAGGGGCTTTCTCCAAACTTTTATTTTTGGATCGGACACCAGTATCAACATCATCTCCTTACGTTGACATGAAAAAATATTGACTTCATATCAGCGTAAGAAGAAGAAATTGATACTGGTGTCCGATCCAAAAATAAAAGTTTGGAGAAAGTCCCTTATCGTTTTGTTTATTTTTGAAAGCAACTGAAATTCAACTCATTCTATCGGCGATATCTTTCTCAATTTTCACGATATTTGCTTGGGCTTTTTATAAGTGTAGCTCTATACATTTGGCTAATAAATTATGCAAAAAGGCAATTTGGTAACACATGCGCATGCGCAGTTAAACATTATTTAGTAAAGATGCTCATATTTCATCAAATATTTAATATTTTTCTATTCTGATTGCAGGGTGTTGTCTCTACTGTAGTTTGTCAAGTTTCCTGTAAATAGCATTGCATTGGGTTGAAAATCCTGCGTGTTATAAACAAAAAACTTACGAAAACATTTCGACCTTTTTAAAGAAACCTTTATATCTCCATGAATACACGTGCTATTCTCATACAAATGAACACAGAAAAGTAAAACAAGCCTCTTAAGCATATGCTACAGCTACAATGCATTTCAAGCATTATTTTTTACAGGGTGATTCCAAACATTATTTTTTTGGTTCACTTCTTTGCCGGTCCCCTGTTTGCCTTCGGGAGAAAACCTTCGCTGAAATATATGAGGTGTAACATTCTTTTTTTACCCCTGAAATTTCAGGCTAATTCGTCAAGTATTTTTCTAGATATTCGACAAAACGTCTAAAATCGAAAGTGTCCGATTACTTTCTTCCAATCAGTGTATTACACTGTACAACATGAAAAATATCCTTTAGATGAAAATACGTGTTTCTTGTATATTTTTGGCTGAAAATAACGAATAAATATACTGTTGATTCAGAGGAAGATACCTCCGATGATCCAAACCATCTAGATCTATGACATGTTCACATCATGAAATCACATAGGCAGAGCTTAACGATGGAATGGAAATATGTTAGCTGAATATTGCTGGTTTGTTATCAGGGACACCAACAAATGCCTACAAGAGGAAACTGCCAAAAATTCATTTCAGTGTTTGTGTTTTCTATAATCAAGCCTCTGTTACATTTCTCTGAGAAGAGGGTCTCCTACAAAAACGGTATGTGATGAACTATTTTGGTTTTGATATATAAATTTTTATACAGAATCACCTTTTGTTTATACAAAATCATATAGTTTCATCTAAAGTACAGAAAAAAAGTTCAAATTTGTTGTACAGTATTATTCAATATGAGTACATACCAATTTAACTTTTGAACGCAATATATTTCACAATTTCTTTGTAAATCTTGAATTTTGGATTCCACTGTATAATAATGTTTAACACCCTTCAAGCTTTAGGGTGTTAGTTTTAGTTAAAAATTGTTACTCGTTTTTACCTTTTGTCTTTAATTCATTCCTTTTCTTTATCTAATTTTAGGTTTTAGTTTATTTCCTTTCCCCTTATTGGTAAGATGTTTTCTCCTCAGGCTTCTTTTTGTTACATTGCTCTATTGCTTTAACCTTGCCAATGAGTCGTTAATATCCCTTTCGCTTAAACCAATGGGAGATATCCATGGCAATTTGCTCCCTCCTCCCCTAGTCTATATATTCTCATGTTTAAAGGTTTAACTTTCTTCTTCTTTTTTTCTGTTCACTTTTGTCTTTCCACTGAAGATAGATACCGGTTTTTCAATTTTATTTTTTGTGGATTAGAGGTTTTCCCTTTTTGGTTGACCTTTCAAGCTGATTGGCTTCATACACAGAAAATGGTTATTCAATACCCAAAGATAAGCGGATAAAAAGCCCATAAGTGCACTGATATTTTTCTGTGCCATGATTTGTTTTCTTTGTAATTCGGATTTTTCTACAATAAGGTCATTGCCAAAGTAAAAAACTGATAGGAAAAGATATATTCTCGACGCCGAGATTGAGGACTAGATATGGATATACCCATAACTTAATGAATCGACAAATACGTATACAGGGTGTTTATGAATTCCATTGCCAGACTTAGAGAGGTGGTAGGGAAGGTCAAAACTAACAACTATTCCGAATACCATTTTTCCCATAAAAACGTTGTAGACGAGTTAAAAAGATGTAAAGATCCCGACCAACCCCTGTGAATGCTGCACTGCATGGCACCTGCAGAGCTGCATGCAAAGCAGGAGATTAGCAACGAAAGCACTAATTGGTGAATCATGACATGCAGCTCCGGAAAATTTATTTGTTCAAATGCAGAAACGGTTATTACAGTGTTACATTAAACAATTACAGCAACTGTTCGAAATGGCGACCCTGGGCTGTGATGCAGGACGTGCATCTCCATTGCATGTTCTGTTGCACTCTCTCAAACACCTCTGGTCTTTGCTGAACCTCTCTGCAGGCGTCAAAGATTGTTGCTCTCAGCTCGTCAACACTGGCTACTGGAGTAAAGAAACCAGGCTTTTTAAATGACCCCATAAGAAAAAGTTCAGCGGCGTTAAATCCGGTGATCTCGGTGGCCAGTTAATGGGCCACCTCTATCTATCCAACGTTGAGTGATCGAGAAACTCACGCACGGCCCGGGTAAAATGTGCTGGTGCTCCATCGTGTTGCAACCACATCTGCAGCATTCACAGGGGTTGGTCGGGATCTTTAACTTGTTCACAACGTTTTTGTGGGAAAAATGGTATTCGGAATAGTTGTTAGTTTTGACCTTCCCTACCACCTCTCCAAGTCTGGCAATGAAATTCATAATTTTGTTGTATCATATTAAAGCTTTTGTATGTTTTTTTCATCACGTTATTGTAAACTTTTTTTGTACAGTAAAAAAGTTAATGTAAAGAAAAAATTATTTGGATGTTTAGTGACTTTTTTCTATGAGCGATTCAAAAGTCCCTAGACCAAACATTTTTAATCACGGCATAGTAATCTCATCGTTGGTGTGTCGCGAAGATTTTAATAAACAGAAAAATAAATAAAGAATTTTAGTTATCTTTTTATTGGCAGACCTGTAAGGTGTCCTATGTATTCGTTTCCCGAAAAAATATCCATCCCGTTGGTCATTTTCTCATTGGCTGTTGACCAATCACAGCTAGGCTTTCAACCTATGATCGCAGTAATGAGGGGAAAGCTTACCAAGGGGACGTTAAATTAAAACTTTTTAACATTAAAAGAATAAGATTTCCTGCCGGGGATTTTAAATTTGAACGTTATTTCGAAATGTATATTAAAGTGAGGTACATTGTAACGGAATTTTACTGTAATAATGAACTCCCATCCCAAAGGTCCATCCCTAATACATGTTTAAGGGGTTCTTTAAACTGTGCCTTGAGGTATTTTTTATGAGAACTGGTTAAGCCCTTTAAGCGTTATCCATTTTTTTCTAAAAATAAAGAAATGGCTATAGCCTTCATACCATTGAACAAAAAACAAACCGGATATGTAGCGACGAATACTTTTGTAAGTAAATTGTTTGCCTGTGAGAAGCCATTTTGGACTTAAGGTTTTTAATGTGTAAGTATATCAATCCAATATTTCAATTTATTACAAAGTATTATAAGTTATTTTGTTTGTGTTAAATCCTAAATAAAATATGATCATTTTGTTGATCATAATTTAAAGTACGCCACCAAAGTTTAATTGTGTGATGCGGACGTTTAATTATAGGCTCAAGTGAGCCGTCAGATTGAAAGGTTGAAAAACATTGCCTATATAAAGAACATGGGAGTGTAGTGGCATATATGGGTGAACTTGACGAAGGATTATTATAGTGATGACTAAGCCGCCAGTCAATCCGCATCGCGTTATTCAGTGTGTCAATGTGTCATTTATTCGCCATGAATATAACGCAAAATAAAAGCTCACGTTGCTCGAAGTTTATTTTGCTGGAAGACCCTTATCGTTGCACGGTTATTTCAATAGAAGTCTCTGTTCCTCCTAAACAAATATCGAGAGAAATTGCAGAGTATAACCTTGGGTAACCTGTATAACCAGCATACGGCTCTGGAAGAGCGCACTAGGTAAGCATTAATAAGAATACTACTGTAAATAGGCTTCATTGTATTAACAAATAAATAATTATCATATTTGAAGTTCAAGGACTTTTGATTACTCGGGTGTACTTTTACTCTCCGTAAGCGAAATCTTGTATATCTTGTAAAGTAAATCTTTGTTCATATGAGGTATTTGTAAGATTTACTTAAAATGCTCTTTTCTGTTTAATCTAAGTAGCTTAGAATAATTTTTAACAATATTATAAAATATTTATTCTGATAAATAACAATTAAGTTACAGCTTTTAATATTTTCTTCTTAAGCTGATGCCTCAATCTAAATGAACTCTTTCATACAATTTAGGAAACAATAGAAGCCTGAATAAAAGCGCAATGTAATCATTTACAAGTCATTTTTAATTTTAAATTATATTAAGCGCAATGTTCTTTATAAGGCTGTGGAACGTTCGAAGTTTACGACCAAATGGTCTCATTAGAAAAAGATAGCCATTTGAAATTCTCTTGCAAATCGCTTTTTATAGCTTGCAAGCCCTGGTGCTTTGAATGGTGCACGTTCATATCGCTTTTGTTTCTCTTACAGAAACCTCGAATTAATCTCCATAGCAACAAAGCTCGAGTCCATGCGTTTGCCCTGTTGCGCTCAGTGGTCTATAGCATTTATATCTCCCCATCCGTTTTTCCGATGGCAGTGAATTCAAATCTCTCGCGTTTTTTTGTTTTTTTTGGAAAATTTGTCTTTTCCCCCTTCAGTCTTTTCCTCTTCTTTCAAGCCATGAATGAAAACCACATGAAAGTGAAGGAAATATAAAGTACACGGAGCATGATATAAGAAGCTATTTGAATGGAAGATATACCTGCATAAAGAAAATCCTCAGATTATAATATTTGCAATCGCTTTTTTATTTGCATAATTTATTCGAATATATTACTAAGAAAATTCCTTACGTGTAATCTCTAAATATAAACTATGCAAATTCGATCAATTCCATGCACAGCTTCTGCTTTGGTATGTCAAGTTGATAGACAGTCTCCTCTTCATGAGACATGAATTTTTTATGAGCCTCCTATCTAAATCCATAAATAATCCTTTTGTTTTTTGTTTTTTTTTCTGGATAAAACTAACAGCGAAATTTAAATAATTTATAAGCGTAAGAAACGTATTTTAAAAATTGAGAAATATTTACTTTTTTTCTATCTTGGGTTATGAATTTTGTAATAGCATCACGAAAAATTGATTTTTACAACGCAGCTTAAAGCTGAGTTAAACAATTTACATCTTTTATCTAAAGTATAAGCCAATATAAGCCAAACAATAATAGAATTTTAGTTTGTAATAAGATTAAAACACGGTTAATAACCATTTGTCCGTACGAGCTGCAACATCTTCCAAATAGTGAAAATATTGTATTAAAGCATAATTCAAAAAAGAAGTCAGATTTTTACAACGTTAACAATGAAATCTCTTTGATTGAACTAGAAACTATTAAAATTTCGTATACCCCACTTACCAATTAATTAATAATGACAATACCACGAAGAAATCTATATTAATGGCCAAGAGCTGTAAACGCGAAGTAAAATCGAAGTCTTCCTTGTTTAACAGAGTAAAGTCATTTATCGAGTACTCTTGCTTGATTATTAAATCGACAATAGGGTAAAATGGGGATAGTTACCCCACTTAAGGTTTAAACCTTTTATACTTTAAATGAAATTGGATTTGTATACAAAAGTATTCACGCGTTAAATAGATTCAAATGCTATTTAGGAAGAAATTTGAATGACAATATTATAAAAGTTTTTATTATGATAATTAAAATTTTTCACCCCTCTTTTGGGGCATCTTACCCCAATACTATGGGGAAGATCCCCCAGTATAAAAAATGCTTAAAAATCCTGTAATTTTAAGCTTATTTTTTAGCCCCCTTAATTTTTCTTCCAGAACATTACATTTGTTCCCATATACAGTACAAGTTTCATGAAGCATTTACGGCAAATGATATACTCTATCCAGTCATTTCTTTTTTGGTTTTGTGATAATTTTCTTTACATTGCACACAGCAATCTGAATCTTAATCATTAGATTTTCTTTTCTGTGACTTGGTCAAATTGACCTCATTTGATAAAGTGTCGCCTTACGTTTGTGACAATTTAATTTTGAAACAAGCAACTTCGTATCGTTGATACCATGGAAAGGACTCTGTCGGTGACCGGCTATGGAAGTTGGTTGAGAAACATGGTGGGAGAAGGAGTCGATTGATTATTGTTTCCCTCTGTAACATCAGCGACTGCATCCGAATTCGTAATGAGTTGAAAGTGATTTTTTTTTTAAATCACAGCTTCAGATGCATTTCTCAAGTTGCCCAAACTCCACCTTCCTAATTTACATCCAGTAGCCTTTCTATTATAAACACGAGGCAAGTTATAAGAAATGATATATCCCAAAGCTGCCAGATAAGCGAGATCTGATGAGTGTGATTTATAGGTAATAGAAGGTTGGGAAATTCATTACCGCACTTAAATTTGATCTTGACCCCCAAATTTAAGGTCATCCATTTGCTAACTCGAAAACTATTAAAGACAGAGAAAAATTTCCAATTGCTACCCTGTAGAGCAACACCACATTAGTCTAAAAAACAATTTTTAATCACACCCTTCCCCTTGAAAGATTTTGAGAAAATGGGCGAGAAAGAGTCTAAGTTAGGTTGAAGCACATTAGGTTTCTAACACATTTGAATTGCAGTGAAGCACTCTTGGGTGACTCTCTCGCCCATTTTCTCAAAAACTTTCAAGGGGAAGGGTGTGATTAAAAATTGTTTTTAGACTAATGTGGTGTTGCCCTACAGGGTAACAATCAGAAATTTTTCTCTATCTTTAATACTTTTCGAGTTAGGAAATGGATGACCTTAAATTTGGGAGTCAAGGTCAAATTTGAGTGGGGCAATGAATTCCCCCCCCCCCTCCCTATTAACTATAAACCACACTCATGAGATCTCACCTACCTGGCAGCTTTGAGATGTCTGCCATGCTACTAGACTTTTGGGCACCCTGTATATTTTGAATGTTTATTTTGATATCCGTCGACGGCAAATTGGATTTTAAGTTTCAACGTTCTCATTAACAAGAGCCCATTGATTTATTTGCTGCCTAATATATATTTCAGATATTCCAATAATAAGAAATTTGTGTGCAGCATGATTGGGAGGTTTTTCAAATAATTTAAACATATTATAAAAAATATAAAATTAAACTGCATAAGCATTAACTGTCTTACGGAGATCATATTTTAAAAAGAAATTCGAATGACATATAATTTTCATAATGTCTTAGATCTTTCTTTCTAAATTTATAAATTAAATTTTTTTGTCTTATTTAAAGCAAAAAGAAAGTACTGTCATTTTATTATGTTTTTTTTCCTCCTCGGTATTTGTATTCGTTTCGACCGCTTATTTAGAATTGGCTCACCAGTTCTACTCCTACGCAATACACCCACATATTGCGCACTCACTTAAATTGAACAAACCTCATGCTCTACATTTTCGGATAACTCTATCAAGTTTCTCTTCATCCATCTTCTGGTTCATTAAAAACCCAATATTCGTGCTTTCGATATAGTTATCTCTGATGCATTCAGAAGCTTAGAAACCTCCTGTCTTGATCATCAACTGCCATCTAACATTAGCAAGCTTATTATCAAAACCCTTCACTAACATCTGGAATCAGATGAACAACTTTATTTCGAACTTTTTTATGTATGTAATGAAAATTTACTCTCTCAACATTCATAATTCTTGAGATAATTGGATCGGAGACAAAAATTGTTGTAATAAGCTGCTTTGCTTTGAAAGTGAAAAAAAAATTGTGAATATTAATTTTTAGAAAGAATCCACGAGTTAGTTTTGTATGGTGAGGTTTCAAAAAGAATCCCTGAGTAAAATGATATAGATCGCTAGAAAAAAAGGAGACGTCGCTCATTATTTTAACAAGTAAATTCCACCTTCTCTATGAACTTTTTATGACATCATAATGATAATACCAGGTTTGATTTTGTTATGATATCAAGAAATGAATTGTAAATTCAGAGTAAGGCTTCCTTCTGTTTTGTTAGTGTGGGAGTTTTAAAAGTCAAACGAATATTGGTCTGTGAGTGTAACTGACGCAATCGGTTTGGGTGTAGGCGTTTTTATTGCTATTATGTCTGCGTAGGTGAGTGAGAGTGAGTGACTAAACGTGTCATCTTAAGAATCCAATCAACGATACGAAAAGTAATTTGATTTCTATAAAAAGTGGATATTGAAGATAAAATTTATTTTTATTAAATAATTTTGAGAAAACCAATACGCCGGATATTGAAGAACATTATTATCTAGATGAAAATGTAAATCGCTCTTAAAAGTTAACGATTTCAATGTTAATTGTTACCTTTCTAAACAAAGATTCGATTTCTTACTATTACTGAAGTAATCTATATCTATATTTGATTCCAAATCATTCACTTCCGTCTTCTCAAATTCGTTAAAAAAATATTAAAGTGCCATAACATCGATGAAATTTGACATAACGTCGTGAATAAAGAGCAAAATTTGATTTTTCCTCAGGAAATTTAGGATGACAGCAACTTAAAGGCGATTGTCTTGAAGCGTTGGATTTGAGTGCTTTCGCGTCGCCTCTAGACCAACGAACGAAATTAACGATCGAAACTGTGCAAAAGTGACCATTAATGGAAATCCTTTCAATTTGAAATTTCACTTGAGCCATTTACGTCTGTTTACACGGCTCACCCATCTGCACACCCTTTGCCAGACGTAAGCTCAACGCTTTTAAAAACATTTGAGAGGAATATAAATAGAAAAGCAAAAAGAGTTCGACGGTTAACTTACTAAGTGAGAGATCAAGATATGAAGATAAGATACTGATGTAATATTTTAATCTCCGTACGTGATGAAGAATATTTCATTAAGCCGGAAAATCAGTACGTAAATAAAGTGTATAATTTATTAACGCCTAAAATCATTTCCATAAAAGGAATTTGAGCTTTTATCAGCAATCAAACTCCCACCCACTCATAGGCAATTTAAATATCAATATCTGCTCTCCTTTAACTTATTTTGAACTTTAGTTTCAGATCAATATTCAAAGAATAATAACAAAAAAAATTCATAACAACTTTTATTTATTCATAACCACTTTGGAGTGGAAGCGACATCGCCTATTGTGACAAAGAAATTTTAACTTGATAGCAGTTTGGAAATTTGTGAAAACCAGATATTAGTTTTACAGGCTCCGTGCGGAGTTCTTATTTTCAACCTCAGTATCCTCTGGCGACAAAAACGAGTCGTTTCCACTGCGTTTTGTGGTTTTCTTTTGTTGTTTTTTTCTAATGGCAAAAAGGAGGATAGCCTGCAAGTCTTTTTGGTTGCTCCAACACCAAAAAATGTCAACCAGCTAAACATTTTTATAAGTTTCCCGATTTTTATAAGAGATTCCAGCTCGGACATGTCTTCACGGATTTGGTTGAAATTTTAGGAGGTCAATCTACAACATTAATATACCTTCTGTGTAAAAGGATTTGAATCAATTGCCTTTCGTTTCGAAGAAAAAACATAAAATATTTTACGTTTACTATTGTAGTGTCAGATAAGCCAAGTGGGAAGAAAGGTATTCAATTTAACAGCGGAAGCACAGTGGCTAACGTCAGGCCTAAGCGATTTTTTCCATTTTTTTGTGTGTTTTTCGCCATTAATATTCGTTTGCACTTTGCATAGTGACATTCACATACATAAGCAACGATTGCGCATAGACCGTCGATAGTGCGATTAGGTCTTTTTCGTTTCTTTTTCATTTCATACGCCAAATTAACATTAGTTTTCCGTTTTCTGTTACTAAGGAAACGGGTTTGGGGGAGAGGGAGGGGTGGAGAACGTGAAAATATTATACAATGCATTTTGCTTATCTTTTGACCTGTGACGTTGCTTATGTATTTGAATTTACTATGCAAAGTGCAAACAAATATTAATGGCGAAAAATGCAAAAAAAAAAAATGAAAAATGAAATTATGCATACACGATCACTGCGTTACTGCTGTTAAGTTGAAGAATACCTTTCTTCCCACTTGGCTTGTCTTTCACAACAATACAATGTAGTAAGCGTAAAATATTTTAGGTTTTTTCTCCGAAACGAAAGGCCATTGATTCAAATCCTTTTACATAGAAGGTTTATTAACATTGTAGATTGACCTCCTAAAATTTCAACGAAATCCGTGATGACATGTCTGTGCGGTTCCCTTGTCAGTGAATGTCGTTATGCGATGATTTCAGATGCCAAAAAACCTTAATGAGAGTTTTCTTCTGTAATTGCACGTGATTATATGTTTCATGCAAAAAGCACTGGGGATTCTATCAAACCGCTGCAATCATTTGAAAACTTCCTGTACATTCGAAGATGACCAGTAATGAATTATAGTTGAAAGCTAAGAAAATACTCCCACGATTCTTTACAATTCATTAATCTGTATTGTAATAGACCGTATACTGTAGTCCGTCATCACAGCAAGAGTAGGAAATGAAAAGTGACCATTAATTTATTGATGATCTCTGGCGGTTAAACTCAGTAGGTGCTCATGGTATAAAAAAAAAAAAATTATAGTTGCATGTTATCCGGTTGCATTTTATCCTGCACCCATAATCTAGGCTGTTATTTTGGTTTTCTTCATTAGCTAATGAAAACAATTATATGCATGCACCATCACAGAAAATGAAATACTAATTTTCGAAATTAAAAAGCAAAAATTGTAGCAACTAATTGGGTTACTCAAACACTCTACATGTACTTTTTTTTATTTTTATAACCAAGTCAAGTCTACACATCAGACCCTACGTTTTCTAAAGGCACTTTAATTTATATTAATATTTATTTTAATTTAATACTTTCTTCTTTTTTTAATTAAAAACCTCGAATTTGATTTTGTATGGCACAGCTTTCATAGCGTGTTTGCGGTATGCAATCGCTGATAATAGTAACTTTATCAAAATGTACTTTTCACATATTTTTGAGAATGGTTAGCACCTTATATTTTATTTATTTATTTATTTATTTGCCTTTCTCAAGTGTAGATTCTCTAAATTTGTTTGTTGTCAGGGCTTTACAGCCACAAAGCAATTTCTACTAGCCATTATATCCAGTGTCTCTCACAGCATGAGAAGTCAGGGCCTCATTCTATAACTTACAAATTTATTCATCAGATGGCGAAATTTAAAGTTGTGTAGATTAAAAAAAAAGTAATGATATGATGATGGATTCATTGTAGCTTCAACTTACGTTTAAATAGAGAAACTCTACAAATTTAAAAAAAAAATAAACTAAATTTTATTGTCGGTTTCCCTTTCTAGACCATGACAACGAGGATTTGGAAATGCATGCGATCCGCTACAAACCAGATGGAATTGACGCTCTTTGTCGGTCGACAAAATTCAGCCGCAAGGAAATACAGCTCATGTACAGAGGATTCAAACAGGTTTCTAAAATGGCTAATATAAGTATATACATGTATTTAAAAATATAAAGCTACTATAAATGATTCATATGATTTCAAAACGCTATATTTTCCAAAGTACATTGATACTTAATTGATACTTGAAAAGAACCGTAAATTTACCAATTTGCATCGTGATATATCACTTGGCAACAAAAATGGCGACAAAATAGAAAAACAGTTTATGTGTTGGAATACGAGAGTTTATGATCTGTTATTGCAGTGCAGCGTGCATTCAGAAGAGAAGACAGAAAAACACTACCATCTAAACAAACTTTTGCGTTGTATTGGTATCGGTAGTTTAAGGACACTGGCTGTATGTGTAAACGAAGAGCACCTGCGCGGGAGAGAGAGTGAAGGAGAGTTTTGTGCGCGGTGCACAAAAAATCAGACTACTTGGCAGTGCTTTGAAATCGAATGAATCATTTATGATAGACATGTGTAAAGGGTGTCCCAAATTGATAAACAGATTCTTTGAAACGTTATAACTCAGCAACGAAATGAGATAGAAGTATAAGGTTTGTTGTATTTTATTCCTTAAACTTCCTTAAGCCCGTACATGTTCAAAATGTCCACCTTCTGCCACAGTACACTCCCAACAGCGACGTCGAACAGAGCGCCATACCGACTGGATTGTAGCTAATGGAATATCATTGATGGAATGTTCAATCTGATCTCTTAATTCCGTCAGTATTTGTTGGTTTGTGGCGTACACCGTGTTCTTTAAAGTTCCCAAAAGGTAGAAGTCGAGAGGGGTTAAATCGGGAGTTCGAGGCGGGAACTCTGTAGCACTTCCTCTTCGTCCTATTTATCTGTGATTGAATGTATGATCGAGGAAAGTTCTCACATCGACATGAAAGTGAGGTGGACCAAATTCAACCCTCCAACGTCGTTGAACGTCAACAACGTTATCCTCTTTCCAATAACACTTCAGTATCCATTTACGTTCCTTGAATGAACGCCATTTTGGTTTATAAGCAAATGAACAACAATGAACGTGTTGCTATGCTTTTCCAGCGCAATCTGAGTCATACACAACAAACCGGTTAATCTTCGCTATCCGCACATCGATCATTTATATTAATTTAACCACCACTTCTTAGTCATTTACTGTTACCGCGATGTGCGGATAGTGAAGATTAACCGACAAACCTTATATTTCTATCTCAATTCGCTGCTGAGCTATAACGTTTCAAAGCGTCCAGGACGATTGGTCTAATGACGATTGGTCTAACGCCGATTGGTCTAAATCCCGAATGGTCCAATTCCCGATTGGTCCAAATCTCGATTGGTCCAAATCCCGATTGGTCTAAATCCCAATTGGTCCAAATCCCGATTGGTCTAAATCCCAATTGGTCAAATTCCCGATTGGTCTAAATCCTAATTGGTCCAAATTCCCGATTGGTCTAAAAGGAGACTAAAATGACTGAAAAATTTCCACTGAAGACGAATTAAAAAAAAGAGAAAAAAGGATCGCGCCGACGCTCTGACTTCATTTATCATTTAAATTTACTGTCATATTAACCCGGATGCACGACAATTATGGAAATGTGTAGTAATAATAAATAAATAAATAAATAATAGAATTGGTTATTTAATGTGTAGGTTATTTTTAAATGCATTATAAGTTTAAATTATAACATCAAAAAATTATTGCCTAGCCAAGCGATCGCCAGTTAATTCGGTAAATTAATATTAGAAAGGAAATTAAAAAGACCCCTCCCCTTTTCCAAAAAAGAAAAAAAACTTCAGTAAATTCAGATTAAAAAAACAACAGATAAAAATAGGGGGGTGCTCAAGAATAATTAAATCAGAAACATTTCATATAAAATGCATTCAATAAAGTTTCGTTTCTTTTCATTTATAGATCTTCTTGAAAAAAAATTCCGTTTTTTAAAGCGGGATTTACCCCTCGTATTTATCCAAGGGTCGCATTTACATCAACATTGTAATTGTGCAAAGCGTGCTCTGAATACTTCTGTAAACTATACACATTCACTAAGTATTTTATTTCCTTAAAGGAAAAAGGTTTTGAATAATTCAAGTTATTTTTCTTGTTTTCAGTGGAAATTTTTCAGTCATTTTAGTCTCTTTTTAGACCAATCGGGAATTTGACCCATCGGAATTTGGACCAAACGGGGTTTAGACCAATCGGTATTTAGACCAATCGGTATTTGGACCAATCGGTATTTGGACCAATCGGGATTTAGACCAAACGGCGTTAGACCAATCGGCGTTAGACCAATCGTTATAGACCCGTTTCAAAGAGTGTATACGTCAATTTGGGACAGGCTGTATTTATCATTTGTTTTAATACATTCTAAAGTGAAATTTGATAATGCTTTTAAATATTCCCAATACGAGGATGATTCAGATGAAAACCTTAAAAAATGCCGGTCGATTGCCTGTAATCTGACAGGAATGCCGGTCTGAAAATCAACCAACAGGTGTTAGTTGATGTAAAAATATACTACGACATAGAAGTAATGTTAAGATAAATGCTTCACTTGCATACTGCATCAAAGAGGAATGGTGTTTTTTTCAGTAGTGATGGGTTAAAATCTATCGAAATTCACTGACGGACGAGTAAAAGTTTCACCATGTTGATGCATGGCTATCGCTACAGTGAGTGAGTTCAGTAGCAGATTCCCTGCAACAGGGAACACGTCAGGCTGCTGGTTTACTGCAGCTTTTGAAGTCATCATGAAAGAAAACCACATGGGTATGAATACACCATATCGTCTGCAGTTTTACAAAGCGTCTGAAAGATTGAAGTCACGCCAACTCAATACAGAATTAAAAGAACAAAATAGTGACGCCTGTTAATAACTTTTGCAGCGCGTTAAAACATGAGGTCTACTCTAACTTTTTAGTGCATCTTCAGTTCTTCGAAATAATTACTTTGATATTGCCTGAACCACTGTCTACACGTCCTTTCAGCAAACTGACTTCAGCAGTACTTTTCTTTAAAAAGAGGTAATGCCGCAAACTTCCTGTATATGGCGTTTTTTTTCTTTTTGTTTTGTTTTTTGTACAAACTTCGACATTTTCATTGTACTTAAAATAATAATGCTCACATTTCAACGAAATATCCTACACAAATTACACAGCCAACAAAAATAACTTTATAAAATCATCTTTAACGTTAAGAGCTGATTCTTATACGTTTTTTATACTTAATCCATATCTGACCTTAGTTTTTTTTCTATCATCCACAGATTTCTTTTTTTCCCTACTGAAACACTTTTAAATTATTCAGAGTTTTGGGCCTGATAAATTTCCTTGTGGATACTAAAAATATGGATACTTTAACATTGCAGCCGCTTCTCTTCACATCCATTACTTTCACATTGAAGTCTTTTATGTGCATAACTTGGAAACATGGCTTGATAGAAAAAATCTAAAACCAGATTCGGATTCAGCACACTAAAAACTACAAGAATAAGCCAAACTCATTCAAGATGATTTTTCTTTGATGGCCTGTTTTATCAAAGTTTGTTTCAATAACTTTCTTTTACACGCATTGCCATGAAATCAGTGCTGGTTATGCAATCCATTAGCAAACATGCAAACTTATTTGTACATCCAATATTTTTTAACGGGTAAATTCATTTTTGAATACATGTAAAATATAATTAAGAACCTTAGTTGCAAAGGAATAATAAATGCAGTGAAAATTCTTTTTACACGCTTTATACCTTGCCCAACTTATAAACGAGCGAAAGGTAAACACAAAGGTGATTGACTACAACGCGATTATAAAGAATTATATAACAATATGATTGCGTTATACGTAGACCGATTATTAAAATTAACAATATGACTGCGTTGTACATAGACCGATTCTAAAGAGGAAGCCTTTATATCAAGTATTCGAATCATCAGTATATTTGTGATAACCATTCTCATTTCTTCACATGCTCGCATGAATAATCAAATTATTTTACACCATTCTATCTAATATACTAATTCTCTTATCCGTCGGTCCGAGGCCAACAAAGAAAGTTACAATAATCCGTCCGAAGTCAGGGATTGTTGTTGTGGCAAGACATTACTCCGTCATTGTTATTTAATTAAATAAATAAATTGAAAAAAAAAATAATTCTCTTGGTCTGTCCAAAGCCAGGGATTGTTGTGTGGTAAGATAATACTCTTAAGGACAGTATCTTTTGAACGGGAATATTTAGCCAGTTGAAATTTTCACAGACTATGTGTTATTATGGCGGATGGCGGATTGTCTAACAAATAATAAAAAATGTAAAAAGTTTTTTTTTTCCTTTTTTTTTTTTGGTTGTTTTTTTATTTTACATACAAGCGTCAAACTTGGCATGATGGTAGTTCAAACCCTAAACCAGGGAAGAGGGAGAACTCTGCCTAAACTATTACAACAAATAATGAACAACTGGCCAAGTGTGAGTTGGACTTGCGCAACGCCAAACATAAAATCTTTTTTCAGGTGATCTGTTAATTTAATATTTGAAAACTATTTTTGCTCAAAGCGCTTATTTTAAAAATTTCGACTTACACTATTATAGATATATATATGTCTATAAAAGCCGAAATCGACAACACAGATCAACACTCTTCAGAACCTGGCATATTTTGGTAAATATATAGTAGTACGGAACCCTCGATGCGCGAGTCCGACTCGCACTAGCCCAATTAAATTTATATGCAGATGAACAGTAGCCCATATTGTTGCAGAATATAAGTTTTGAACACCATTGATGCTCCACTTTCTTTTCTTTGCCCTTCAACCTGTACGACGGGTGGAATTTCTAATTCTCTGTACTAAAAAAGCCCGCAATGCATAGTCTATATTATTTATTATAGAGCCCAAAATCTTGTGAGAGAATTAAACATGTATAAACAATTGGCATAACATACTGCGTTAAGAAGACGATATTTAGGCATTTATTTAACGCCTTTCCATTTCATTTTTAATTTGTTTAAATCTATGAGAGATTACAGTAGGAGAATTTTGAGACGACATTCAGTCAAATAAATATCAGCAGTATTTCATTTAAAAAGCACGCATAAAAGATATAAAACATTCCTTGCTCTAAAATGGCCCCTAATTGGAACCTAATTGTCACAAAGTTTTGGCGCCATCTGCGAAACAGTTTATTGACAGCTGCTCGGTTTTTTTTTTGTTTTTTTTACTCGACTTCAAGTATACTCTGCGATTTATGAAATGGATAAAGAGCTTGCCTCAAATTTTGTGTTGCCAACGGAATTTCTTGTCCTGAAGCGTTGGAAATGACCAGATTTTTGGAAGAACTATTATTGGATTTTGCACCAGGTTAATGCGCCGTCCCGCACATATATCCTTGTACGCATATTTTTTTTTTTTTTTACCAAAAACTCAAAGAATATCATCGTCGATGCATTGTATTCGCCATAAATGGTCCCGTGTGAACTTTTTTTCTGTTCCTCAAATTCAAATTGCAACATCGTGGATGACGTTTTTGAGTCCATAATACAAAATTCGCAGATGCCGCTGAAGGTATTGCCGGAAAGAGCCTATAAAAGTGTTTCGACAACTAGATTATTTGTTGGCATCAATGGATCGCATGAAATGGGGCCTGTTTTGAAGGCGACAAAATAAATTTGGATAATTAAAACTAATATTTTGTATTTTATTGAACAATTTTCGGTATTTATTTGATTGAAGGTATATCCTGGGTTTCCATCACCTCATTTCCAGTGCCAAACTGATTCAATAGCTTTTGGGAAAAGTTAAGCTGGTTCTTCGTCATCTTCATAAACAATAAATGATAGTTGATATTAGTTTAAGATGAAAAATGAAAGGAAAAATTCCATGAACTGAATTCGAACGAGGGACCAAGAGGATGTTGCTCATCGTCTCTACCAACTGGGCCACTGATTCGAATCCAGGTCGTGGAATTTTTTCTTTCATTTTTCATCTTAATTCCTAAGTTGAAGTACAGCTTCAGTTTTCAACCTTTCACTTTAATAGTTGATATGCTGGGGCATCTGCTTCAGTGCCCACCTACTCCCAAATCTGGATCAATACTGTCAAGATATCGCAATTCTAGAATATATCTCTAAGAACTTTCTCAACCTTAACTTTTCTCTACGAACATTTGCGCATGAAGTTATTAAAGTAATTACTTCAATTTTTTAGCCTAAGAGCTCGAAATCACTCAGAGGAGACATTTTGAAGTTGGTCATGATACATTTGCTTGTAAATGCCAGTAGGCTTTTCTAAACCACTTCCTCCTCGATCGAAATCACCACCAACGTCGCTCTCAACATCAGTGAGTGTGGTTTAAAAGCTTCCTTCAGGCCACGTTCCTAGTAAGCTTGACAAGTTTTATTTGGGATCCACAGATCACACGAGTAGGTAAATAAAACATATGATAGATGCGTTGTATACTGTTATATCAGAACGCTTTATATGGAGTCACCACTTACAATAAAAAATAATCATTAATTTATTCATTTTATTGGATTACAAAATTAAGAGGAGCATTGCACACGGTAAAATTAAAAAATCTTACAAATCTTCAAAGTAATTCTGTCCCATCACAATCAATAAAATCGAGCATTCTCCATTAGCGTCGCTTGGATTTTGATCGAGTGATTACATACGCTAATATATGAATAAGTAATTTAAGGATCTAAGCTATAAGAAGTGTATTTAATGATACAGGCTTTATTTAAGAGTTACGAAAAGCTGGTACATAATGGAATGCGTTCATGAGCAAAGTTCTTCATTTCGTAAGTTTCTTCGAATCGCTGGAAGCCGTTTTTCCGGGTTCTCATAATTACTGGCACGCTTAAATTGAATAGAGACGTTGTTAAATAAGAAGCCCCGGCGAATTGAAAATTAAGTTCGTTTAAAACTCTTGACGGGAATAATTGGCTCGAAAACAACTTAAGTAGTCTTTTGTTCTAAAGATCTTTAGGATGTAGTTCCTTGCTCTTTGGTTGCTTTCAATTACAAACAAATTACTAGAGGAAATGCACAAGCGATTCTTCTGAAGTTCTTTATTCTAATGAAGGTTGAAGGTTAAGAACAAGAACAATGAACTTTTAAGAATTTATTATGCTTGTTCTGAAGTTTCGACTTGAAAAAACTGTAAATCTAATAAAAAGTTGTTTCTGTTTTTTCAAATAGAAACTAACTTGTTTTATCTCTTGAAATCTAAAAAATAATCAACTTTATTTTTTAAAAATATCATTTTCAAAATATTCCACAGGCTTTCTAAGCTAAAAGAAATTATTATTGGATTATAAACAATAAAAAAAACTCTTCGGCTTTCATGGCTTAAATAATAGCACTCGATTTTGATTCCTTTCCAAGTGGTGCGCTTTAATATATTAAATTTAAAAAAAAAATGTTTTTTATCAGGTTTCAGTTGGATAACTCTTACATAACCTAAATAAATTGAGGTTGCGTTCCATCATTTTACTGAATTTCATTTAAAACATGAGCTTCTTTAAAAGAAAAAGAAATATTTTCTTTGGCAGCTTCGCTATTATCTTAAATAAGCTTCAAATTCCGTTGCATTAATGCCGAAAGAAATACTTGGCATTTTATGATTAAATACAGAATCTTATTTCGTCTGTTAATTTATTTGGCTGACTGCCACTATAAACACAAAATATATTAATGTTCTGTTTAAAAGATCCTTTTTTAAAACACCGGAAACATTAATTTACTTCAGTGTTTGAACTCTCTTGACGTCTCTGATTGAATACGTAGAAGAAAAAAATTAAGTTTTGCTGTCGGTTGTTTTATTTATTTATTTATTTATTTATTTATTTATTTATTTATTTATTTAATTAATTAAAGAAGCATGAATGCGTCTCTCACATTTCTTCATTCAGTAAAAATAAAAATTTTCATTTATTTTTTTGAGTAACGTAATTTTTATTTGGAAACACGAAGGCGTTGCGAGATTTCATTACCTGAGGGAACCGACTTCGTGACGTCATTGCCACATGCCGTTTATTTATCCAACAGATGCCTCGCGGTTCATCCATATTCATTTTATGTTTTGACAAGTCGGAATTAGATGAAACGTCACGATGAGTGAAATTTATTAACGGCCACCGTCATCCCAAGTAACGAAGTCATAAACGCTCGTCGATATTACATGACTATGAATGAATTGTTCATTTGGCGCATTTCAGCCTCAATTTCCGATTTCTTATCACAACTGATTCGAATTCGATTTCAGATTTTTATTCATAACTTATTCTATACCACAGTTTAAGTCTATATTATATATTAATCGTCAGTAATATTTTTATCTCTACCTTTCACATTTTTGTTTGTTATATGTCTAATAAAATAATCCAGCTACGTATTATTATATATTTGCCAAAGTTAGTCAATAAGTCCAAAGATGCATCTTCATAATGCACTGACTTATCAATATATTAGGAACATTCTATTGACTCCACAAGATGTATAAATTCTGTTGAAAGTCGACAAGTGCGTCGTCTAATTCCTATCGCTCCAATAGTGGTGAAGGTATGCTGCAAACAGCTCTCTCCAGCTTATCCTTTAAATGTTTTTTCGAGTTGAGATCTGGTGATTGTACAGGCCACCGTAGGAATGCAAATTATCTTCAATCCCCATGGTGCATTATCCTCTAGAGCAAATGCCTTCTCCAGAAAGATAAAATGAACGAATAAATTTGATCGGCAATAATACTAAGATATGCTTTGCTTTTGATGAATTAAAAGTGCGAGCTTAAAGGACAACTCTGCGGTCATATCAATTGTTTTTTTTTAAATTGAAAGAGTATATTTAAAAATGTTTAATTCAAACGAAAATTCCGAACGCAATTTCCAATAGCAGGCGTCCATATAGGGTGTGAAACCATCATCAATACAAACATAAATTAATATCAAATTATTGTGATGAAAACGATCCTCCAAATTGCTACCAACATAGTCGCATGCTGTTTCCGCCAAAGTCTGATTCTTCTATTTGCATGGTACAACAGAAATTTTGACTCATCTTGAGTTTCCAATCATCAAAGTTCAAAGACGATGGTCTAAGGCCTACAGAAACCGAGTTTTCTGATTTTTCGCAGAAAGCAGTGATATTCTCTGCTACCATAACTGAGGCGAGTGAAGCATCCATCGCTCTGCTATTAGTAATGAGATGTTCATCTCTGCACTATCATCGAAAACTGCTATTATGATTTGCTTCATTCTTTGCGTGACTGATATTCAACCGAAATATCCAAAACTGATAGAATTTTTAAGGATACAAAGGAAAGCATAAGTTTACAAAAAAAACCTTTGGTTGTTAGGGTTAGATATGATTGCTAAAGAAGCCTCTGGTATCTAAATGCAAGGCAGAGTTCTAAAGGCATTGTATAGTTCAAATGGATAAAAGTGAAGTACCGAAAGGTTAAATGTAGAGTGTAATAATTTTCTATATCTTCGAACAAGTAACATTCCTGTGATTTGTAAGCATTCCTAAATAATGAAATGAGCGTCAATTGTTGAAGCATTCTGTATAAGTGTCTATCATTTCTTCTTAATCTAAAGTCAAAGCGTTTCTACGTAAGCATGTATTGTTGACTAGCTATTAGCATGGATGAATAATTTCAGGATGGGAAACTTTTTTGTTAAAAGCGTGAGTTTTTTTCATTGGCGCCCTCGGACGATTTACGTGCACAATGCATCAACTAGCTAACAAGCATTGGCAACAATAACAGAAAAGCTATGATTTCAAATTTGTTATCATGAATTATTCATGTTATAAGGACTGTAGCCAATGAATGTTGGGTTTATTATCAGATTTCTGCTAAACAAAGAGCAGTGACCACCAAATCGTCCGAGGGCGCGACTGAAAAACTGATATGGCTTTCGCGAAATTACCAAAATTTATCAATAAATTATGCGAAAACCTCAGGAGAAGTTTAGGCTCATGGCCTTCCCTTTAATGATTTCCCTTTTATGGACACTTAAAAGTTTCATCTGGATGGGTTACCATCTCATCTTGTTTTGCGACTACCCGAATCACGCCTTTCCCCAGTAGAAAGATTCGTCATGGCTCGCCAAAGCATTGGGCCACCAGATCATCAGCTATGTTGGAGTTAGTTTTTCGGGCCGTTGAGGAGCGCTAGGGACTGAACCTAGACATGCAAAGTGGCCTCGCTGAAATTTACTGAATAGGTGTCTGATGGTTGGTTTGGTTGGTATTAACGTCCTTTTCAACTGCCATGGTCATTTCAGGACGGCGTTAGAGGGGCCGCAAATTTTGCCTCGCAAGGGTTCTTTAAAGTGCAACCGGCAAACGACTACACGGGACCATCGGCTTTACTTCTCTTCCGAAGGAAGTGCGTGATCTCAGGATTTCCCCCTGAAAAATCCTCGTCGTCCTCGGCCGGGATCGAACCCGCATACTCGAGCATCAGAGGCGATCACGAAACCACTGAGCCACCGAGGCCGATATAGGTGCCTGGTTTTTGACTTTAATATCTTTTCACGTTTTTCCTTTGAATAAAGTTTTTGAAAACACTGAAGACTAACTTTGAATTTTTTATAGAGCTAGCAGCTGTTCAACTTATTTTAATATTCTTGTACTATTTTAAATTTTTTTTTAGTAATATGCGAAATAATTAAATTTGAATACAAATTTTCAGGCTTTCTTTCACCCAAAAAAGTTTTACATTTTATACTAAATTACGATGTACAGAAGAAAACGAAATTTCAATGATTAACTTTAAATCTTAAATAGTCTGAAATTTTATAAATTTTATAATAGTAAAGCCACAGCGTAAAGTTCATTTTTAAGGTGTTTTTTTCTTAATGCGATATTAACGGACTATTACTTCAAAGGTGCTCTCGAATAAGTGGAACGTTGTGTATATTTAATTATTTTAATCGAGATAATTCTCCTAATTTTCTGAGCCGTTTGATACTCTCTGTAATCCAATTTAGATATTAAGATTTCATGAAGGCCATTAGCTATAAGTTGCAATTCTTCTTTTACTTATTTATTTATTTATTTGCTCCAATTTACTTTAATGGTTCAGTGAGGTATAACATCAGTTTAACAAGATGTTAATTAAGAAATGTTTCAGATGAACTTCACCGATAAAAATTTATTAAATGAACTATACTAATTAAATTAATTAGACCGTCATTGTCTTTCAATTCGCTTTCTACAAAGAGAGGAAACAGTTAAAAAGAAAACTCTGAAAACAGCTAATTGCCCTTTGTTAAAGCTAAAAAATGATTGCCGTTTGAATTATTTTTCAGCTTTACCACAGGGCACCCTCTATCCGAAACATTAGTTCTTTACAAAGTATTTCCACTCTTTTTTCCTCTTTGTATTCTCCAAGGTAATTGTGTCTCGGTTTTCTTTCTTCAGCTTTATATAAAGAGATAAAACATTTTACTATCCCGAACGAACTGTATCCGTAGATCTTGCAAATTAATCTGTATACCTATAACAAACTCGTAATAATCTAGCAAAAGCATTCCTATCATCAATATATAATATAAGCTTAGTGTAACAATTTAAGGAATAAATTTCTAAATATCGATTCTGCTTAACGAATTCTTGTGCATAATAAATATCTTTGTGGAAAAGTAGTGTTCCCTCTTTGAAGACGTCACAATTTTAAGTAGCTACAATTAGTTTTTACATTCTCTTGATGAGGCACTAAAAGATATTAATGAAGCATTAACAGATATTAATGAGGCACTAACAGATCACAACACAATGGAATAACAGGGTGGATACAAAAATGAGCCCCCCTCCCCCCCTTATATTTTCGTAACCGAAGCAGATATGTCAATTTTGATGAATCCAATGAATAGAAAGTTGTGGGTGACCTATCTCATGGTGCACTTATTCATCATCCCAAATATGCAAATTAGGACACATTCAAATACTATCTTAAAAACCGTAACAGATACACGAAAAATTCCAATTGAAGACTTGTTCAGCATGGAATTCCTAACAAAAAAAAATATTCCAAAAACCGATGAACGGTGAACCAACAATCACATGCTGAATTTATTAGTTACCTCCCTATGCACTGCACAAAGACATTTGAATGTTCAACATGCAAATCAAGAAATTACCATAATAACATTCACTTTCATGAGGTGTCAGAACAATTCAAGGATGGCAAGCTACACTGTTCCTGAAATGGTCAACATGATCTTCTGCTTTGGATTGTTGGTGATCCGTTCATCGGATTTTGGAATTTGTTTTGTTCGGAATTCCGTGCTGAACAAATCTTCATTTGGAATTTTTCGTGTATCTGTTACGGTTTTTAAGATAGGATTTGAATGTGTCCTAATTTGCATATTTGGGATGATGCACCATGGGATAGGTCACCCACAACTTCCTATTCATTGGATTCATCAAAATTGACATATCTACTTCGGTTACGAAAATAAAAGGGGGCTCATTTTTGTATCCACCCTGTAGAGTCTAGTGCATAAAGGTTTAGACTTAAGTCATAATTGATCACGTGAATAGCACATCCCAAGCGTATACCTACTACCCTATTTTCATTCAGAAGGGATAGGTCCAGTCTAATCTGCCTTGACTCTCAGTAAAAGTACCTGATTTTGCAACTGATCAACATCCGGTAAGCTCAGTTCCTACGGAGCAGGTAAAAACCTTTTTGAACCCGACTGTACATGTATACTGCTTAGGTAGGTATCCAGAAATTTAGGAAAGAACGATTTTAAAAGGTTCTCCAAGCTTATTTAGGCAAATATTATAAAACTAAATGAAAACATTGCAACATTGATCTTACCAGGAGACTCCACGTACTCGGACTCACCGATTTTGATAAATTCTACGATTAGTTTTCACCATATTAAACACCACTGCAAAGCCATTCGACGCACTTCTCAAGAATTTCCGAGAAAAAAATTCATAACGTTTGTTATAATTGCCTACACGTTACAGTTGCCCAAATTGTAGCATAGATTTTTATTGCGTTCAGGTGGTCTAGTGGTAAAACGCTAGAATTTTATTTTGCAGATACGGGTTCAAATCTCGTCTTCGATAATTTTTCTCTTCGTAATTTTTTAACATGTATGGGGATGTATAATTCATGTAACATGTATGAGAAAATTACAAAGAGAGACAGGATTTGAATCCGTACCTGCAAAATAGAACTCTAGCGTTTTACCATTGGCGACAAAAATCTATGCTACAATTAAGGCATTTATAAAGTTTATAAAAATCTATGCTACAAATCAAGCATTTATAAACTTTATGAATTTTTTCTCGGAAATTTTTGAGAAGTGCGTCGAATGGTTTTGCATGAGTGTTTAATTCGGTGAAAGCTACTCGTAGAAAATTTTTTATCAAAATAGTCCGAATACGTGCAGTCTCCTGGTTAGATCTTTCTAATAGATTATACAGTGTATTTCTGAAAGGACTATACAAGCTTTCAGGAATACATGTTCCTCTGACCAAAATAAGCAGAACATATTATATGAACATGGTGTCGAAAACGTTATGAATTATACATCCTAATGCAGTAGACGAAATAACGGTTTGAAGGTGTCCTGCAGTAGACGAAATTAACGTTAACAGTTGCAAACTGTGTGATTTATTTCTACGGTATAACAAGACAATACATTTTCTGTAGCCTCCGTTAGATTTCAAGAAAGCCTATGCAAATCACCGCATGGATTGGCGAACCCTTTGGAAAACACCAGGTTTATGACGGATGATGTTAATCGGCGCTTATCAACAACTGGGCAATTTAGGTCGGTGACAGTCGACACTGGTGCTCTAAGAACATTTCTAATCTGATGATGAGCACAATTTCCTTAAGACGGATCTTTGAATTGTCGTAACTCTTGTTCTATAAAGGACACCTTCAAATCATTATAACTCTATAACTCTAGAAAGAAGCGTGTTCATGTTCATATGATATATTTTGCTTGTTTTTGTCCCTGGAACATATCCTGAAAGTTTATACAGACCAATCAGAAACACTCTGTATTTATCCATCCGATTAAGATTCAAATTATGTATTTTATCTTAGCAACATTGTCATCTGCGGTGAAAAGCTCGACCTTTTGTTGTTAAAAACAAAGACAACGCATCGCCTAAAACATTAAAGAAAGTATAAGGGAAAAGTTCATTGTTTTTAATGGAAAAATTGTCATCTAATATCAGAAAATCACTTTAATGGAATTTTCAGTGGAACTCTCTCTATTGCGGCTGCGTAACCAAGTTTGATGAACTTAGTTTTAGATTTTAGAAGTATAGAACACGTACTTAATTTTAATCAACCACTTTAAATTAAAATTAATTTGTACTCATGTATTTTAATTTATAAAAGTTTTATCCATTATGAATCGACAAACTAAAGGTTAGCAACGGCTTTTCTATGACAGCGGCCTTTTGCAATAGGGCATTATGCTCTATCAATTTAAAGTGTTACCCTGACTACTAAATGTCAGTCTATTCAAACATCTGTGGAATGTATTGGAAAACCATCCATGGAAGCATCATCATGCAACTTGCTGATCAGTTGCTAAAATTCTAGTGCTTAACCATTGGGCACTTTCATAGGTTTATTGTCTTGGAAGTCAACAGATAATAGCAAGAAATTAAGATCGTTGATTTATTGCTGGAAATTTTTGTATATTTATATCTGGATGAGGCTATAGAAACAGATTGACTTACAATTCCGGTTTAGTCGAAAATCTTCTTAGGAAGTCTTCCTTAGTACGAGATCTACATCAAGGGTTTTCTAAACTTAGTTTCTTCCAAAAAAAACCTTTCTTTTGAAAAACTCATCCTTATGAGTGAAACAGGTATAAAAAAATAGCACCGGTGTTGCTATCTTGATTAAAAATCATTTATTGGTAATTACAAAAGTTAGGTAATTTATTTGCAAATCTTAAAAAGATTAATCATTCAAAGCAATATGTAATAACTTTAAAATGGCCTATAAAATGAACATCAATAACGATTTTTCCTCTGTTCTGTTTTTCCCCTCGATCTCTTGCAATTATTATGTTTTATGGTTTTCGTTTCGCATAGGAAATAGCCAATAGAAAAGTGATCGCCTGGGCGTCTCCTCAGTATTATCGAAAGATATTTTTGTCGCGTGACAGAGCAATTTCACTCCTCATGAATCCACCATCTGTCTTTAACACCTGACAGATGATGACTAATCAATGAATCAGCACGGAGGACACAGACTGTGTTCTTTATGTATTCAGCGATTCTTTTCCAACGGATATTTGTCACTTTTCTTTCAGGAAAATTCAATTACTTTGCATGTCAGATCAGCTCAGCGCATTGTGACAAATCAAACAGTTAGCGTCTCAAAGTTTTTATTTGTGTTCTTTTCTTTTTTTTTGTAAAGAAATGTATGAGGCTCTTTCTTGAAATTATAATGAAAAATTATGTGTCGCTGTTTCGTTTTGAAATTCAGGTTTCTTTATCTTTTCTTTTTTGAATACAAGATAATCCGTTTTCTGGAATTTTCGTGAATAATCAATATTGCTTTCAAAATGAGTTGGTTTTCTTCGTTCTCTCTAAATTTCGAAATTTACCTCAGAATATGCAACGTTGTGTTTAAGGGGCCGTGTATAAACTACCTAATGCTTGAGGGGGAAGTTTATTCAACGTTGCAGGGGATATGGAGATTCAGATCTGGCGCTACGCAACGCTCTTTTGAGACTAAATTTACGGGATGGTTAAATTTATGAAACAAAGAACCAAGAGATCATGTATCAAAAGAATTTATTTTACAGATTGCAGCCTGAGCTAGTTTATTTTTTCACAATTTTAATTATAGAATTATTGTTAGAATAATTCAAAATTCTAAAGATCGAAAAATTCTGAAAATCGCGTTTTCTCTGGAAGGTCGAATATCAGTTATAAGGGTTGACTAGAGTAGAATTTACCGTATTTTCGCGTCAATATCCCTCCGTGTATTTTTTTGCATCAATATCAGTTTTTGCATCCCAAAGAAGATGGGTGCGGGTTTTAATATATTTTTAACAATGACGGCGGATTCTGAACTTACCCGACCGGTTAGCCAACTTGGTACCAGAGTTTATGTAGTGCTTACAGTACAGTTACCAATCGAGACTAACTAATCAGGACTGAATGCAACTTCGTCAGATCGAAGCAGTTTTGAAGTTGCCACCTTTTTGAGAGGTCACTTTCGTATTAGTTTTTGGCGACGGGTAATTCAAATAAAACCTGAATTAATGTACTTTATAATGATCTGTACATTGTATATACTATAAAATTAAAGTACTGTGATGTACAAGATCTTTATAATTAAAGTTCATTTTGACATGGCCATAAAAAAAAACTACTGGACCAAAAGCTATAATACTTGGTAATATTATACAAGAGGGCATGGGAAGTTCATACCCACCAAAAAAAAAATTAGTTCAAAAGGTCACCACCAGCATGGAATGGCGCTCTGTGCAATATTCGTATACGAAATTAGACACGAAGACACAGGTTAACAATGTGGTTTATG
Source organism: Rhysida immarginata (assembly GCA_023313115.1). NCBI lineage: Eukaryota > Metazoa > Arthropoda > Chilopoda > Scolopendromorpha > Scolopendridae > Rhysida > Rhysida immarginata. The sequence continues at coordinate 1,055,939 of JAHWFO010069864.1, read as the reverse complement.
CACATGCGCTTTACAAGTCATTTGGTTTTCAGAAATAAGAAAGGGAGCCTTGTTGTCAGTACGCCTCATTTGTTACTAGTCGATGATGCCTGTTACCATGCAAGACCGTGCGTTTCTGATTAAATGCTATTATGAATGCAATAGCAATGTAGGGCAGGCTTTGCAACATTATCGTACCGTTCGACGAATACATGTACGTCGGGGGCCAATGACACCGCAGAGTTTAAAGAAGATGATAGCAAAGTTTGAAGAAGATGATAACAAAGTTTGAAGCCACAGGTTTGTTATCGGTAGCACCTGGTCGAGGAAGGAAACCCGTCTCTGAGGCAACCGTGGAGGCTGTTTCAGTAGCCGTAGAGGAAGCAAAAATGGAAACCTCACAAGGGGCGTGCAGCATAAGTGCTGTTGCACGTCGAATGGACTTACCACTGAGTACGGTGTACAAGATCGTACGTAAAGTGCTGCGGTACTACCCATACAAAATCCACCTTGTCCAACAACTCGAACCTAACGATCTTCCTCGTAGAGAAACCTTCGCATTGGAATTCCTTGCACGGATGGAGGTGGACGAGTATTGGCCATGGAACATTTTGTGGACGGACGAGGCATAAAGTCACTGTTTATGGTGATAACATCAGGAATTTGGCGGAACTGAAAGATGCGATACGCCGACAGGTGCGCAACATTCCTCCTGATATGCTACGAGCTACAGTTGAGAACGCAGTAATCCGGTGTAACCTGCTTTCAGTAAATGGTGGAGGCCACATTCAACATGTAACTAATTTTAGTAACGATTAAAGACTTGTTAACCTGTGTCTTCGTGTCTAATTTCGTATACGAATATTGCATAGAGCGCCATTCCATGCTGGTGATGACCTTTTGAACTAATTTTTTTTTTGGTGGGTATGAACTTCCCATGCCCTCTTGTATAATATTACCAAGTATTATAGCTTTTGGTCCAGTAGTTTTTTTATGGCCATGTCAAAGTGGAACTTTAATTATAAAGACCCTGTAGATTATACGCTAATTTCGTTTGAAGTTTATCAGGTTAGAATGCAACTTCGTCAGATCGAAGCAGTTTCGAACTTGGCATCTTTTAGAAAAGTTACTTTCGCATTAGTTTTTGGTGACGGGAAATGAAATGTAGTTTTTCAGCATATTCTATTGATTTTGGTTGGTTTATTAGAAATTTTGGCGTCGACTACTAAGGTCATTTTGCGCCTTTTACACAAGTTATATCCGTACGCAGCCCGGGACAAACACCTACATCCATGCCCACGGCGGGATTCGAACCCACGACCAGGCGGAGTCGAGAACTAGAAAGCCTACGTCCTAGCCCTTTCGGCCACCTGGCCGGCCTCTTGAGTTTAGTTCACGGGAAATACATGCGTGTGGGCTTATATTTAGTAAAGGATTTATCTTATTGTTGAGAAGTTCGCATGGGAAAAAAAACCTTTCCCAATTTTCACACCTTCCTCGATTTTGCTCAGTACAGGTTAATGTACGCTTTTTGCGGAAAGCCTAACATCATTATGTGCTTTGAAAGGTCTTTCTTTTCAAAGCGGTGTTCTCAAGACTTGCAGTTTTGTATTTTTCTATTCATCATCTTTTAGCCCTATGGGAGAAGGAATAAATGACTTGTTCACATACAAAAAGTATTATTTCTATCTTGTCATATATTATTATATCAATATTATAATTGATTCTCTTATTCATAAAATATAATGTTGCTTCAACAACTGCTCAAAAACGTTATGAAATGTACTATCCTTTTTGATGAAGTTGGAGGCCTTGCAATACATAGTGGGAAAGAAAACACAGAATTCCGACCGGTTTCGCCCTTTATTCCAGGCTTTGACGTTTTTGAAGGATACAAATGAAGAGGCAGGTAAGACGCCTATTATAGAGATTACGATGGTATAAACAGTCATTGATTGGTAGCCCAAACTTACGCCACGTACCTCTTGATGTCGCCAACCTCCTATCCTGTCCGTCATTACCTCCCAAATTATTTCTACTTTAACAACACAATCTATTCCCAGACAAAATAGGAAGCCTGGGCATGAGCTTCCTCCTAAGCAGTTTTCTTTCCGAATTTTTCCTCCAACACCTCGAATAAACCGACTAGCCTTATGTTAACAATTCCTTTATCCTCTCTTCTATCATCGATACCGTCGATAATATCCTGATGAGGATATTAAATTCCTTCTCCCCCGTGCACAATTCACATTCGAACCCAAATCTAATAATTCCATCCCCTTCTTTGACGTGATTGTCTCCCGTAATCCAATCTCCGACCTTCTGACCTTCAATATCTACCCACAAGTTGGCCTCCTTCCGTTTCCTCGTTGACCGTGCCCTTCTGACAAATCCAACGTGTTTCGCAACATCCACTTCCTCGCCTCCATCAACGGCTACTGTCATTCTACTATTTCCAACCTAGAAAGCTTCCCTTACACCGTCCATCCCCTCCCTGCTACAAAACTTGCCAAATGATGTCTATCTCTGATTTCAGTCCTCATTGCTATTGCCTTTCCAATTCCTCGCTTCCTTCAACCTACGTATTTCCTTTCGTACCCCCCCCCCCCCCATCATGTAAACACTCTCTCAACCCGCTCTCACCCTTGACACTCTGGTATTTACTGAATCGACTGCAACCAATGCAACAGCTATTAAATTGAGTTAATCTCTCGCAATTTTGCCATAGATCCCAAAAAGACATCGCAGTTTACCTGAAGAAAAATAAGAAATCACAATGGGCCACTCACCTTCTGGACAATGAGATTAAACCATCCAACTGAAACGACGTTATGTCCCTCGTTCACCGATCTTCAAGATTGCAAAGGACACGAATTGGAAGCAATAGAAATCTTCAAGGCCAAAAGTGATTCTCCTAACGAACTCATAACCGCGCAAACAATGTTCGATGTACATTCCTTGCTAACGCCCGTCGCCGACTTGATTTAACCGTATTTCATTCATGTTTTAGCGCCATTCTCTCTTGTGTATTATCTTCGCATTTTTTCCATTGCTCTCTGCATCATTTTATTTATTTATTGCTATTTATGTTTCCTGTAGTTGTACCTTGATTTCACTCTGTGTGTCTGTCCATCCGTCTTTCTGTCTGTGTATGTCCGACGATTTTTCAACAATGCTTTAACTTTTTTAAGTTCTGTTCGATAAAGACCCTTCCTGAGTTCACCTGATTAGTTTGTCACTTGAAATCGGTCTAACTTTAACAATCACGTGACTATTGAAACCCAATCCTCCCATTAAATTTTATTTATTTATTTATTTTAGTTGCATTCCGGTTAGAATAAATTACATTTAGGATAGTAAATTAGAGAAGGTTTAGTTTATAATTGGGAAAATATAGGTAACAATATAAATAGTTAATAGGAGTTCGGAATTGATTAGTTGCTCTTCAGTAAAACTCTAGTCTTGATCCAATTGTCCTTTAATATAATGTTCTGTAATTATTGATAATAGAGTAGACTGGTTGGTGGTGGCAATGCTGTTTTGAATCTTTGCATCCATTTGTTGTCGTATTGATGATGGTAGTTCGTTCCATAAATAGATGGCATTGTGGGGAAAGTGGTTGGAAAGATATTTGGATACCATTATTGGGATTTCGAATATGTATCGACGTGTGATCCGGTAATCGGTGTTTGAATATACCAGTCTATAATGAATTCTGCGGGATGACCTTTTAAATATAAAGATTTGTCAATTCAGTAATAAGTCCAACGTATGTTTGGCAGAGTAGGGAGATGATAGCTGCAAATTCGGACTCTGCCTCCATAGGACTGCTGCCACGGCCTCATAGAAACTACCATGCCTGAACATGACGTCAGTAATGTATTGTTGAAGCACTAAGATTGTGACGTTGCACTAACTTCTGTAATAGCACCACCAGTTCGACGTAATAATGTTTTATGTTTTCCATGTTCAGGCCTGGTAGTTTCTAGAAGGCCGTGCTGCTGCCCCCAAGACTTTGCTTGTGCACTGAAAAATTATGTATTTTTGAAATTCTGACTTCGGAGTTTCAAAGACCATGAAAAAGTAGAATAGGAATGACTGCAAGACCCACCCTCTATCTCTTTGTCTTCATCAATAAAACTGGGTTCAAAACTTTAAAAGTTCCACACTTTCAGGCCATCTATCTCCTAAACGGTTGGATCAATTGAAAAAACACCAAGAATAAAACATTTCTCGAATATTGTGTACAATCTGAATATACCATTAAAACTAGGGGTTCCTATTTAAGATTTCAAAGTTACCCCTCCCCCCACCGCCTCACAAGGCTAATTTTTTGGCAAATGAATTTCCCCCGCGAAGTAATCAGTTTCGTACAATGCTTTGTTTTCGCGATATTTCCATGTCTACACTTAAATGGACCACCATGTATAACAATACAAGCTTATTCGGTACTTTTGTCTGTCCGGGCGGCAGTCGTTTGCACGATAACTTGAAAACGGATGAACTCCGATGTACCAACTTTTGATGCACTTTCATGGAGGACCGTACCCAGAATTTTATTTCGGGGGAGGGGGGGGGGGGTTGATCCTATTCTTCTATCGGGTGGGGGATCCCCCCAAGCAATAGAATTAGTTGACAAAGTGATCAATTCGGCCATATGAATTCAATATGTCAACGTAAGGAGAATTTGGTACTGGTGTGCGGTCCAAAAATAAAAATTTGGAGGCAACCCCTCATCGTTTAGTTTATTTTTTAGAGCAACTGAAATTTGGTAAAACATTTAGTAAAAATGCTCATATTTCATCAAATATTTAATATTTTTATATTCTGATTGCAGGGTGTTATCTCTACTGTTGATTGTCAAGTTTCCTGAAAATGGCATTGCATTGGTTGAAAACTTATTGTTGGCATTGCATGTTATAAACAAAAAAACTAACGAAGAAATTTCTAATTTTTTAAAGAAACCTTTATATTTCCATGAATATACGTGCTGTTCTCATACAAATGAACACAGATAAGTAAAAGAAGTCTCAATCATATGCTACAGCTACAACGCATTTCAAGCATTATCTTTTACAGGATGATCCCAAACATTATTTTTTTGTCTCAATGTGTTGCTGGTCGTCTATTTGCCTTCGGGACAAAACCTTTACTGAAATGTATGAGGTGTAACATGCTCTTTACATCCATGAAGTTTATGATAATTTGTCAAGTATTTTACTATATACTCGACAAAACGTCTAAAATAATTACTTAATAATTCAAGACCAATCTTTGCAAACGTTTGTGCTACTGGTTGCATTAATATAGCTTAAAGATGTTAAAAGTCCTGCAATCTGAACGGACAAAATACAAAGTCTCGCCATAAGAACACCGTAAGAATTCGTGTTACAAGCAATGCATTTAATCATTTATATGAAGAAAAATCATTATTCTTAAATAATTAAAACCTTTATTTATTTAAAGCTTAAAGTTGCTTGTGGAACGTTCAAAAACCCAGTCCCATCATTAGAGAAGAGTGCCAGAAACTGTAGATGAAAACAAAGCCATTATTTCACAGAAAGATTTAATGAAACAGTGGTTTTATTTCTATTAACACTCATATTACTCAAATTTTTCAATTTTATATAACTTATTATTTAATATATTCTGGCAAGATTAAATTAAAAAAAACACATTAATGTCTATATCCGATGTTCAAGCATGTTAGAGTGAAAAATAGCTTTGCTAATGACATAAAATGACAATTTAATGATGATCGGCGAAGACTGATGACTCACTAAAAATGCATTTGCTTCTCGTGGCCATTAAAAGCAATAGCATCGTTTGCATTAAACACGTGCATAGTATCTCTATAAATCCACGTGCATCCTCTGTTTATTTACTCATGGACCCCCATTCCATCATCGTAATCCTTTCATCTCCGTTCGAGTTTTCCCTTATTCAAACAGTAATGTGACGCCATCGTATCTAAGCGACCATAGCCCAAGGGCCGACCACCACCACCACTACCACATAAGCACCCCCATCCCCAAGCTTACCCAACGCAGTGGTTTTTTGTGATTGTACACGAGTCCTTTTTGCACGTGAGGCCAAATAAATGATTGGGAAACCCCCACTCTACTGCTTCTCTGGAATAAAGTCTTGGAAAGCAAAGAAAAGAAGAAAAATTGATCTTTTTTTCCCCCCTCCTCTTTCACCTAATGGGTTCTTTTATCTGTTGTTTATTTTGCAATATCACCTTCCAATCCATCCGATGGAAAATACGAGTCCATTAACAGAGACGATATATTAAATTTGCTCATTTAATAGGCCATATTCTTGATTTAGCTGGGAAATTTGTTCGTATATTAATTGCTCAATTTCAGCGGGGTTAATAATACAGTGCTGGAAAAAATCAATAACTCCATAGAAATAAAAGGTGGAAACTTAGATGATAATTATTGCCGGAGAACACGGCTCAGTCTAATAACAGGGGGGGGGGGGACACTTAAAATGGAAAGCAGAACGTTATTAAGTTATACACTCCTAAGAAGAAAGTTTCTTAAAACGTCAACGTAATATGTGCAATTTTAATTTAATATTGTTAACCAACAACACTGAAAGCTTTTCCAACATTATTATTCATCAATTATTAATGATTCTACCATTAACATCACACGCACTGCTGCTCCACCTACACCACGTTGATTTGATTTCACTGAAAGATATGCATTTGCTTTTAAGGTAATGTTTATTTATATTATATTATCAGAATCTTTTGTCATTGTCAAAAGAAGGAATAGTTTTATAACTCGTAACTTTCCCAATGCTATGAATATTTAACAATGATTAACAACGTTAACAATGTAGAGACTTTTGCAATACTAGCGCCAGCTTTTGAGCGCTTTGATAAAAAAAAAAAAAGGTTTTTTTTTTTTGTTTTGAAAATCTGAGCTTATTGTCAAAACAAATGTGAAAACTAGTATGCAGAAAATAGTACAGTAGTTTTCAGGGTTGCGACGCACAATTCATAAGCGCTCAAGAGTTGGCCCTTGTATCGCAAGTCTACTTTAGGCCCGTTTTGGGAAGGAGTCTTAAGGCCATACATCTACAGGATATAACTGTATTTTGGAACGATGTGAATTTCCTGCAATAGGATTTCAGTTATCTGTTGTGGTTCACAAGTTATTAACAAAAACATTGACACTGCACCATTGACTGATGCAGGTAATTGGAGATGTGTAATGAAGGAGGAGAGGATTGAGCTGACCCTGATGTCCGGGGAAGGCCTCTACCGTACCATTGCTGATTATTTCAACGTCCGGCACCTGAAAAAAGAACTAATCCCACAGTACGGTCGCATATGCGATAAAACATTTCAGAGATACTGGGACTGTTGAACATAAAGCTCGTATAAGCCGACCAAAACCATCAACCGATGAGCCAACCTCAACAATGGTGTTGCAAAGAGTCCACAACGCAGTACAAGACTCAGCTTGCAGCTGATTGTGGACTCAGCCAATCATCCATAGCACGGCTTCAGCGTACCAACAGCTGGTATCCATTCAAAGTTCAGACGCAGCAAAAACTATACGAGGATGATCCTCACAAACGTGAGCAATTCTCGACCTGGAATCTTTTTCAGACTAGAAAAAGAACCTGGTTACAATGCGCACGAAACACGTAGAAAATGGTGCTAATATAGGATATGGTCACTTCTGGCGGTTACATAAGCCGTACACCTGCATTCCACGCTTTCAATGAGGTTGTTGAAGAGCTCGATAGGCAACAAGTCTAACTCCTGGCGAAAGCAGTTTTGAGCTCTGGGATGGTCGTTAGTGGAGGCTGACGGGATGCAATTCGTCTCACTAGTGCATCCCACGCCTGTTCAATCAGGTTCATATCTAGAGATCTTGCTGGCCACTCCATGCATTAGATATCCTCAATTTGCAGAAAGTCCTCCATCAGAATAAAATCTGGACCCATGGTATCTCTGAAATCACTAACGGGACCTTCCAGTATAATTAATCTCTTTATCTCCAAGTAACGGTATCTCTGTCAAACATGTAGCTCCACATTCTCTAATGCCTCCACAAACCATAGTTCCACCACTACCATACCGGTCTTGTCCTGGATATTGTTGGGATTATAACGGATTCACGTTCTCTCCAAATAGTGGTTTAACGAGAATCGCTTTGTATGCTGAATCTGAACTCGTCGGTGAATAGCACGTTGATCTACTGATCCAAAGTCTAGTTACGATGTTTTGGATTCCAGTTTAAACGGGCCTTATGAACTCGCAGGGGTAAGCGGGACACAAACTGTCGGACGTCTGGCTTAAAGACCAGCTTCCTTTAACCCCGAGCAGTATACAGTTATTTGTCTGGAAACTCTTGTTCCTGAGACGGCTGCAAGCTGGTTAGAACGCTGCCTGGCAGGTAGGATCCTCCGAGGTCTTGCAGTAAACTGCAAATACCATTCCTGCTGAGTGGTTGTAATCCTTGGGCGACTTTGCACTGGTCGGCGTGCAACGTCTCCTATGTCTTGGAATCGTCTCCAAATCAGAGTTTGTGGGTTTGTGGGGAACAATCAGTTCTCTGTAGACTTCCGTTTGTGGTTCAGGTTTTCCGATTATTTTGACTTTCATGACAAGATCAATTTGACGTCTGTGATCCATATTAAACGCAAGATCAACGATAACAAGGAGTTCTCCTAGCATGGCTTACAAGAGTGTGGGTGTGTGACCCTGTGGTTTACACTACTTTATTTATAGCACTTTGTTCACTTCTTTGTAAAGTTGCATTTTGAGATAATCCGTGAATTGACATTGCTTTAGTCATCTAACCGATGTATATGATATTTACATACCAACGTCTGTCGTTTTTCTGGTTCTGAACCTTTAAATGTTATTAACACACTTTATTCTACTTGTTTTGTCTTTGTTTGTTTGGGTGGAATTTTGTAATCGATATTAAAGTTACTTCCTATTAACCGATTGACATGAAATTTTGCACACTTACTTACTCCTGATGACAATACATGAATCAATTAAAAAATCCACTAAATAATTGATCAATTAGTGGCAATTAATTAATTTAATTTTTATATGAAGACTTTGCCAATAGATGGCGTTAAAGTGTGTTTAAATTTTTTTTTTATTCTTACTTTTATTATTTCAATTAACTTCTGGACACGAGTGTAGATGAATGCACTCTACACCGTAACAGATTCTCCACCCTGTTGCCGCTTCGAAAATATATAAGCGTCCTGTCTCAAAACATACCCAAAATACCTCCAATCATCGGGCCCATCGAGGTTGGAGTTCTTTTCATCTGAGAAAATAACTTTCTTGCAAACTTAAGACCATTTGATGCATTTTTTGCCGGTGGTGTAAGTTTATAAGCCTCTGGATTTTATTATCCACGGTTAATTAATGTCAGTCGGGTACCACTTGTGTTGAGATTTTTATAATAATAACTTACAAGGGAACTACCAAAGCGGACGCGGTCTAAACAAGCCGTGGCACTGTTTTTGTGACATCATGCAAACAGATGGATTTTGTGAAGTCATGCAAAAAGAAATTTAAAAACAAAATAAGGATATTTAAAATTTAAAATAAAATGATTTATTAAAAAAGTAAATGACCCATGTTTGGCGGTAATACATTTTATTATACGGTATTTACATATTTATCTAAAACACAAAATTCACATTTCAAAATATCCCATCGGTTTTCGTGACGTTTCAACAATGGAAGTCATGTAGTGCCATGGCTTTGTATAAATCGCGTCGGCTTTGGAACTACACGAAGGTGTACGGCGCACTTTTTGTTTGCGCGCAAGCATATCTTGGAAGCGATGGCGTTGCGCGGTGTCACTTCGTTCGAATAGGAAGTGAAAAGTTGAAAAACCTGGCCGTAAGGGTAGAAGTAAAAACGTTAACGGTGGTCACCAAAGAATTGCAGTCAGAGCTGTGTTATTAAGCACAAAATCTTAAGTTTGCTGTACAATTGTTCGTCTCAAAAAAACTAATAAGATGAGGTAAACATCCATGAAAATTATTTTTATTTAAAATTATAAAGCACCGCGATACATACACCCTCACCAACGCAACGTATCACTCGACAGCCTTGCCCTCGTTTCACTGACGCTAACTCCAGTGATTACCGAATTAATTAAAGAATACAATAAAAAAATAAATTAAAGAAATGGCTATTAATTATTATCAACAACATATATTCCCTAGCATTAAGGTTGCTTTCTTTAGTTGCATTTTGTCCCCCTTCTCTAAAGATGGCTACTTGGTAGCCGAAATAGGTATCCGGTATTTCAAATCTTCTTGTGGATTAATCCGGTATTTCAAATCTTCCCTCCAATTTTGGTTGATTAATTACTATACATAATAGATGTAAGATTTAATAGCAATGGTTTTTGAGGTTATGAAAACTAGAAACGTATCCGTATAATCTGCGATTAATAATAAAACCTATGCTTAGGATTTTAGACCGTTAATTTACGGTTTAAAATAGTCGTTTGCTTTTACTGATCCAGACCAACTGCGTTTCCACTTTAATTTTTCTTCATTTTTTTCATTGAATATTTTTCTAGGGTAGATAGATCTCTAATAAAAATTAAAAAAAAAAAAAGCAGCAAAGACCTCGTATTTAAACTTTTGACCGTAGAGCAAGACAATGGTCAATTAAGTGCGCAAATATATAAAATTAAAATTCGTTTTCAATTAAGCAATTGTTTATATTTAATTTCATGTTCTGCAAACATACTTTACGAATCTCTCTTTCTCAGACGGTTTATTGGAGCTAAACGGGTAATTAAACTCCATCAGGCGCAAACCTTGCGCTATTTAAACAAACTCGAAAGGAAAGCAAACACTGCGAATGGACAATGTAGAAAGAAAGGAAAGAAAACCTTTAAGTGAAAATATATCAATGCTAGCCTTTATTTACTAAGCGTTTCGGTCCTTTTTCTTCCTACTTCACTTATTAGAACTGATAAAGCTTGCTTTTTTGAGATGTAGAACAAATGCATTTAATTATCTTTAAATAAACACAGCCATCGCATTGCCTCGAGAAGGACAAACGCATTAGTCGTTTATTATTTATTCATTTCGAGCTTTAAAGCTCCCGGAAATTTCCTGTGATAAGATAAAGATCACCTTTTTTAAAGGGGAGCTTTTAAAGCTTCTATTTGGTGGCGCCATCAGAGCAAGGCGTCACTTCATCAAGAGTGCCTCTTCGAATCCGTCAGTAAATGTCATTCCAGCGCCTTCTTCGTCGCATCGTCCGCCAGACTGTCACCCTTAAAAACCCCTCGTGTCACGTGATGTCGCTGCTCATGAACCCATTATTGCTTTAAGAATAAATAAAGCAATCCTTTTAAAATGAGATAGTATGGGTTTGGTCTATTAATACTTAATTTAAATTATTTTCTTCCTTTAAAATGCCGGTTGAGTTTCTGTTAGACAACGAAGCTAGCTTTCCTGGAGGAGTTTTGCTTCATCCATTAACCTGGATATAATTATTATTAGAATTAATGAAATTTTGATCAGATGACAAATCAACTAGTAATCTTTATAAACTTATCACGTCAGGGCAATTTTCTGCAACACGTGCCGCAAATCTAATTGTTCAATGATGCGCATTTCGTTACTTGAGCTGAACACGGGAGCAGATGGTTCATTCGACAAGCTGTAACCTTTTCCATTTACACTTTTATTTATTTCCGCTTGCTTATTAATGAGCGCAATAACATCGTGCATTGCTTTGACTCTTGATTTAACGTTACAACGATAAATGTTTAACTGTTCATAGTACCCGGCATTCAGTTAATTTTCGCTATGAAACTTGGAAAGAGCTTATTGATTTTTCCTTAACATGCTAATATAAGAGCTGCGTTCATATATCCAAAAATGATTTTTTTTTATTGTTGTTGTTGACGTTTACTTGAGATATATTTCTTTGATAAAAATGCAAAGCGTAATTAGTGAATAAATGCATTACTAAAATAATCACAAAGCAAACAAAATATACCAGGAAAGGAAAACAAAGGGGAAAATCAATAATGTTTTTTAAAATATTATGCCACTTTATATGCAGGTTCGCATTTCAAAACGCTACGTTGTAGGATCTATTGATCAGAATGACTTCAAATTTGACATGGATACTCTTAAAGCAAGGAATTTGTTTTCTAGAAGAAAAATATTATTCAAAAATTTGACGCTAGGCCAACAACTGGCACTTTATTATAGTGAAGAGCAAACAATAAATCAAGAATACGTAAGAATTACATACGAGATGTTCAATATGCTGTCTTTCGTTTTGTGATACGAAATGAAATTACAAAACAGCATGTTCAACAATAGATCCGAGTGGTTCCGTTGGGATACTGAGAATATGAGGAATGATGTCCCTTCAGCCGAAAAGTCACAGGGATTCAGATTCAGTGAACGTGAAGGCTACATGTTCGAAGTGAGCCCGAAGTAGCGGTTATTTGTGCTCCCACTGTCAACCTAGTTATCAGACATTCATTCTTGAAGTATTGGATATACGTAGTTTTACAAAACAGATCCATACCACTGGCCATTTAAGGAACAGATAATGGAATATGTAATACCGAAAAATAAATGAACTTCTTCTGCCACTGTAAACCTGTACTTTTAAGTGATGAAGAGGCATTCTCGTAGTGCGCATGGATTTATTATATTGCTCTTCATTGTAATAAATGCCACTGGTTCCCCCAGAAGCAAATTTATAAACCACTTTTTTTCTTCTCTGAACAAATTCCATTGCTTTAAGCTGCATTTCGGAAATGGTGTGTAAAATGGTGCTCTATCTTCTGCGACAGTTTTGGAGTTTTGCCGCCATCTCGAAATCCGCCCTTTTGGGTTCATTTTCTTAATGAGAAGGGGGTCATGTGGTATATCAAATAACCATTGTTTTTACAGGAGTTCATTCCTGCAATCGGATTTCAGTTATCTGTTCTGCTTCACAAATTATTAACAAAAACACACACCGAAAACTGGATTACAGCAGCTACAAGACGTGTTCAATGTGTTGTCCAGGCTGGACACAAAGCTCAATGCGCTTTATCCATTCATTATGCACGCGCAGAAGAATGTCGGGGGTAATGCCTGCAGGATGCGTTGCTGAAGGTGACGTTTGCTTTGGATTTTCACAGCATACATTACTTGTTTCAAGTGGTTCCACAAGAAAAACTCTAGCGGTGTGAGATCTCCACAGGATTCCGCCGGGCAACCCCAATGATCAGGTACAGGCAATGCTATAGTGTCAATGTTTTTGTTAATACTTGTGACTGAAATCCGATTGCAGGAATGAATTCGTGTTTATTATATGCCACATGACCCCCTTCCCATTAAAAAAAATGTTCTAAAAGACTAATTGTATTTATTTATACCCTAAAAAAATATTTTTTCAATTCACGTCTATGCAAGAAATATGTAACAATTATATCTCCATCGTGGTTTGGTTCGACGATACTTGTATCAACAGAGATATACTCTGTCTCACTATATTAAAAAAGCTGCAAGGCAGTATAGGAAAGCACGTCACTACTTTTACCACCTGTGCCCCATAAAGTAGTCTCCGACTGCGCACGCGTAGTGCTCAAAACATGAAGCACTGTTTCAGTTTCATTTTAGTCTCTATGGTTTCAGTTTCTTTTTTATTGGCTGAATGAGATGTCAAATGGTAACGTGGCTTTCCCATACTGCCTTGCAGCTTTTTTCATATAGTAAGACAGACTTTAGATAAGAGCAAAACACAGGTTCTCCCTTCTAGCGCTTTGCTCTGATGCCCGAGGACGCGGGTTCGACCCCAGCCGAGGACGACGAGGATTTTTTCAGGGGGAAAATCCTGAGATCACGCACTTCCTTCGGAAGGGAAGTAAAGCCGTTGGTCCCGCGTAGTCGTTTGCCGGCTGCACGTTAAAGAACCCTTGCGAGGCAAAATTTGCGGCCCCTATAACGCCGTCCTGAAATGACCATGGCAGTTGAAAAGGACGTTAATACCAAACAAACCAAACCAAACCTTCTAGCGCTTTGTTGCTTTTGAGCCTTTTGACGTGGGGATATTTAGGACTCTTGGTATAAGGGGTCTTTATTCTTAACGTTAATGCAGTCCCTTGATTGAAGGTAGCCAGCACACTTTTACCTCAATTCAAACAGTAAAACCTTGGGAGATGTGACTAAAAGTAAGCAGTTGTAACACTGCAAGGGCCTTTTGTTACCCATTTAAGAAAATGTCCCAGAAGACAAAGAGAAAACTGTCTCAAAAGACAGAACACCTATCCTATTCCTTGCTAGCCTCGTCACATCATTCATTTTACACATCATTTCTGAAATATAGCCATGTCCAGTGACTTTTGACTCGCTCTTTACAGTACTACAGTCTCTTTTGAAATGTGAACTTTAATTATGCTCACCTTGTATTTGGAGAAATTGAATTAGATTTTTCAATACAGAGACCCCTTTGAAAAATCATTCCAATCTTTTGCTGTATATAATAAATATTTTAATAAACTAAATCTGGAGGCCTCAAAATATATCCATGTTTAGAATAAGAGAATGGAAACCATATGACAGTGTTTGAGACTTATTATGTGACATTTGCTGAGTTATGTCGAAATCTTAGCTATATTATTAGCTTATAATTAATGCTTTCCTTAAAGCTTCTTTAGATCGAGGAGTCAAAAATTTTTGTCTTAATTTATTTTTAATATTAGAGCAATTTCCGCTCTGCGCTTTAAAAAAATTTACACGAGCACGAAGTATGCTTTTAACTTAAATAAGTTAATCAGTTAATGCTGCAACAAAGTTGAAAGCTTAATTATAAAAAGGTTGAAAAAGAGCGCCTCGAGTTGAAAATGCGCTGTTAGTATAGAACTCGAAAATTAGAGATGATTATATTTAATAATGATTTAATTACAAGTAAGATACCACTTTCTTTCTTTTGCGTTAATGATTATTTTACTTAAGAAGCGAAATCTTATTGCGAAACATATTAGAAGCAGCAGACTCTTAATCAAATAGAAAAAATATTATTGCAAAGTAATTTATCGTATAGAGTAGAACAGGAAGATTTCTTCTTCTGCATTGGATATAAACAGAACTGTACGATATTAAAAAAAATCTTATGTTATTGAATAAAATACTTATAAACTACAATAGCATACTATTTATTATATTTAAACCTATTAATTCTTATTTAATTATTTCAAAGCTATCTGATCTGTTTTTAAACAGCACGTAGCCGCCAGAGAGATTGAGCTCCTAAAAAATTCAACGGAAATCGAACCCTATGAACAAACATGAGTAAAGATTGCCACTCGAGTGCCTCAATTTAGTACCAGTCTCAGTAAACAATCCTTGGAATGGTTTTCTTGTTTGTGTCTAGGAATAGACCATCGAGTGAGGAATAGAATTACTGTGGAGACCATCCGTTTTTACGTAAAAAAAAAAAATTCATTATCGCTTCAAAATAAAAATTCCTGGTTAACAATGCTAATGGAATCTAGAAATCAGTTCCGATGTATAACTTTTATATGGATAATATCTTTATTTATAAACGGCTTTTTCTTATTCCTATCAGGATATAAAAAAAGTCTGATAATTTTTAGTACTTACCAAAATCGTTTTGCTACAACTCAATTGCTTCATTTCCAGTACGATGATCCCTTGATCTAGCAATTACGAATTCGAGTTTGAATACTTCGCTGCAATTTCTACATGATTCTGGCAAAATCACACATTTTTTTCTTGTCTGATGCCTCGTTGTAAAAACCCGAACTTCAGCATTAAAAGTTTTCCATTTCGGTAGTCAGCAAACGACTCTTTCAGTCCATGAGGGGAATAAGGCGGGCAAAGCAATATTTTATGCCCTAGCCTAAAGCACAATGTTCCATAGACGGAAGGAGCGGGTGCATTATCATGAAGAATGCGAACACCTTTCAAAAGTATTAATTTTCTCTTCCACATTTTTTTTTCAATTATAGGCTGATGAATTACCCAGCTACACTTCTACAACAGCAGTCATGTTGCTTTTCGTGAAATAATTCTCGACGGGAAATATTTTCATGTTAACAAGAATATAAATTAATGTTCCTTAACAAAGGGCAGTGAGTCCGCAGATTTTTATAGTTCTTATACGAAAATGTGCCCTTCATAAGTATTTGTCCCACATGGTAAATTTACGTTCTGTCGTTTCTAAAAAAAAAAAAAAAAAAATTGAGTGAGAACGATAAGAATTTTGCATATTCAAAACAAAATTAATCGGTATATTTAATATTACTATTAATAAAAGGATTCTTGGATTTAGATTAAAAAATAGCTGTAATTGAATTACTTAATATTTTCGTGCTAAACCTACGGCTTTAATGACGGCGTTCATTCGTCATGATTTTTCTTTTTTATATTATTGGTGAAAATAGGAAAGAAAATCCTACAGCCTGGATTCGAACCTTTTCTACATAATTTCAAATAAACGATTGGTGCATTGCCTAATGTAAGAGGATTGTTCAATAGAAACATGTTTGGACTGCGCAGCAGCGAAGGTAAAGCCTAGACAACGGAAAGCAGTTGCTAGCGAGGCTTCTATCACACATATTAGCTGTTAGCTTCTTATTATGATTAAGTTAGAAGATAGAGCCCATCCAAAGATACAGTGGTGGCCGAAAATTTAGCACCTATATAGGCTTATGTTGTTTGTTACCAAAAATTCTTAACCAGTTACAAAATAAATTACACCAATAAAAGAATTAACTGTGAAATGATCCAACAAATAACCATGAATGTTGAATTCAAAATTGAAACAATGAGAATTTTTTTTAATCCTTTAGGTGATTTTCCTATGGACAAAAAATTATAGAATCAGTATTTGGGTTGAGTAACCAAAGTTTTTAATAACGGCTACACATCGTCTGTGCATGGATTCCACTAGACGTTTACACAGAACTTCTGGAATGTTGTTCCATGCTTCTTTGATGGTGTCGAGTAGTGTAAGAATATTATTGGGTAGTTTTTTTTAACAGCCCTTTTGACATCAATCCATAGCATTTCTATGGGGTTCTAATCTGCTGACTGAGCAGGCCATTCCATACCAAGTCTGCTGGTATATTGCGGATCGTTATCGTGCTGGAATGACCATGTAAGGGACAGATTATCATCGGCATAAGGAAGCATAATGTTCTCAAGGATGGATTTGTAAACAAAACGATCCATGATGCTATTTAAATGATGGATTGGGCTTACACCATGCCAGGTAAAACAACCCCACATCATCATATTTCCCCCTCCATGTTTCACGGTTGGCTGTAAACACTGTGGCTTGTATGTTTCATGTTTATTACGTCTGATGTACTTTCTGCCATCACATGCAAAGAGCTGTACCTTTGTCTCATCCGACCACAGCACTTTTTTCCACTGTTGTGTTGTCCAGTTGAAATGGGCACGAGCAAATGTTAACCTAGCTTTCCTGTTCTTTAATGAGACAAGAGTTTTCTCTCGTGCCACTCGCCCAAACAAACTAAACTGGTTTAATCGTCGACGAATAGTACGAGAACTAATACTAACGTGATGATGAGCAGAAAATTCACCTTGAATCATTGTTGAAGTTAAGGTTCTGTCTTTTTTGGAGAGACGATGAATGATAAGGTCGATGTGCGGGGTTAGTATTGTAAGTTTTCCTGGTCTTGAACGATCTCTGACAGAACCAGTGTTGTTGTACCGCTGAATTGTGCGTATACAACATGATTTGCTGCAGTTGACAATTTTGGCAATGGCATCAAATGCTAGGGCCAGTTCATTATCTCCTTTCTCAGCTGAGACTTCTCAACTGAGTGTTCTGCAACAATACAGTGAAATTGTTGTAACCAAATGCTGCTCATCTCAAAAATGCAAGTCCATTGTTGCTGACGACTCAGTTAAGAATACTCACTTGAGAAAGTAGATAATGAACTGGTCCGTACTCCTTCATTGCGTAAACGTCTAATTTGTTCACGGAGATCTAGCGATATGTTTTGTCGTTTTCCCATGACTGCTGGTTAAATCGTGTACAAGCGAAATTAAAATTGTTGCTTATCAATGTGTATATTAAAATATAACAAAGTTACAATGCAGAATCCACGTTTAAGTCGCAAACACTTCAGGGTGCTAAACTTATGTCCAGCCAATTACTTAAATATTCTGAAACATGCTCCCCTTTTCATAGTGTATCTCCAAAAAAAATTTTTTTAAGTACTTTGTTTTAGACAGTCTCATTTATTTTGTAGCAGGGGTGGAATTAACTTTGAGCCTTGATTTTTCAAATATTGGCAATATATTTAGAGCCATTTGGTTGGTGCTAAATTTTTGGCCATTACTGTATATGCTCTTAGACTTTTAGGAACCTGGCGTCAACATCAATGCTAATCGATATGTACGTGCCAGGATCAAGAATAATCATCCCGGGAGACTCACAAACAGAAAGATTCAAGATTAAAAAGACGGCGATTCTCGCGGCGATTTCATTCCGACGCTGACGTAGAGTTTGCGGTTAGCAATGGTTCCGCCAATAACCGCAGGAATTTTACCAGATGGGAATCTGTATATTATTGCACCTATGGGATTCATGCCTTCATGTTAAATACTTTGAATAAAAATTGCTTCCCAACCTTTAGACGTGCTTCTATTAAACAATCCTCGTATAAAGTAGTAAGATCAGGAATTAAAAAAAAAATGATTTTAGCTCCGTAAACTTGAAAATATGACATATTCGTTAAGGAAAACGAAATCATCAAATAATAAAATTTTTAAAGAATTTAATGCGTGAATAACTCTGATATTAATTTATTGAATTATTTCAATAAATTATTAATATTAATTTGAGAGTCAAGAGTCTCAAAATTGCATGGGGAATGGATATTAAACAGAACATGAAATATTACACTGTTACATGAGTTATCTATGGTTAATCTTAACCCAAGAAAATTAAATTCTAAATAGGTTAAACCAAACTGTTGATTTCATAACAACTTACTTTCAAAAGGGGAAGAAATCCGCCATTGCCTATAGGATTTGATTATATTAAAGGAATAATATCTTATAATTCGTCCAAAAAGTGTAACAGGGAACGTTATAGAAAGCCAATTAAAAGTGCAATTTCATATACGTATTATTTTTATTTTGATTTAAAAATAGTAAATAACTTTAGAGTGTTCGACGGTAATCGACTCAGATGCGCAATAGACCTTACATTGTATTAATGGACTCGTCCAAGTTGTTTCCGAGACGTTTAATTCTCAAGTTTTATCAATTACTTTTTAATTAATGAGAACCAAACACATTTTAAATTACATCAAAGTCATAATTTTTAATTAATATAAGTCTGTGAGATTTATATTCTTTATCATAAAGAAAATATTTACAGTGTGGAAGATATTAGCTCTCTACTTCTCCATGACGCAATGCTAATAACCACGAGCAACTTTTTATTGTTTAAACACTTCATTTCCGTAAAAAAAAAAAAAAAAAAAAAAGCGTTCCATGTAACATCTTAAAAGTATAATTTAATTTTGTTGATGTTAAAAAAAACATAGTCAAGTAATTGGCCATAATCTTTTATTTAAGGTTAGAAAAGTTAAAATAAATTTCATTTACTCATTTTAATAGACGAAAGGATACGGCGAGGAGTTCCTATTTGCATAGATACAACATGCGAAATTTAAAATTTTCATCTCCAATTGTTTCAAATAAAGAATATTATCAATAAAAAGGATCATCTCGAAAAGATATACATTCTGTCAAAAAAATATAAACTCACTCAGGATAATAAAATACCTTTTTATTGAGATGAGTGTTTAACATCTCAATTTTTCTTATGTTAATAAACATAAATAAATGCTGGTAATCTTTAAACAGCTCACTTTAAAATTTTGAGTAATTTTTAATTAAATATAAAATTCAGTTTCCATATGTAGACGAAATTAAAAATTTAGGTCAAGTATGCAAATAGGAGACAATGGGTATTTCCAATCATTTATCATCGCAAGAAAATTCTCTGTGCATTATGCCTCACGGAAAGTCAGTAACAAAAAAAAATAAGAAAAACACATTTTCTTCATGGCAAAGAAAAGCCAGCAAGACAAATTGCTATTAAAGTACACCATTCACAAACTCTTTTCAAAATGTCAGCAAAAAATATGACAAATATGGAACTAAAAAAAAGACCAGGTCGACACCAAAAACTTTCGTCTAGGGACCATAGGCGAATTCAAGTTCTTCCTTCTCGTGAACAAATGTCCTCTCGTGAAATTGTACGTGAATTGAAGTTTAAAAAAAATCATAAATCCAAATACCCACATGAAGTTTTAAAAAATGAAAGCGAAATCTGCTGCTCATTCAGGAATTGCATAGGCTCAGGAAGCTGTGAAATGGAAACAAGAATCGAATAAAATAGTCTTTTCTGACAAAAAACGTTTCTATCTTCATGGTCCAGACGGATATTCTTCATATTGGCATGATTACGAACACAATCGAAGACAAGACTGATTAGACAACAGTAATGGTCTGGCTACATTCGGAGCAGGAGGCAACAAGGTTGATATTGTGTTTTGTTTTTATATTAAAAAAACTGCTGTACGAACATTTAATTCCATTTGGGCGATTCATATGCGGCCCAAAGTGGAAATATCACCAGAACAATGTTCGAGTACACGTTTCGGCGTCCACCATAAACTATTCAAAATAGAAAAGACTGATATGATTCCATGGCCCTCAAGTCCATCTAATCTCAAAATGTGTGGAGTATGATGACTAAGATTATATATATGGCCAAAATAAACATTACCATCTTGTGAAAGATCTGAAAGTCGCTTGAGACAAAATAACCATACAAGATTTGTTTTCATCGGTACTTAACCATACAAGATTTGAAAAACTGATCGATACGATGCCTCACAGAATGGTAGAGGTTGTGGAGAAGAAAGGAAGGCCAACACATTATACCGTGTGTCTCAAAAGTCGCGTACCGTATGAAAAGTTTATGAATGTTGGCTTTATGTTCACACGAATTAGCAAGCTTATCGTTCATGTTCAAAATGTGCACCATGCGCTCGAAGACAATGTTTCACACGATCCAAATTCTTCTGTCGCGCGTAAAAGTGTAGCTGGTGGAATGCTGTGTAGGGTATTGGTGATTCTTTCCTTTAAGTCATCCAGATTTTTGGGCTGTGTCTGATACATCTGCTGTTTCACGTAGCCCCAAAGGAAAAACTCAAGTAGTGTAAGATCTGGTGAACGTGGAGACCAACTGATTGGGCCACCTCGCTTAGTTTTTGACGAGTCATCAGTGTATAATGTGATGTTGCTCCATCAAGTTGAAACCATATCCTTAGCCGGGTATTAAGTGGCAGGTCATCCAAAAAGTTCATGACCACTGTATGTTGCTTTACACTGTCATCAAAGAAGTATCCTACCCCGGCGATGAAATTCGTCTGCAGCATCTCCACTAAGAAGTATCAGCTCAACACGTTGCTCTGGTGTCAGCATTGTTCCTCTACTTCACTATTTCACCTACAAAATCAAAGCAACCAATTAATCCATTTGGCAATCGACTTTTGAGACACACGGTAGTTTTGACGATTTTTTTAAAATTATTTCAATATTGAGTTTATGATTTCTGTAGTTTAATTAAAAACTACTCAAAATTTGTAAGTTGTTTAAACGTTACTAGCATTACTATTGGTTTTTTGGGTGTGTTGTTTAAACGTTACTCGCTTTTTTTTGGTTACAACATTTTTTTGTTTGTTGTTGTTTATAAACATCTATACGTATTCTAACTTTTCGCCCAAAGATAGGAAAGAAGCGAGAGTTATTTTACTTCCTTAGAGACATCCTGATTCCTTGAACCGATTTTCTATATCTATATTGAAGTTTACACAGAAGTCAGTTGTTTGAAATATGTCTGCAAACTACCCTAGATTTTCAATCTATAAAACAATGAAAAGTACGTACACAGAAAAATGAAACTACGGGTGCGCGTAATTGACAAAAGATGAACACCGTGATGGGTTTTCTATTGGCTTTCTAAAGTCGAAATAGTGTATGTGACAGTTCCATTCCCGATCGTTTCATCCTTGGTGGATTTAGTTTCGATCACTGTTACTTTGTGATAAAATGCTGAGCATCCGTTGCCCCTGGTAACCGAAGCTTGCGGGGAGAATACTACATTTTTCTCAGCGTCCAATGTCAAGTGGCTTCAAAAGTTTCTTAACGCATGAAAGGAGAGGATTGGAAGGGGTTAATGTAGGAAGAAAGTTTTCCTTTATTCTCCAGAATAAATAAACTGTTGCTAAAGTTTTCTAAGGATATTACATGCTTTAATGATTTAGGTTTTGTCTATCAAGATGAAATGAAGAATCTGTTTTCAAAATAAGACGCTTCGATGATTATGCTTTGGCTTACTTCTCTTAAAGTGAGTAAAGAGTCAAAATAAAAAAAAAATAAAATCACAATTTGCATAAAAAGAAAATGTCATTAAACTGTGGATGAAAAATCAAGAGAAATAAAAGGAAG
Source organism: Rhysida immarginata (assembly GCA_023313115.1). NCBI lineage: Eukaryota > Metazoa > Arthropoda > Chilopoda > Scolopendromorpha > Scolopendridae > Rhysida > Rhysida immarginata. Next base: position 1,033,397 of record JAHWFO010069864.1, on the reverse strand, counting down.
CTTTTTTCCATAATAAAGATCTCATTTTTTGCATTTAAGAACTTGAATGACTCCTTACTACGGATGTTATTATCGATATTACCGTTACTTGTAATACCGGTTTTCTACTAAAAAAATGTATTTCGGCACCACCGGTAATAAAAATTCATTAAAAATACACATACTCTTTATCCGAAACTACATCTTGTGATAAAAAATGGAACTATCAACTATCAAGAACTGAACGGTTTTTGAATCTACTGTATTAGTGCTTTCAGAATCACACGAGCGTTTGAAGTATCCGAGAAAATCTTGTAAATTCTCTTTTATAGGCATGAGCGCCTTCCTATTTTTTTCCTGTAATTTTTCTCAAAAATAGAATGATTCCTGAACTCTTTCTCTTTTTTTCCTGCTTAGTTTTTTCCACATATTAAGGGCTTATGTTTCTTAAGAGTTTATTTTAATCTTCAATAGTTGCAATACAAATTAGAGTAAAACTTCGTTAGTACGGATTTCACAGGATCATCGAAAAAAAACGAGGTCCATATTATCCGAAAGTATGCAAATGTGTGAAAGATTGTGCAGTATAAAACACAAATGTCTACAAAGGAATATTTAGTTAGATTTCAAACTACAGTAAATGTAACTTTGAAAATTGAATGAAATAATTACACGTACAGTACAATCGGGACTTAGACTTAAGTCATAGTTGAGCACGTGAATAGCACATTTCAAGCGTACAACTGCTACTCTATTTTCATTCAGAAGGGACAGGTCCAGTCTAATCTGCCTTGACTTTCAGTAAAAGTTCCCGATTTCGTAACTGATCAACATCCGGTAAGCTCAGTTCCTACGGAGCAGGTAAAAACCTTTTTGCATCCGACTGTACATGTATACCTAAACTTTTAATACATAAAATAATTAAATGGAAAAGGCCTTATTTATCGACCCTTCATCATTAAACCTCCGCAGCCCAAATTCGGGACGCGGTTCGTGTAAACGCAACTGAGCCGAGGTTCGAAAATGTTCCGACAGTCTTTTGGTTGTGATCGGTAAAAGTCAGCCATGGTAGTTTGTTTTTTGTTACTTTCTTTAACAATAAACTTCTCTACTGCCATTAGATGTTAATGGGCGATATCGCTAGATGGATTTGGTAGAGAAAATATCTCAGCGTTTTGATCACTGTGATGGTATCGATAGTCGATGGAACGCCTGCAGCATCTTGTGTTTCCTCATCATTCTCGTTAAAATTTGTATCTTTTTTTTAGAATTGCTTGACACCATGCTCTATCTCAAACTGTAAATAGTACTTTTCTTCATTTTATGAAAACTAAACTAGCAGATTCAGCCAATCAATAAGGTTGAATCCAACTCATCCACGAGTGATGGTCCGTTTTAATCACGGACTTAATATATCCTTATTAACCAGAGGTCTGTTTTAAGCGAGTCCTTATTATCCGTTAGTTGAAAACAAAGGCCGTTTGGCCAGGTCAAAGAAATTGGTTCGTGTCAACCGCGAGTCCGTACTAACAAAGTTCTACAGTAATTATAAAATGCAACCTATTTAGTAATAAAAATAGAAGATATTAAAATTGAAGAAAAGGTTATTTTTTATTAGTAGTAGTAATCGCAATAAATTTAAATATGTACAATTCGAAATCCATTATTGTTAATCCCAGTCCAAAAGAACACTCGAGAGACGAGATAAGTGTTCTCTGCCTAACATCAGTGTCTAAGTGGGCTGTTCTAAGCGAGGAGGGAAAACCGACATTTCGCGACGGGCAATTCTTTTCTGCGACAAATCGTATTAAGGAGACATTGTAAGATTCTAAAATCTTAAAATTATTTAACATTTGCTTTTTTGATTGTATAATTGAAGTTGTAAAAATGGTCTTTTCATTGTTTTAACAAAAAATGCATGATTTTAGGATTTTTTTCTGTTTTAATCATAAGCAAAGCTTTTAAAATAGACTAATGATAGAATAAAATGCCCTTACATTCGCATTTTTATGTTAAAATATGGAATGTTTATTGTATGAATTTATTATTAAATTTGTGGTACATTCTTTTAATTTTAGGCTGTGAGCCTCGCAAATTCTTCGAAACAAGATGAGTTTGTCGCGAATTGTCTTGTAACAAAATGTCGGTATCCCGTCTCTTTACATCAGAAGATGTTGAATAAAGATGCTTTTGAGTAACCTGGTTTAGAGTTAAAGCTGAAGCAAAAGAGAAAACAACCACATAAACGTACTAAATTGTTCAAATTGCATTTATGGAGGACTTTTCACACGTTTCTAGACTGTTACAGCTGGTATTTTGTGCCTTCTCGCTGGGATACCGACATTTCGTTACCTATAAAATACCAGCTGTAACCGTCTAGAAACGTGTGAAAAGTCCTCCATAAATGCTATTTGAACAATTTAGTACGTTTATGTGGTTGTTTTCTCTTTTGCTTCAGCTTTAACTCTAAACCAGGTTACTCAAAAGCATCTTTATTCAACATCTTCTGATGTAAAAAGAGACTAAACAAGACCTTTGCCACATGACCTCATGTTTTCCTTTTTTTTTTTATTTTCCTTTACAATTTGTACTTTAATTTTATAGGTTAAAAAAACAATGAAACAATAGTCACAATTTCAAAACAATAGTGAAAAAATAGTGTAGTTTCGTCTCCCTTTTGCCATTGAAAGAATATTGTGTCTCTTTATTTAACTTCATCTTTGAAAATAAAAGGCTATTTCAATAAAGTATTACTTAAAAATATCCTAACTAATATCGAAATACACTCCTCGAAAGAACTATATAAGATGTCAACATTTCTACCCGAGTTTAATGCATTCACGTGGACTATAGGATCATCCTATTTTTTGATGTAGCCTAGTTTGAAGTAAACCATTCGCAATACGTATAGAATGGACCACCTTTCCCCTTTAGAGGATGATAAGGCACCTAATGGTATAGACCTACCCCAAGTAAAAAAGGAAATGAATTATAATGCAATTCGATTTGAGTGATTTGTGGTGATCTGCACGAACTATATTGTCATCACAACATACTGATAACTGCAAGAAATGAGACGCGATTTGAGTGAGAGGCCATAAGGATTCTTGTGGTGCATCAAGAAAGTCGCACATAGTTTCAGGTTAACTGACAGCTTGATCTAAGTTGTCCACATTTGTCCTAGGCAAGGCCGGTCTAGGCCCACCACCGCTAGAGACGAACGCTGAGGAATCTTTTTCGAAGTACGTGACGGCAAGCATTTGAAGTTGGTATATTCTTGTTCATTTCAATTGTTTAATGTTGTTTTTGACTCTACAACGCATTTAATGTTGCTATACGAGGGTCATTCCAAAAGTAATGCACAATATTTTTTCAAATTTATTTCTTATTCTACACCCTTACAACATATGGAGGTTTTAGATACATCCTTTAGGAACAACATATCATTTTTCCACATAATCCCCGTCCCTTTCAACTGCCTTACGCCACCTTGGAACGAGGAATCCCCCTCACTGCATCCGTAAGGGCAAGCAGATTATCAGGTGAAAGAGGCCATGCCAATATTCGGGATTCTCCTCGCAGTGGCCGAGACTTTTACCGTTTAGGCATGCAGAGGAAATAACTAAGTTCTAAAATGCCTGCATTTACAACAGAACTATTAACTGAAATGGTGATAATTTATGGTGAAAGTCACAGAAATTTTCATGCAGCTGCAAGAATCTTTAATGCTAGGCTTTCAAATACAAGAAGAGTCAATTAAAATACCATTCGTAAAGCAATCACAAGATTAAGAACAGGGACATTTAATGAGCCTTGTAATAGAGTTGAAAATAGAGGGGTAGCGGATGCAGATGTCATAGCCTATTTCATTGCATTCCCACACAGTACTCTCCGTGATACTGCATTACAGTGTGGATTATCTATCTCCACTGTATGGCGAATTCTTCCATTTCATCTATTCCATTTAACACCTGTTCAAGAATTGGAAGGGCCAGAAGATTTACTGCGGACTGATTTCTGCAATTTTGTTTTGAATGCATTAGAGGATAAAATGTATTAAGGACGGATGAGGCAAAATGCACGAGTCATGGGGTTGTTAACAGACACAACCAACATCATTGGTCAGACAGTAATCCCCATTTTATGGAGGAGTGTCACGAATATTTTATAGCGCAGTGGAAAAATAGCTTAAACCATATAAATGAAGACAGCAATGTAGTCATATTAGAATTACATTTATTAAACAAAAGGGTTAGTACGAATAAATACAGCAAAACATTTGAATAAAGCGAATAGAACCTCTGTTGGGTTCTTGAGTGCATCCTCTAACACGAGGAGCTACACTTTAGGAGGCAAAATGCTCCTGTACAAAAACTATCGCCTTGAAGGGTGTACAATGCAGGGCCACGTATAAGATAATACGGGTTTTGAAAAAAGAACCGTCAAATAACGGCCTACAAGTCAATAAGCGGACCAAAGTTCGCTTTAGTTACAAAAATTGTTAAAATAATAAGCGCTTAGGGCGCGAAAGAGAAAAGATAGTCAAACGACAAAAATGATTCATAAGTATTCCTGAGGTTGACTCGTAAACATGATTATAAAGCAGTGCCAAACGGGACTTTCTTCCCAAGGTCGCAGCGACGCACTGCGTTTGAATTCAGGGACAGCTGATGCTAGTCCTGTAAGGAAACAAAAATAACAGGCTTGAGTGAAAGCCTAAGCTAATTTAATATTAACGAAGCGGCGTGAGAGAGTGGCAATCGTTAATCTTTTTAAGAGAGCAATTTAGAACTACTAACATGAGCCAGCTTACCTCTGAGATATGTAGCAGGCGCCCAAATCTTCGTAAATGAATCCTGTCAAGCCCCACGGGGCTACCAACGTCCACGAATACGTCTCCGGGTTCGTTTTCACGCTCTCACACGGGCGCCTCCGTTGAAGCTCGGGCTTGGGCAGTCCTATAGCCAGCACCAAGTTGCTGATAACGAATGGCTGCGGAGTTGGGTAGAGCTGCCAGCGAACCTCTTCCAAGAAAACTGCTGCTAATGGGGCGAACCTCGTTGCTTCTTCCGTAAATAGCTGGGCGTGCGAATTAGCCACTATGTCAACCTCCGGGTGAGCTTCGTCGTCCCTTGCGTTCGTCGTATTGATGGGTGCTCGCGCCGGCCGGTTGGACGTCGCTATCAGGGCTGCTGCATCGAAAGAAACAGAGACACGTTCGTTAACACACACAGTTCGCGGCGACTCGCTCGCCGTTCTCGAGTTCACAGGCACGGGCGACGCCAGAACATCCGAGTTTTGCTGCTCGTAGTCAAACGTAGAAGAAATAGACATCAAGTTCGTACACCAAGGTTCCTGTGTCAAAGTTCCTTATACACCTTTTCTCATTCGCAGCTCGTGCTTTCCCCTCGATTTACCTTTTTTGCCACGTCTTCCTCTCAAATTTCGCGCTATTGCGCAATTCGCCGTCGCTTCCGGACACAGGATTTTTGCTCTGCCATCTATTGCCACACTTACGCGCCATACGCTTATTTGATCTATTAGAATTATTAATACTAACACTGTTGACAACAGATGGCGCCTGTATCCTAGCGCTGGAAGCAGACGCTTTATGCAATGATGTGAATAAAGAACTGGATTGCGCGCGAGTGAGGATCGAGGTACAAGAGTTTTCCTGAAAATGTAAGCGAGTGATCTGAAATGTGGGAGGGAGCACCATACTATGAGTACTCAGGATATAATGTTTTCCACATTATTGGCAGATAATATCAGCAGAAAATATTAATAACAGAATACTGGGTAGTATTAATGCCTATCTTTCATTTACTGTTTTTAAATTGTCATTTATTGCAAAATATTTATTTTAATAAATAGTTCAACTCGTTTAAAAAATAAATTACTTCTTTATTTGAATTTACCCACCATCTACCCGCTACGAAATTATTATTCCAATAAATTTGTGTATTCAATTCTTAAGATTAATAAAAAAAAGTATATGCTATTTATTCTTAGAAACATTATGACCCCTTTTTTAATTTTTTAATTTTTTTAAATTTTTATTTAGTAAACAGGTATTACTTATTTGATTTTTAGTACTGTCATCAATTCACTAAATAATTAGCGAATTATGATTGAATTAGCCCATTGTTGCCACAAATAGAGAGGCAGAGAGAGATAAAAACATTTAATTATATAAATTATTAATTTTTGGCATGATCTCGAGTTTGGACTCGAATTTCTATGAGCATGTTGCAAGTTAATTTCCTTTTATAATTATATAATAATCTAAATTAATATTTTTTATTTAAACAAAATAAATTGGCGAATGTTATAATTTTTGTCAATTTGTTTCTCATTCATACTTGGTTTTGTTTCGCTTCATTTGATAAAGTTTTTGAATAAGTTTTAAATCTAAAATTTAAAAACATGGTAATTAATTTTTTCTTTAATTGAGTAGAATGTAAATCATCTGAAACATTTATGTTTCAATTATACATAATATACCTCACAAATAATATATAATTCAATAACTGAAGAATTAAGGGTTTCTTTAAGGTCCGTTATATCCTACGTTTTCGGTTATCCAATACGCGATCCGCCCGTTTGTTTAGGATAATCAAGACTCTACTGTACTATAAGCATGAATTATTTTCTCCACGATGTATTATCACGTTATCACAAAAAATTTACGTACAAAACTTTTGTTTGTTCTAAATTTTGTTCTAAATTTATTTGTTCACATAATCCCTAACCTGCGAATAAAGATTACTGAATTACAGTGAACGAAAAAATAAAATATTATATAAATAACAATTTTCATGTCATTAAATGAAAGATGAGCATTAGTACAAACCAGTATTTTGTTATTGTATGACAAAATAATTTAATTTTCTGCTAATATTATCTTCAAATCAGGTAGCTATCACTATCCCATATGCGAGCAAAGGGGTTTTTCTCCCACAATTCAGATCGCTCGACTACTTTTGTCGGGGAAACTCCTGTACGCACGGCTGAATGGGAGAAGCTTCACGCACGCAATCCAGTTCTTTTATTCACATCATTGGCTGCAGGGGACTCCGATCGCGCTCGGCTTTGTTCACAACCTTTTGTGACAAGGAGGCTTCCCACCAACGTGAATAATCCATAAATGTGTGAAATTTGGAATGGCAGCAGTATTGGACCAGCGTTTTCTCATTAAAATCTAAATGGAATTCGCTATGTTGAGCTACTAACAAATGAAGTTTCTGAATGGGCATATGACCTACCATTGGCAGAAAGGAGAAATGTATAGTTTCAGGATGACGGTGCACCAGCACATAAAGTGCGAGCAGCATCTGATCTACTGACAGCAACTTTTGGGAACAACTGGATTGGACTATTCGGACCAGTAAGGTGGCCTCCAAGATCACCAGACTTAACTCCTCTTGATTTCTTTTTGTGGGGTTAGCTGAAGGAAATTGTTTATGGCTCTCAACATTCAAATGTCATTAAGCTTCAAACTAGGATTCATGTTTGAAGCTAGTTTGTATTATTAATTTTCACAAACGACTTCTGTTTTGTATTGTATCCAATGGACATCAATCTGAACATTTTCTGCGATTTGACTACTTCTCGTTGTAACTTTTTATTTTTATTATGCTTTGCAGTATTCATGAAAGTCTTAAAAAATTTAGACTTTCACAAGATGTTTGTTTCAAATTTTCTCAAACATTAGCCAGATAAAACTATTCTGGAATGATAATTTTTCAGACTAATTCAACTATGCTCTACAAGTTTCTCATTGACATTTTTACTCTACCTCGTTTGGCTTCCGAGATAAAAATCATGTAACCCCTTAATTGATGTGACGTCGGACATCAATTTTAACAATACCAAGAAATTCGGCACGTGAATTGGAGTAAAGATTCTTGGGATATTTTGCCTTTACACTGTGTAGAAGGTGTCTTACCTAAAGTGAACCAATAGCTAACTTCTAAAATACAAATCTGACAGTACTTTCAATGGAAGAATTATTATACTTATGTGAGGAGGTTTTATGTGTATTGCATTTCCAAAAAAAAAAAAAAGACGTCATTTTCGAATATGGAAGTCAACTTTGAAATGTGCAATGGAAACCCTTATTTTTAATGGTATTTTCAGATTGGTATTTTTTCAATTGATTCAACCGTTTAGGAGATAGAGGCAGTGAAAGTGTGGGGTGTTTGGATTTAAAGAAAAGGCAAAAAAAAAAAAACCAGTAAATTGTTCATGAATTTAAACGAAAACATTTTTATAACACCATTTATTGCACAACCATTGTTTTGATTACTGTAAAATGTTATGTTCAAATAAAAACGCTGTTAATAAATAGAGAAAAATAGTAAAGAAAATTCCACGCCTGGACTTGAACCCGGGAGCTCCGGATATACGCTCCGACTCCAGGCCGTGGAATTTTCTTTATTATGTTTCTCTATTTATTAATTAATATCGGAGGTAATAGCGTAAAAACAATCCTCCTATGACCATTTTCCGATTATTATTATAAAAACGTTGTTATCCATTGTGTTGAGGAACATTTTCTGTTTTTTTCCCGCAAAACAGTTTCTTCTGTTTGAATTGCGTATGGTTAGCGGGCAAGATTATGCACACGTAAAGCACATTAATGACAGCAATTGGCTCCGTTGTTCGTTGTCGTCATGGAAACAATATTATTCTGCTGAAATTGAGATTAATGCATCCCCGAATTTTTTATCTCATTAAGCTGCTCAGAAATGTCCACATATTGAAATTTAATAAAACTTTCTCATTAGCCCTCGAGGAAGAAATTTTCTCCTTATTTCATTGCTTCCCAAACGAAGACGATCGTCGTCTTGCTCAATAGTCAACTTGACATTTTCCGTTCCATATAACAATTTT
>JAHWFO010069864.1:990896-1019523 GCA_023313115.1 Rhysida immarginata | reverse complement strand
AAGTTTTTCTTTACCAGATTCTATGTACCTTTCCACATACTTTCCAAGTTTATTTAAGCGCTTGTCATAGCGCTCAATGTAGGTGAAGAAAGCTGCTGCCGGTGAAGAAAGTCACGCAGTTTTCACTTTTTCATCGTCGCTGAAATGCAGGCCGCAGATGAACTCCTTTAGATCCCGAAACAGGTGGTAGCACTGGACGCGAGTCCGGACTGTAAGGCGGGTGGTCAAGTTGTTCCGAAACAAAAAATCTGATTAGTTAGGAACAACTTGATACTCGCCTTACAGTCCGGACCTCGCATCTAGTGGCTACCACCTGTTCCTGTATCTAAAGGAGGTCATCGGCAGCCTGCATTTCAGCGATGATGAACAAGTGAAAACTGCGTGACTTTCTTCACCGGCGGCAGCTTTTATGAAGTGATCATGCGGAAGTACATTGAGCGCTATGACAAGTGCTTAAATAAACTTGGAAACTATGTGGAAAAATAGTTTAAGGTAAATAGAATCTGGTAAAAGAAAAATTTTTGAAAAAATATATAGTCCTTTTGTTTTTATTACAAACGGTTCTTACTTTAAAAAAAATGGAGTGGTAGCATGAAAAGAAATATTAATACTTATAGATGATAAAAATTTAGCAAGAGGGTAAATACTGTTGCCCCTATATGTGAGAGAAAACCATATTTTATTTGTTTGAGGGGTTGTAACCATTGGTTAAAGAAAAATATTTAATAATTTCAAGCTCATTATTACATGCCGTGGTATCTAAAGGGAGTTTTAGCATTCTGTTGATGAGAAAACGGAAGGTAGAGATTTTGTAGGACCAAGAATGGTGAGGTGTAAAATGGATAAGGTTATCTGATGTAATTGGTTTACGATAGATTTTGAATTCTAGACATCTTTTAGAGTAATTTTTTAGTTAATAGTTTATCTAAAACAGGTAAGGAAATCATTTGATTCTAGTTCAGCAGTAAATTGGATTTTGGGGTGAAAGGAATTAAAATTGTGGGTTATTTTTAAAGGGGTGTTTTTTGTTGTCAAATACAAGTATAATGAGGATATCGTCAACGTATCTAAAATAATGCACAATTGTTGAGTTATTGATAATAGGATGGGTATTCGTATATTCAAACTTTTAAAGTATTACATAGATTATTTTAATAAATTACTGGGGAAATTAATTTTTTTCAAGATTTATAACATTTTATATAAATCAAAAAAGTAGCTGAAAGTGTCTCAAAAGCTTCGAAATAATCAAAATTAAATATCTTGAATCTCATGAAAAGTTCAATTTACATATAATTGGATAATCTTTCAAATTCTCATGAAAATCAATGTTGTCACCCAATTTCCGTCTTCCTTTTTCACAGTTACTTGGCTAAGAGAATAATTACTGATATCAAATTACTTCTCTTTTCCGAGAGCATACTATGGATTACAAGTAAATTTTGGCCTCCTCTTTTGATTGAAGAATCCAGTCTTATTCCTACCAACATGAGAATTGGCCACTCTTGAATTCTGTTGCGATTTAATTAAAAGTTTGCAAATATCTGATTCTTGGCTCTCAGAGAGTTAAGACCTTTTTTATCCTTGTATCCTCTTTGCGCCAATTTCATTAGTTACCGCCAATGATTTACTCTCTTCTGTCTAGAAAGTTAGAAGGTCTTGTGTAAATCTCAGGTGACTTAGATTATAGCCAATGTTTCTATTTCCAGCTACCGAGTGGGTTGCAGTTGCGAGCTGTTAACATCGACTGATTGTCCTCTTTTTCCTTAATACTGTTTTTCTTAACTCTCCTTCTTATTTTTTTCATTATCTCTGACTGCTTGATACTGTTCCGTACAAATACTCATTGACTTGAATGAAATAATGACTTTAAATTATTTTCTTTTAATTTAAAAGAATTGATGTGTATTGTTGATAATGACTTTCACCTGTAGCTTTTAATTAATTATTTTAATTAGCTTTTTTAATTTCAGGAATGTCCCAACGGCCTAGTCAATGAAGGGACATTTAAAGATATATATGCCCAATTCTTTCCTCAAGGAGGTAAGAAACCCCTCAAAAAATGTTCTTTTGCATATAGCGAAGCCCTAAAATAAATTACAGAATTCAAAAATTAATTAAATTGCCTGTTTTTTAATTGAAAAAAAATCCATATGCATTGGGACTCTGGGCATAATAAGATTCATGTGCAATTAGCGAAGCTTTCGTTTTTTAATAACAATAAAACATTAATTAATATTTTTTATTTTATGAGTGTAAGGAAGCAAAAAATTTCTATTAAAAAAAACTATATTAAAAAAGAATTTTCTCTTTTCATGAAGAGCAGAAAAGCTTGACTGTTTGCACAGTTTTCCAATTGTTACCTTTGACATTATCTTGGTTTTCAGGAAATTAATTTACTTTAAAATAACAGTCTCATAAAATGCATTAGAAGGCTTGAAAAATGAGATAATCAAAAATTCAAATTTACTTCCACTAATCGCAAGCTTCTGAAATGAAATTGGTTTTCTTTAAAGAAAAATATAAAATTTTTCTTTTCTGAGAACATCCATTTCAATTGCATATGCTTCCTAATTAAATGTATAATATTTCATGGCTAGATATGTTTTACTATGAACGAATTTAACTCTTTTCTAAAAGCATTTACTTTTTTCAGTTACCTATTTCTTAATATAATAACATGTATTTGACTTGCCTTTTCAGATGCCAGTCAATACGCTCATTATGTCTTCAAGACTTTCGATCACGAAGCCAATGGCTCCATCAGCTTCCAAGTAAATAAACCATTAAGGAATGACATAACCAAGTACCGAAAGGTTAAACTAAACCATTCGCGGAGCCATATTTTTAAACCGCCCACTGTTAACATTGTAAGTTTCTAATAGACCATAAAGATACCATTAAACCACGTACCTTTGAACCAATTTCGACTATCATTAACTTTACATTATATTCATTCATGACACATCATTCCAAGTCGTTTGATATATTACATGCCATATTTTAGCATTGAAAGTTCCAATGAACCATAATTGTTTCACTACACCAGGTTCCTTGAAACCAATTTCGACTATCAAGAATTTTACGCTATATTCATTCATGACATATCATTCCAAGATGTTTGACACATTATATGCCATATTTTAGCATTGAAAGTTCCAATGAGCCATAATGGTTCCACGAAACCAAGTGCCTTTGAACCAATTTCGACTATCAATAATTTTACGTTATATTCATTCATGATACATCATCCCAGTTTGTTTGATATATTACATGTCATATCTTATCATTGAAAATTTTTGAGAGTGTCATAAGGGCACGTACCATTGTTTCGATTACAACCATTATCAAAATGGTTCATTTCTTGAACCATATTTATCAATTGGCGAAAATAGTAATTTATATCTGCTTCCATCTCGTCATTACGATTTGTTTGATATATTACTTAATATATCTTCCCATTGAAAATTGCTAGGCGGGAAAATAGAGGTACCATTTGTGCACGGGCCAATGAACCGATTTAGATAATATTTGTGATTGGTTCGTGCCATGAACCATATTCATCGACTGACGAAAACAGATTTTGAAAATCTTTCATAGCCTCGGAGGAGTTAGAGTTACAGACAGACAGACAGACACGTTTTCTCACACTGATAGCATAAAGCACCTTTCGGTACTTAATAAAAAGAAATTATTATTATTATGATGATTTGATTAGTACTTTTATAATATTTCTCTTCTTTATTCTTGCTTCTGTAGGATTTTGTTGGCGGTCTATCAGTTCTGTCGCGGGGTAGTCTGCAGGAGAAACTCCGATGGGCCTTCAACTTGTACGACATCAACAGAGACGGCTTCATCAGTCGCTCCGAGATGCTTGACATTGTCTCTTCCATATACAATCTCATGGGACGATATACGGATCCTGCTGTCGACGAACATACCGCCAATGACCACGTCGACAGAGTCTTTCAGGTTGTTTGCACTTATTTCTTTTTCACGGAATGAAAGTGGGTGATTTTTGGGAGTAGTTTTTATGCAATTAGGAATATAATTTTGAAAATTCTCTAGCAGACACAGTTTTGAGATAAAGCGAATTGAAATTCGGTATTGGCATGTATAAATGGTATATGTGAGGAGATTTGAAGATCATGGACTCCTACAGAGCGAGTACACCAAGTACTGGTGTTTCATTTGAAAGATTCCACTAAAGCACAAAGAACTAGATATATCGCCAAAATTTAGCAAATGAATGTCGATAATAAAATCTAGTCGAAATTGAGAAATTCCTGCTGCCTCCACTTCATATCTTATCTGGGTTTAATGAAAAACTTTGCAAAGACAATTGTCAGACAGGGCGCGGGATTCCAGCATCTGAAACAGAAGTTTCCCCGCATCAGTGACGCGAAAATAAAAGAAGGTATTTTTTGTCGGCCCTTAAATCAGGGAGCTAATTGCTGATAATGCGTTTGAGACTGCATTGATCCCAGTGGAACTAACAGGCTGGAAAGCTCTGAAGGTGGAAGCGAACGGGTTTTTGAAAAGAACAAGGAACCCAGCTACGCCGTAGTAGTTAAAGTGAAGAATAAGAATAGATTCGCATACATCGCTGCTGCCTTCGGTCGCTCGCAGCTTGTTCGACCATTACCGCAAGTGCATACACGGTTAGAGTTGAAACAACGAATGTATGGTTAATTAGCTTCTTGCATCAATTGGCATTTACAAGCTGACGAATTGATGACTCATGCTATTTTCATACACATACATTCAGGAGTTGCTTCCATGCAAACAGCATGTTTTCCTTGCGTCGTGGCTTGCTTAATTGTACTGTGATAAACCTCACTTGCGTCACAATATCACTGCTTGCATTAGTAAATCAGGATTCCACTTGCTGCATCTCACTCCAGAATGAAGATACGATGCATAAATTAAAATACTTATGATTTCCTACCTCTTCTCTCATAATAATCGTCTTTGCCATGGTCATTCAAATATGTCTCATGACCAACAATGCAAGGCAAAGTTTGTGCAATATAGAATTCAAGCGTAATTATCCCGGGCAACGCCGGGTCCTCTGCTAGTTATCCATAAAAAGTTGATTATGAACAATCGAATGGGGTGGGAGGTGCATCATCACCGAGGTTCCGTTCGCTACAGTCCCCCCCCCCCCCATCCAAACTGTCCCAAACATTTCCATGGCAACCGATTGTTGCGAGAAGAAAAGGAGAGAAAAGAAAAAAGAAAAGCTGAATTTGAGTGACGAAACAGATAGTGCTCAAATTGACAGAACAAAAGAAAACTCACAGAAAATAATTTCACAACGTTAATGATGAACATGGAGAAAGGTTCCAACATTTTACCATGGAAAAATGGACCCTCCTTCAGGACTTTCTAGATGTCATTTACAAAAAAAGTCATCACGTGTTGAATATGTTGAAAGCTGAACGTTTAACTGTTTTCCTCATTTCAAAACATATTTGAAATTACTTAGCAGGGAATAGTGTTTACGTAATATGCACATCTTTCGAAATAGGCGTAGAAATTGGAAATACTTAATATGGTGATTTCTAAAAATTAGTGCGTCTTAGATAAAATTTCGTTTTCACTTTTGTAATCAGCATTAAAAATACTACAAGAAACACCTAATTTGGTTCCGTGAACATTTTGGCCTACAACCTGTGTAATTGTAATTATTACTAAGAGATAGTTATGAAGAACATACTGAAAATCTTGACCAACAAATGTTTACAAATCAGTATTTATTAATACAGTAAAACCTGTCTATAACGACCACCCACGGGACCAAGCAAAAGTGTTCGTTAAACTCAAGTGGTCCTTATATACAGGTTCAGTCAAAAAATTACAAATCAACAAACCTGGGATTAAAACCAGGGATGTTCATTTCTTTATAAAAGAATCTAAGTTAGTTTGTTTGCACTTCCTTGTCTTCCTAGTGAAAATTAAATCTTAAAAATGCTTTTCGGGCACATCATGGTGTTTCCATAAAGTATGACTGGTCGCCAGCAGGTCACTTGGTACAGATGAACGGTTTGTGCGTTTGTGCTTTTATCAAAACTGAAACTACGTCATTGAACTCAGCGACTATAATTACGATTAAAAATATTTGATTATCCAGACATCTAAAGGAGTTGAATTTTGTCTGCCATTTTGATTCCCGACCAGACAGATCTCAGCTTTGACGTCCGATCTCCCTGTGTGGATTATTCAACCATCTCCAGTTGTTAGACATAGTAAACAATATTATTACGATAAAAAAAAACCAATGGTTGCATTTTTGTATCTCTTGCTTCTGACTGGTTCATTACAGAGAATACTGTAGTGTTGTCATTTGACAGATTAGGATCTGATTGTTTGCATTAGTGGTCGTTTTAGACAGAATTTTTAGTATAGGTTTAGATACATAGGGAATCAAAAATGCCGGTCGCTGGTCGCGTTAGAACAGGTGGTCGTTATGCTAACAGATTTCCCATGTAACTTTCTACGGGACCAAGCAAAAGTGGTCGTTAAACTCAGGTGGTCGTTAGCACAGGTTTTACTGTATAGCAGAAACAATTACCGGTATATCATGTTAATCTTACACAACTTATTGAGGATTGCGGCCTATCACGAGAACGCCCGCACTAGATACAAACTAGCTGGAAATGATGTTTCGCTGCGTCACTGAATTCTTTGTTAAAGGGGAAATCCTCACTGCTAAAATTCACCAAATAACTCATCGTGCATTTGGAGACGTGTACAGGGTGTTGCAAATATATACAGAGCAGTACTGCTGGGTAGCCTATCTGCTCGGCTGCAGAGGCCCGCTCATAACAATACCACCTATAATAAAGGCCTGGGTGCTGAAACGTCATATATTGTTAAATCATCATCAGAAGGGCAAATTTAGGGCTCGTTATTGGTGGAAATATGATTGATAATGCCCTACTGAGGTGATTGTACAATGTATGACGTTTCAGTGCCCATGCCTTTATTATTGGTGGTATTATTATGAGCTGGCCCCTGCAGCCGAGCGGATAGGCTACCCAGCAGTGCTGCTCTTTATATGTGCCTTAGCAGTGGTAGGAAATGGATGAAACATTTCAAAGAGGTAAACACGAGCATCCAAGATCTGCCTCCACTGAACGCAACAAGGAAAGGATTGACGCCATCGTTAACGAAGAGAGACGTGTCATTGTGTCTGAAATCGCAACAAAACATGGAAATGTGTCTTCGATCAGCTAAAAGTTCCATCGCAAGGGAATTTTCAAGTTTACAGAACAATAGGAAAAATGTATGCAGAGAAATGGAGATGATGTTGAAAAGTGAAAAAAAAATTATAGATTCAGGTAATGCTTGTCTCATCAATAAATTTTATATTTGTAATACTCACAACTTTCGGTATTTTCCGGTTTCATTACAATTTTTAACATCGTTACTAGATTTGCGAAGTCGGTCGTTCTGTTGCCATTTTTTCGAATTTGTAACATGTCCTATCTATTCGGGAACATGGCTAAAATGATGGTTAAAGTTAAAGATTTTGGTGTCGCGACCCGGATCCAAGTCAAAATCAAAATATTCGAAAAAAAATGGCAACTGAACGATGCTCTTAATTAAAAAAAAACAGTACCACGCAATCTCAACTGGTTTTTCTCAATTATATAAATTTCTATGAACAATTATATAAATTTCTATGAACTCCGACAGTTTACGTCAGGCCTGAAAATTTCTCCAGAACACTGTGTCTACCATTTGCAATCATAAAAAAAAGAAACATTCGATGTAGTAGAATTAAATAAAATATTTCTCAATAATTTCCTCATTCACAAACTTTACAGTGTTTGTTTGTATAGTATAAATGAAACTCTTACAATATGAAAATATTCGGATTATGTATAAAGAAAAGAATAACCCGTTGCAAAGTTATATTTTTGGAGGATAACGTATAAGCAACGAAACAAGTCTGCAATATCGCTTCATCATATTCAATCTAAATTTTTTCTTTCACAAATAAGTCGCGAAATATCGAGCATATTGAAATCGTAAATACTCCATTAGGATTTATTAAAAACTAGATCATAACACAAGTTTGCATCTAAGGACACAGATAGAGTAATTGCTCTTAGGAGTAATTGGTATGCGGAATTCGAATCTACTTTTAGAGGAGAATTGGCTGCAATCTCAAAATAACCATATTTTGGGGCCGCAAGAATATTTATCAAGCCCAAACAGTGAATAATTTTAAAATGTTTCATTAAAAAACAAGAAATCTGTACGCACTAGAAAAGATTTTATGGCATATTTGATAATAATGTATTAAAATATTATAAATAAAAGATTTCTTTTTAAAGATACAAAAAAATTGTAAAAAGTTGAGTAGTGTTTTATAGCTTCAGGAAGACGAAACGAATTGAATGGTAATATAAAAATGAGTGAGCTTTTTAAAATCGAATTCTGCTCTCTTAGACAATGGCAACCTTTCAGCGGCAATTTAAAAAGAAACGAAAATTAAATTTGTCTGAAACTAAATCTAATGCGTCTGAAACTAAGACAAGCCTTTATCCTATGGATTTGCAAGAGTGAACTAAGGCTTTATTTATAAAATGTATACTTATAACTATTTTATAATTGGAGGCTTTTTAGAATTCATCATTTAATAAAAATCAACGCTTATGTTTATTTTGCATTTTGGTATACATAAGTCTTCGATGAACTGAAAAATTTTAACGCAGCATTTAATTAATTAAAAAATATTTTAATTTGTAAATCCAAGTTTGTGTTTTTTTTAAATAACACCTTATTTTATGACCATTTTTTCTCTTTTGAGAAAGCTTTTCTCACCATAAAGAAGTGATAAATAAAAGTGATCCAGCCGACGAAGGCTTTTATTACTTTGTGGGAAGGGATAAATTGCCTTAAGTAATGCCTAGAGAGCTACTGAGAAATCTACTGGAGATGGAAAATGGCCTTTTAGGTGGAACTTCCTAAATAAATCATTTTCCTCCAATTACGTTGTGGCTGCGCTGTACTGAAATTTGTACATGGGGGTTCTTGGATATTTTTATACAAGCTGTCCTCGGGCTAAATAACAGCGACTACTTACTGGTTTTAAGAGTGACGGTTTAACGCTAGATAAAATAAATACTGAAAAAAATGAATTCAAAATACATTCAAAAAGATGATACCACTTACATGGTCAAAGTCGCATAGGATAAATTTAAATATAAAATGTGTTTCAGAAAAAAAATATAAATGCATACCTAAGTTATAAATATAAAGTTCATAATAATAAATATTGTACAGTGTTATTCTAAAGTCCTGCAATCCATATTTTCCGATATATTTTCCATAAATAAAAAAAATACGATTTTGAAATTCGCGCTGTAGAAGATAGATTACATTATTATATAGTTAGAATACAATCACGTGACACAACTCAATATAAAGTTTAGTGGCCAACAAAAGATGTTTGTTGTGGAGTGTTATTTGAAGACTAATTTTTTCAAAAGCTGTTCGTATACATCATATAGTTTACAGCCAGAGATATGCCGAAAAAATCAATCAACATACATCGTTTAGTTAAGAAATTCAGTAGTGTTAATGTACCGTGGACACCACGTTCACCTGATTTAACATCACTAGACTTCTTTCCCTGGTCTTATCTAAAATACGTGTATACGAAAATAATCCGAAGACAATCCATTAAAGGACAACGTCCGCAACATCACTGTAGCTATCCACGCCGAAATGTTGGAACGTGTTGCTGTAAATGCAGGGTATCCAAAAATTATGGTAACATGGCAGATAACTCAAAGCTTCCAGGGAGGCGAGATTTGATGAATGTGATTTATAGGTAATAGGGGGGTGGGAAATTCATTGCAGCACTCAAATTTGACTTTGGCCCCCAAATTTAAGGTCATCCATTTGCTAGCTCGAAAACTATTGAAGATGGAGAAAAATTTCCAACTGCTACCCTGTAAAGCAACACCACGTTAGTCTAAAAACAATTTTTAATCATCCTTCCCCTTGAAAGATTTTGAGAAAATGGGCGAGAAAGAGCCACTCAAGGTCAGCTTGGGCTGGCCAGGTTGGCTGAGGTTGCTAACACATTTGAATTGCAGTGAAGCACACCGTTGGAAAGGCTCATTAAGTGATTGACCTTGAGTGACTCTTTCTCGCGCAAGACCTACGTTTGGGCCAAAATTGTTGTCCACTTAAATCGGAGTTGTGGGAGTAGCAGTTGCGTGGTCTTTAGAACTATTAACGTTTTCAAAAGTTAACATAAGGCATGTGATATGTCACTCTTTTACATTTCCTAAATACTGCCTTCGAGAACGTTAATTAAAAAATGCGGATAAAAGAGATAAAAAAAAGGAAAAAAAAAACCCTCTTCGAAAGGGGGGGGGTGTAGGTTAATTTGATGGCTATTTTTCTTGTAAGAAAACATTTTTTCGAATTGGGGGGATTGGGAACAGAAATTTTTGCTGTGATTGCTAAAATCTTTAGAGCCGGTACTGCGGCTAAAGGAAATTGTATTTTTCCAGTGAAAAGAATGGAAGAGTCTCTTAATCCCTTAAAAGGTTCCAAAGCTGAGATTAGGAGACAATAAAATTCTCAAGGAACATGAGTTAACGGGAACAATTTAATAAGAATACACAACCAATTCACTTTTGTACAGCTAGAGGAAATAATGTGAAAACAACATCTACTTTTCCCAAGAGACATGGATAGCTTTTTTTTTTCAGATTGTGACATCTGCACATGAATATCAGCTACATTGTAATCCGTTATGAATGTCTGCCGTATATTTCAATAGCTTGAAAAATGAGTAATATTTTGTGTCTTCCATCCTAGTACAGGGTGATCCAAAAGTCACGAAAAACTTTAAATTCAATAATTCGCACACGAATGCAGATAAAAAGATTCTGTTAGCACAGAAACAATTGAAATGAAGTCGGAATTTTTCCAGGAAAAAAAATTAATGCTAGAATTGTTCGGTTTTTGACCAACAGATGGCGTTGTCAGGTTACAGATATCAATGTATGCACATTTATTACGTATATACTGAAGTATAGATTTTATTTTTTGGAAATTAGCTCGATAATTGTTAAATATGTATTTTTATACTATGAAGGGCAATTGATTCATTGAGTTATCTGAAACAACAGAGTCGATTAGGAAAACTTAAAAATTGCGCAGGAAGTAATCTCAAGTACGAACAATGTAACAATGTTTATTTTCAGATTTCGAAATTTTATATAAACTATTTCAAATTTTAAGTTTTCGGAATTTGCTTAGAAATTTTCTTCTAATTTTCCTCTTCGTGTGTCAAATAAAACAAACAGCAATCATCTTTGTTATTCTTCTCAACTAATTTCATGATAATAACCGATCTGAAACTGAAGCCATTTATTTTCCTATTCAAATAAAGCTGCCTTTAACACTTGAAATGAATTAGATTGACTGGAAACCTTTGAAGGGGCGGTAACGACAGCCGAGGAAAAATGGTGATGGATTCTCTACTTAATTGGCCATCACCATAGTTTTCGTTCGGGGACAATTATTTCCACCTCCCCCTCCCCATTTTCTCCTCTCTTTTCACCCTAACAAAAAACGAGAGAGAAGAAGAACGACGAGCAGCCAGGAGCAAAATATTTGACGTCAGTGTTACCAAGGGATTTCCAATGAATTATGAA
Source organism: Rhysida immarginata (assembly GCA_023313115.1). Taxonomy (NCBI): domain Eukaryota; kingdom Metazoa; phylum Arthropoda; class Chilopoda; order Scolopendromorpha; family Scolopendridae; genus Rhysida; species Rhysida immarginata. The sequence goes on along the minus strand of JAHWFO010069864.1, from coordinate 1,007,833 downwards.
TTATTATATTTTCAAGCAGCTAAATTTAGCACTGAAAATACCGAATAAGTAAATTAAAATTGTCTGCTTCTTATTACCCCCTGAGGATTATTTATTGAAAAAGGGGTAATGGATCATCACTTTAGAGCAATTTTATAATTATATTAAAGCTTTAATGTTGTTGTTGTTGTTGTTGTTAATTCACATTTAATGATCTCATTATTTTTAAAGAATAAGTTTTGCATGAGATAACTTAAAAACTTTTAGTCACAGAGTGGAGCTCCATTAATCCAAACCACGCTAAACCGAAACGAGAAAAAATAACAAAGCATAAATATCAGGGTGGTGGGAGAGTAATTTCCATTTAGCACATGCATTTTAAACTCAGTGTAAGAAATTTGAATATGCAAAGTTGTGGGCATACTTTGGCGCTGACTTCAATACAGATATAATAACAACTACGTTTGAGCACAGTTTGCTCAATTCTATCGATTAATTTTGGTTCTATTGTTGATCGAAGCTGCCATGACAACTGGTTAGATTAAGGTATGTTTGTTAAATGAGTTCAAACTCGGCAAATGTGCTGTTGAGACTGTAAGAGATGTGAACAAAGCATGGTGCAAGAATCGATCTCTGAGCGTGAAGACCAGTAATGTTCAAAAGATTTAAATTCGGAGATATACCGTAATTTTCAGTATATAATGCGCGTATTATACAAGATCAATGTTAATAATATTCCGATTTTGATGTGAAAATATCTAGGTCTATATGAAAATTTTTTTATTCTTAAAAAAATTGGTAAATCTTAATTCAATATTAAATACACGTTATTATGAATCATCATACCAAGTCCAATACTTGTTTGGTATGCAAAGCTCTAAACCAATGGGCATTTATTAGGAGCTTTAGGATAAAATCTACTTATAAGAATGCGCCCTTGGTCTGTACGTTTATCCGTTCGGCCATGCGCCGTTTGCACGATAACTTGAAAATGGATTAACTTTTTCAAATTATGTTTTCAGAAATATGACTATCAAAGTCTTATCTCGGCCGTATCAACTTTTCAGAATTTTTCGTGGACCCCTTCAAGTCGAATTCACGTGCTAGAACAGTGAGTGTAAGGAATACCAAGATAATGGCATGTCATATAACAATCGATTTATCAAGAAGGAATACATTGTAACTTTCTGTTCATCTTTTAAGCATTACTGACATCGGCACGTGAAATCGCTTTGTCGACGCACGATTGCTCAAGTGCTCATAATCTATATTATTCAGTGGCGAAAGAATGGAACTACTTACTGGTTTTATAACGTCTTAACTGTGTATCCCTTCATAATTTCTATATTTTTTGAGGTAGAAGGTTGAAATTCGGAATGTAGCTTTCTATGGGTATGTCCATCTGCACTATTTAGTTTGGTTTTGATTGGTACACTGGGGTCGGAATTACGGGGGTAGGATTCAGAGAGGACAACATATCTATGTGCTATTTAGGTACGTAAAGGCGTGAAATTCAATATATAGATTCCTCTAGGCAAGATCTACATTACTATGAAGTTTAGGCCTAGGTGTTCCATTGGGGTCGGATTTGCGGGGGTGGTAGTCACGTGGTCTTTAGAACTATGCCAACATACGGCTTGTGATATATCATACGTTCGGAAATGATGAGAAAGGAAAGGAAATACGAGCTTTTTTACATTTTCTACATATTACGTCCGAGAAAATTAATTTTTGATTAAAATACTTGGGGAGAGGTAGAAAGTGTAGATAAAGGGGTAAAAATAGATGACTTCAGGATCTGCTACTTGCCTTACCCTACTCGGGGGAGGGGGAGGAGGGATTAATTTTTTTAATTAAGGGTATAAATGTATTTCTCCTTCACTGCAAAAGCTCCTCCTTGGAATATTTACAAGATTTTATTTATTTACAAAATCTGAGTGCGCATTATACACAGGTGCATATTATATACCGAAAATTACTGTAAACCCCGCTCCGGACGCCCATCGGAAGTTGATAATAATGGCTTTTTAAAATCATTACTGAGTCAAATCCCCAGCTAATCTCATGGGAACTTGCACCCAGGTTTGGAATTGATCACGCAGCTATCTGTGAATATTTAAAACAAATTGGTAAAAAACGCAAGCATGAAAAATGTAAGACAACAAAACACAACGTTCGTCCATTTGTTCCTCACTCGTTTTGCAAAATAAAACTGATCATTTCTTACATCAAATTGTGATTTCTGACGAGAAGTGGATCCAGTATGACAATTCCCAACTTTCAGGACAATGGGAAAGCAGTGTGATGTTCTTCCAAACAAAAAGACATCATCCCAAGAAGATTATGCCAATAGTTTGGTAGTGAATGGCTGCATTAGTCCACCACGAATATCTTAAACCTGGCCAAACCATTACAGCGCAGGTGTACTGCTAGCAACTTGATGCTGTTCACCAAAAATTTTGCAAAAAACACATTTCACTTGTAAATAGGCATGGTCCTGTTCTCCTTCATGACAATGCTTGCCTTCATACGGAAAAAAATAACCAAACAAAAACTGGAGGAGATAGGATATGAAATTTTGCCGCCTCTGTCATATCGCCAGACCTTTTCCCAACGGACTATCAGTTTTTTCTGGCCTTAGACAATTTTCTTCGCAAAAATGTTTTAAAAATCAGAATAATGTTTAACTTGCCTTCAATGATTTCATCTCCTCACATAAGCTAACCTTGTTTAAATCAAGAATTGAAAAACTTCCTGGATGGTGGGACAAGATTATTGCTGCTGTAGATCATTTTTTGAAGGAAAAAGGTCGTTTGTGTCATTATTGCTGTTCTAAACTCGAACGCGCTAAAGTAGGGTTACCAGAGGTTGTATCAGAAAAAGAGGAGATATGATTGCAAAGACTAGGACACCCAGGAACAGATTAACATGGAACACACGTGGCCTATTAGTCTTATATTTATAGTCGGATTAGTAACATCAGTTACATTAACGTTTCATAAGTAGGTACTTATAAACAATAGAGAGTAATCTTGAGATGTTTCTTCTCTATTGATGTTCAGTCATTTTTTATGGCTTGATGCAATGTACTATATCATCTTGCCATCTTTTATGATATGTAAAAAATAACTCTGGCATTTGAGAAGCTCTGAACATGCATTCTTTTGACAAACAGTTCTGAAAATACTTTGCCCATTTTCTATGTGAGATATCATTGATAACTGGATGGTTTCCAAAAATTTTATAAGTTGCAGAGCTCGTCAATCTCACTTGCCTTTGTTCTTGCATATAATATTTACGACAGACAATATTATGGCTATACATGATGTACAGACCGGAACACTTTTCAGGTTCATCCAATGAAAGCACTCATATTATGAAAATTGTTTTGACTAAATAAGACAGACAAATTAAATAAAGATTCCATGCATTGTCCATTGTCTTTTAAGGCATCACATTCTGTTTAAACCCTCAAACCTGGCTTTTCTAAGAATTTCATAATCTTAACTGGAAGGGAAAAATTTCATTCCTCTGTTGTAATTTCTGCGATATTACTTGTATATTTAGCACAGATACAACTTCTATCATTGAATTATCTTTGCTCAATTAACTCTGTATTCATATGGAAGATAGACATCAAAGGATGCCCCAATCATAAGTTGATTATGGAAGAAGATTTTCAGAATAACTGGAGAGTTTGCTCCCGACAGGAAAAATGCTCTAAGAGCCCTAAGAGCATCAAAGGTTTTCAGTGTTCTCTCGATTGCAGGATATGAGAGCCATTGTGTTTTGCTGCAATTAAGAAACAGCTGATATTGTAACTCAACAATCGTCACACACTATAAGGGATAAAAACCCGGATGAAACCAGGATACTCCGCCCACCCGGACTGCAATTCAAAAACTAGGACATGTTCGGGGAAACCGACATTACTTTCCCACCAAATTGGTTTTATAACCAAATTTCTTTACTTTTGCATTGTAATATGTAATACAGCGACGAAAGTATAGGCTCAATTTACAATATGCTCCAATAGGCTCCAGCAAACTTTAAATTTGCTATGATTTCGGTTAATCCTAAAATCTGGTGATCCGAACAGGACTCGGTCCCGGTTAGTTCGAATTAGCGAGACTCCACTATAAAAATTAACTAAATCAACTAACTTAACCTAATTAACTTCAATTAGGAGTTAATTATTAGTATCAGCGTTTCACCTTCTCAATTAGAAATTTCGCTAATTCAATCGATTTTATGGCAATCACTAATCAAGATTAATAATAATATTAATTCTATTAAAATAATATTGGATAAATATTTATAAAAATTCATATACATAATTTATTATTAATTATATAAGGTAAATTTTAAACTTCATTTTAATTATTATTCATTATGCAATTTTTGTTTTTCTTTCTATAAATTTAGCGATTGGATGCCAATGGGGACGGCGTCATTACGAGCGAGGAATTCATGGAAATGTGCATGAAGGTAATTAAGAGCGAAATAATTTGTATACATGAGGATATATACGCTTCTTTACTTTGGCATTAACATCGGCACTCTTATTTAAATACCTCAAAAATAATGCATTAAAAAATGATTCGGTACACTGGCATGTCGATCGCCTAATTTAACTTCTGTTGATTTTTATCTAAGGTGATATCTGAAAGAAAAAAAATATTAGGACGTATCATCCACCCTATAAGATATGGAAGATTACAAAATTTGTGATATTTGTCAAAATTCTGACAAGGGTCTACTAGGCACTCATCAAACATTCATAAAACGTACTGAAAAGTGTACAGTGGTTGGAGCTCATCATTTTGAACATTTATTGAAGTGATTTGGCAAGCGTTATTTTCCTTCATTATACGCGGCTACTATAAATGATTCATTCGATGACAAGACACTGTATTTTCCGAAGTATCGCACATACATATTTAGTCGATATATGAAAAGAACCGTAAACTCGGCATTTTTCAAGCGCGAGTGAAACATAAGTTTTCGTGATACACAAGCGCGAGTGCAGTGCCTTAACAAAATGGCGACAATCTCTCCCTCACTCTCCCCATTGTTTTTAGCTTGGTCGATCAATGCTTTTCCGTTTACACTAATAACCAGTGTCCTTAAACTGCCGATATCATCGCAAACTGCTCTGTTTATATGGTGGTTCTTTTCTGTATTCTCTTCTGAATGTACGCTGCACTGACGTACACCATCTCGCATTATTTAACATACAGAAATGTTTTTCCTGCTTTGTCACCATTTTGTAAAGACACTGCACTCGTGCTGCCGACTGATGTATCACGATGCAAATTTGATGAGTAAATTAGCGATTTTCTTAACCTCAACAGAATACCTGAAAACATCGACGCTAATTGCATCTTCTGAATGAATGTCAAGGGTGGCAAATGTGAACTCATAGTGATTGCGCCGGACCGGAAGGATATTATTATGTCTGTGATTTCTGCCGTGAAATAAAATAATGCAAACACGACGGGTCCTTCTGAAAGAATCAAACTTTAGTTATTTTGATTTGTTAATTTTTAGTTTTTTATAGCAGAAATAGTATTATTTTTATTTTGTTTCATAAAAAACTCGTTTATGTTTCATTGTAAGATAATAGTAGATATTAATAACAGAAGAAACACCTCTTATCCACAAAATATTTTTACTGGACATATACGTATTTCGAACCCTTTGGGTTCATTATTCAATGTCAAAGGAATTTTTTCATTTTCAATAGTAGATATTAATTATTAATTTCAATGTTTTGACCACTGAATGTTGATTTTGGGTTTAGTAAAATTATTTATCTATGCATTTAAAATTGCCCCCCAGATACCATAATACCTACGCTTGAGCTCATCTATAGTAATCTATTTGGACTGAGCAAGGAAAAAAAAAAAGATAGCACAAAAGGGGGGGGGGGGGGGGCGCATATTATCACCTTTTCCTCTATTAGTGATAGACAGAATATAAACTTTGTGTAATTTAACTAATGATGAGAAAAGAAGTAAAATTATATTCGAAGTACAAAGTTATCTTGACAGGACTTTGAAGACTTCAACCAAAAAATTAATAATTCACTTCTCTTTCCCTCTAAAAAAAAAATACAAATGTTATCTTAAAAATTATCTATTTTCGACTTATTCATGTTTTTCAAGTTAAATGCTCATATGCCAAGAAGACAAGCAGACGTGAAGAGAAACGAATAGCATAAATTATAGAGTTTAGATGATCCTAAGAACTAGGTCAAATGGTCTGACAGTCACTCGATCACCGGTCACTCAAAACATTTTAATACAAATGAATCGATCATTCATTATAAATGACAGTTTTAGTTTAATGGTTTTCTGCATTGCTGAGTTCATTTGTGATTATAAGGGAGTAGCTTGGAAGATACTTAAATAATGTATAAAAGTGTTTACAGTAATTCAAAGTATGAAATAGAAAATAAAATCATATAACGTAAAAGAAAAGAATAAAAATGAAAAAAATATTTAACGAATGTCTAGCCATTAGTAAAAATTCAAAACGTTTAATAGCCTATGATCATGATCAAATATGAACTGAAGGATTCTAACATTTTTCTTTAAGAAAATGCGAAATGTATTTCCTATACCAATCAAAAGAGAAAAAAAAGAAGTCAACTAAGCTGGAAATTGTTGATGTGACTAAACAGTGATATGTAAATTAAAAAATAAAACAGAAAGTGCAACCATAAAAAGAAAACAGAAAAACGCACGGCACAAGGACGGAATTGTACATCCTTCTACTTATAGCTGTCTCCTGAGAAGAGGGCTTAGTTCGAAAATTTGTTCGAGGACATAACAAAGTTACATGCTTCTTGTAAGCATTCTCGGGAGATGTTAATATGTAGCCGAGCATTATCGTTATCAAACGGCCGCCGGAGTGCCACTTAGAAATTGCAGCAAAATTGTTTAAAAAAGGTATATTGAACACAGGGTGGCAAGATCCTGAAAAAAGCTGACGTTTCGGATAGAGATAGGTAAGCCAGCACGTCTTCTATTTCATTTCCAGGCTTCCCATTGGTTCTCTTCTGATATGGTCCTGTATCAAATGTCCATATTGCAAGAGGCAGTCTAGGTAACAGTGCTTAGTCGTTTTTTATAAATGTTACTGGCAATGTGTTAAACCCGGCATTGTATAGAATGCCCAGGGAATATATAGAATGACTAAAGTTTGTAGCCAAAGTATGAAATGGTTTATATATCACACACTTTCTAGGCATTCTATACAATGCCAAAGGATCAGCGGTCAGAGTATAGAATACTCCCAATACTCATCAATAATTACCAAAAATTAGTAAACGATGTGAAAAAGGCTAAAACAATTACTAAGAATGAACCACGGCATTATTTGCTGCTGAAAGGCTGTGATCTAATGGTACTAGAGAACAAAAGTAATGATATTATCAGTATTACCTTATAATAATTCAATAATATATAAACCATTAAGGAATGACATAACAAAGTGTACCGAAAGCCTAAACTAATCACTGTCACAAAATATGAACTCGATTGAGCATGCAAGGGAGAAATATTACATAATAACGTTTTATTCGCTCTTCTTTTATCATTTGGACTTGTTTGATGTACTACTTGCTATATCTTACCACTGAAAGTTTTAGAGGGTGTAATAAGGGGTGGCCAGTAAGGTCTCCGAATATGAACTCGATTAAGCATGCAGGGGAGAAAACGTACATAATAACGTTTTATTCGCTCTTCTTTTATCATTTCGACTTGTTTAATATACTACTTGCTATGTCTTATCTTTGAAAATATTTGAGGGAGTCATAAGGGTACCATTAGAGCATGTGCCATTATATCGATTACGACCATTTTCAAAATGGTTCATTCCCGGGACCATATTTATCAATTGGCGAAAACAGTAATTAATAACCGCTTATATTACTTAATATATCTTAGCATTGAAAATTGCTAGGTGGGGTCATGAAGGTACCATTTGTGCACGTGCCATTGTACAGATTTCGATCATGTTTGTGTTTCGTTCGTGTCATGAACCATATTAATGGACTGACGAAAACAGATTTTGAAAATCTTTCATAGCCTTGGAGGAGTTAGAGTTACGGACGGACGGACAGACAGACAGACAGACTCGTTTCCCCATCTAGCATGTAACTCCTTTTTAATGAATAATAAAAAATTAGAAATAAAATTAAAATTGAATACATTAACGTCACCAATTTTGATCTAATGGAATAGGAAAGTAATTGTAGAAAGAAGATGAAGGGAGATCTTGTACAGACTGAAGGATGCACAAGATAATAAGTGAAGGAAGGTAGAAATCGTACAAATCCCAGGAGAAGGTAGACAGAAGAAACGTTTGGCAAGGAGAGATGGCTGAAGGACACAGAAGAAATCTTGTACACAGAAGAAATCTAGGGTGGTGGGACAGCTGGAAGACACACAGTATCAGGAAAAGTTGTAGAAACGAAGTCATATAGATGTCAACGCACAATTATGCGAAGTTTAATACTGTTCATTTTTATGTCATGTACTCTGAATTATTTGATGTACTTCATGAGGCTGATTTGGCCGTTTTACATGGGAAAGGCGAAAGAATATTGAAAGAACTTTTACGCAAATATAAGATTACTCACCATGATATTGAATTGTACCTTTGTGAGCCAAGCCAGAAAAAAATTAAAAAAGTGTTAAAAAAGGTATTGTGGTCGAGACTATTATAGTGCCATAAGTCTGCTTTTACTGTCTTGGAAGTGCAGAAGGAATCTTGAACCAACTGTATGCGCAATCACAATTCACGGTATGTCCCAAGGGCTTTTGTGAGTACTATTCCGATTTTCGATCTGTTGCTGCCTGTCAGTCTACAGGACACGGTAAAGGAGGATTCGTGAAGTGCATGTGCAAGATCAAGTGCCAAAACATGAAGTGTTTTTGTGTGAAAAAGAAAATTAAGTATATTTCAAAATGCCATTCTAGGCTTCCTTATTGCAACAAAGTAGCTAAACGCCACTTATGCTTTCGTGTTTAGCTGGTAACAACGTCCTTTTCTTAATGTCGCAGTTTTTCGTTTTATCTTCAGTATCATAAAAGCATGTTCTGATATTTTGCCTATAGTGTACTTATCATTCTGCAGGCCAAAAACTTCAGGCATTCTACATATTCCCTAGGCATTCTATACAATACCTGCTTCTCTCACTTTGCTGGTACCATAATATTTCTCAGGGGACGTCAAGATGTACTAAGATATGTACTGATTTAATATTATCACCATGTACTAAGAGACATTTCCCCGATATGCTCTTTTCTCCCGTATTTTGTCTGTATATAAGACGTCTTCTAATGCCCCTATTTACACTTTCACACTTTGCTTTGACAAAGGATAGCCTCTCTCCGAAACGTCAGCTTTTTTCAGAAGCTTACAATGCTGTGTTCAATTATTTTCATTTTTTATTTTATTCCAGGGTTCTTGTGTCTCTCCAGGATGTCATTCTTTTCTTCTGCATCCTTCTACAAAATTGTGTGTAATTCTTACCTGGTAGTATACTGTCGCGGGCAACAGCGAATTCTGGAAGGCAACTAGTAATGTTTGTCTTTCATTTCAAATTCTTTTATATGTTTGAATATAAATACTGGATTCTTCACAAATATAATGTAGCGTTTTGTGCGATTCTTTAACCACAAGTTTTGTGTTATTGTCTTGATGTTCACTAGCTATAAATTTTTGTGTTATAAAATAATGGTTGCATATTTATATTCATGAATTACAAGACATTTCCAAACACTTTACTCCCACTTTAGAATTTAAAAAACAAATTTCTAATTTTTTTCCGACTTAGGACTATTCATGGTGGATTAGCTCCAAAAATATTACTCGGGGTTATTCCATTTTTATAGATTCCTTTCTAAGAACTTTATCGATTACATAGTAAAGATTTCAGTACATGATATTCTTTTTATCAAAGATGGGTGTATATTTAATTTGAGCAGGTATGCTTCTTACTTACTGTTATATGAATATTAATTTCTTTTTTAGGATGAAACGATAGCTAAGTCGATGAGCTTATTGGACACCGTTATATGAAGATAAAGTGAAAATAGAAGTTGCTCGATTTGGCTGCGATTGGCTGGCTTTCGCTTCGTTTGTTCGGCTTTTTTTGCCTATGCCATGTAGTCGGCGTTGAAGTCTTGATGAAATTTTCATCTTCAGAGATGAAAGCAAATTCGACTCGTTAAGGATTTTAAGAAGGAAACCGTCTTTGTCTGATTTTTATTTCTAGTGCCAAAATATCGTTGATCGTCGATGATGAATAGAGTTGTTAACGATGAAGAGTAAAAAAAAATCCAAGAAATGAGAGGGTTTAGGAAGAACTCTAAAAATATATTTGTTCCATGCTTTATATACATACATGTCTTGGTGCTTTTGCATCTATTATGACTTTCAGGAGAATCTTAATGATTCGCTGTTTGAAGAACAATTATCATAGAAAAATTCAAATGAAATTTTGAATCTCTATAAATGTGTTTTAAGCCAATAGTACTTATTCTTTATATTAATTTTTAATATTGTTACGATATTTATAGTAAAATGCACTATTTCAGCACTTTTCTTCTCTTAACTTTAGATTTACATAAACCACTTTCAATGTTTTCGTCTGTTTCCTTCTCTCAATTCAACATGTGGGAAATTTTTTCTTGATATCTCCTTTGAAATTTCTAAAGACCGTTTCTTATTCTTTGTATTCAAGCATTTAAGATTTCATTGTTTATCAATCGGTATTATCAAAAATTTTACATACTTTTCACTAAATTCAATATTAATATTTATAATTCGTGTGTGCATTTATGAAATTTCATATTTTTTTAGATATCATCTTTATAAACGTTTTATAAAAAGAAAAAAAATATCTTTACCAGTTTCATATTCTTACAATGTTAAATCTCGACGTCCAGTATTTGAGGGAAGTTATCTTAAGCAACGATCAAAACAAAAGAAAATTAATTTTAATAAAACATACCCATGAGGCCTTTCTGATGATTCATATGAGAATTTAAATAATTTTTCTTAAAATTTGTGTATTATAGTCTGGTCCCACTATCTATGAACTAAAAACGAGGTGCACATGCTCAAGCTGGTATCAATCCGCTTATAAAAGAAAGTGAAAATATTCTAAGGCTTGGTTGCTTGAATTTGAAACTCGAAGGAATGAAAAAATGCATACACATGCTAAATTTGTTTTATTTATTATCTATCTTATATCTCGTCAAGAGATAGCGCTACGTTCTTCGAATTAGTAGCCTATTCAATTTAGCACTCAATTGCGAAATAATCGAAATAACACCATCAACGAATTATGTTTTCAAAATGAATCATAACATGTTACAAATAAGACAAGTTACTTTTAAATAGCATTCAAGTAGTAATTTCATGGATTTTTTTTTGTTGTTTTTTTTTTGTTTTTTTTTTTTTACAAATCAAATATTCGAAGCGAAAGGGCATGCGCATTTCGACTATAGTTCATTATTATCGGGGTGGGGTAAATCGCAGAGCTAAACGCGAAATTCTGGACAATAAAGCGTATACAAACGAGAAGGTCATAAGTTTATTAAATGTCTACAAATGTCTTATTCTAAACTTCTTATAAAGTTTCAGATCCGAACATCAAAACATAATAATAATAATAATAATAAAAATAATAATAATAATAATAGATAATTTAATCAAAGAGTTTAAGATATATGGAAGAAATCTTTAAAAATCCTCAAATTTTCTTTGAGGGCAGTTAGAGATTTTTATTTTTGGAGTTTTTAAAAGGTTGTTTTTTTTTAAATCAATTTTGTTATTTGTAATCAACAACAAGGAATAATTGTTGTTTTTAATAATTTTTTGAATTTTCACTGTTTATATATAACAATATTCATTGATGTAAATTTATTTCTTTAAGAAAAATAAAACCATCGAAAAATTATCTTTGGCTTATTTTAATAATACTTCGACGTTTTAAAGAACTTCTTATAATATTACTTAATTCTTATTTGTGTAGTTACAAATAAGAGTAAACTTAAACAACAAAAATTCTGATTCGCAGACTACAGAAGGTTGATGCAATTAACAAAAAACAAAAACCATATAGGTTTCGGTATTCCCTAATAATTGGAAAGTGCAAAGAGCAAGGTCTTGTCGTAAGTAAAGGTGCCATTAGTAATGTTATTCAGAGGAACAAACAGCTTCCACCTTGTAGTGAAAAATGAACCAAAAACAGAGCCCAGTCTACTCATAACACAGCCAAAGTGAAGAGAGTTCGAGCTATGGCGTCCTTAGAAAACCCACCTGCACAATGTCTCAAAGAAGTATTGGACGTATCATTCGAGAAAACCTGAAACTGCAGTGTCGGCATATGGCTCGTGGTCTTCATCAAAAGAACGGCACATCCGCGAACGATTCTCCAACGCCAGAAAATTTTACGAATGGTATCTTGCACATGACAAATGGCAATGCGTGCTTACCTAAGATGAAAGGTAGATGAAGGTTGGGAATCCAAATAACACAATAATGCTATGTTCGCACTACGTCTTAATCACGGTTAAGTAATCACGGTTAAGTAACCACGGTTAACTCTTGATCAAGCAAAACTGTGCGCCCTGCTTACCAAACCGCGTTTATAGCTCCTTAAGAGTCGGTTAATCGGCCTCGGTGGCTCAGCGGTTGCGTGATCGCCTCTGATGCCCGAGTACGCGGGTTCGATCCCGGCCGAGGACGACGAGGATTTTTCAGGGGGAAATCCTGAGATCACGCACTTCCTTCGGAAGGGAAGTAAAGCCGTTGGTCCCGTGTAGTCGTTTGCCGGCTGCACGTTAAAGAACCCTTGCGAGGCAAAATTTGCGGCCCCTATAACGCCGTCCTGAAATGACCATGGCAGTTGAAAAGGACGTTAATACCAAACAAAACAAAACAAAACAAAAACAAAGAGTCGGTTAACTAATACTTATTTCACATGGGATAATTCAAACCGAGCCAGCCCGTGTTGGCCCAGTTATTTTGTTTTTTAAATCTGAATGTAAACTGAGCCAATGCGAGCTGGACCGCGCCACATCCTTCAAAAGTGAGCCAGCACGGCACGCTATCACAACCGTGTCAAGGCGTCTGGCCCGGGCCAGCTATCCCAAAATGCAATGCGAACGCGCGATGATTTGAAACTTGGCTGAAAGCATGGCCCATTCCTTGCTGTGTTGATAGCGCTACAACTAGAGGAGAGAAGCTAAGCCGGAAGCCGTCTGATGGAAAGAGCATGCTCAGCAACTATTTCCGGAGAAACGAAAGCCGCGCTTTATTTCTCACGTGTGAAAAGCGATTTCTGAAGAACCGTGCTGGAGTGAGCCTAACTAGAGCTCGATCCAGCGCGGCTGGCCCGGAATTTCGGGCTGGCCCGCGCCACAATTATCCCTTGTGAAATAAGTATAACTGGGTCTCTGAAACCCAGTTAGTGACGTCATAGTGATCTGAGCAACAATCCAACTTTCATTGTCTCCATGTTGGAGTTTAACAATCGGTGTTTTTTCATTTGTTAGAAACAATGAAGGTTGGATGGTCTACTTTGGTCAGATGACTTTTCAGTGTCGGGGCCTGTCTTTTTCGTCAGCTAGGGTGGTTACCCTATTAGTCCGAGTAACAATGTTGCTTTCACCCTATTGTTTCCATCTTGCGTTTTAACAATCAATATTTTTTCGTTTGTTGGAAACAAAGAAGGTTGTATTGTTGGCCAGACCACTATGGTCAGGTGACTTTTCTGGGCCAGAGCCTGTCTTTCTCGTTGGCTGCGTCAGTTACAGTAGACGACGAAAAAGACTGGCCTGGGCACTCAAAAGTCACCTGACCATTCTAGTCTGAGCAACAATCCAATTTTCATTGTCTCCATCTTGGATTTTAACAATCAGTATTTTTTCGTTTGTTGGAAACAATGAAGCTTCGATTGTTGCTCAGACTACTGTGATCACATGACTTTTGAGTGCCCAGGCCTGTCTTTCTCGTCGGCTACATCGGTTACCACCAAGAAACAGGAAAAAAAAACATGGTGTCTAAGCGAAAGCGCAGCAGCAAGTGGTCTGATGAGGGAACCAAAGCTCTTATATAGGTTAGCGAGAAAAATTTTCAGACTTGAGAAAGGTAACACGTGTACCACGTATAACAGCCACGTGTACGAGAACATATCGAAGGTTCCGCTCCATCCATCGTAATTTCGCTAACGGCAAGATTTGACGCCCGCGGAAGCCAGTTTCTACCCTCACTGCCATCCATTGACGCAATTGCGAGAAAAAATCATAGAAAACAACATTTCTCTTGGTAACGTCGTTTTTCCTTGAATGCAGTGCGAACAGAAAGTGCTTGATTAGGTAACCATGGTTAAAGTAACCGTGGTCTACTGATCGTGATTAACTCACTGTGTGAACACAGCCACGAGCTGTCATAAAGATGGCAAAGAAAGTACGGGCTACTTACATACTAGGCGGTCGCGGCTGGCTTGGCCGGCTGCGCCGATTGGTTGATTTAAAGACCCTGATAGCTGGTCAATGATTTCTACTTCAGCTGGTAAAAAACGTCGAATTATAAAGTTAAAAATAAACGAAATTTAAAACAAATATAGAGAGAGATACTTTAAAATAGGAATTAATTAAATTCATTTTTTTCATTAAATTTTATATTTTTAATTTCGTTTATATAATTTTAATTATACTTTTTTTAATTCTTTTTGGAGAATACATCAGTAATTTAGGAAGGATTTATATTTTAGTTTTTCTATAAAGAAAAGTTTCAAGGAATTTTTTTTTTAAATTATTTATTTATTTGAATTTTTAAAAGAAAAAAAAGTACAGAATTTTTTAATGGAATTATTGATTTTTATAAAAATTTTTTTTTTTTTTTCGTTTGGGGAGAATTATTTCATAATGACATGATTCTCCATAAAATCAAATTTATTCACAAAATTTATAAAAAAAAAAATCCCAAATAAAAAAACAAAAAATAAAATTGATAAAGTAGTAGATGGATTAGTCACATTTGTTTTGTTTTATGTTTTGGTGGGAGTTTTTAAAATCAATTTTATTTTTTATGTTTTGTTTTTTTTTGGGGGGGGGTTCAAATTTTGTAAATAAATTTGATTTTATGGAGAATCATGTCATTAGGAAATATTATTTTTTAAGCATTACCGATTAATTTAAAAGTTGGGCTAGAAAATTGTATTGTAAAAAACCTTTCTCCAGTGAATAAAATTTAAAATTTTAATTTTAACATTTGAAAAACCCGACACAAAATTTATAACATAAAATGTCATTAATTTACAAAAAAAAAAAATATTAAAATTTGAAAGAACATCCTCCCCTCCCTAAGATACAAGGAATGTAAAAAGCATTTTCTATATTGTATCATTCTCCCTTTCAAACTTTTAAAGATTAGTGTCTGGTACATTCGAGAACGTTCAAGTTATTGTATTTTTAACATAAAAATCATATGTTCGGATTATTAAATGGGTTTGTTTTCTGGCATTTCATCAATGTTTTATTGGAAGAATATTATTCGGACACTTTATTCAAAATTCAAAATTTCTCAAGGCTTCATAGTTCCAAATTCAAAATTTCTCAAGACTTCATAGTTCCAAATTCAAAATTAAATTCATTTGGATGTCTTCATTACTTAATATTAAATACAGGATGATTACAAAAGAACTTCACACTTTTAAAAATTTATTACATCAAAGCTATTCAGAATATAGACACACCACATACGGATTCTTAAAGAAAAACAGCCCAATATGTTCAATATGCCCACCTGTAGTCGAATTCGTCCCAAACCCGCATTAACATGTATCGCTACCGTAATGCGTTCTTTCAGCTCGTCTAGGTCACGGGGAAGGGGTAGAGTGAAGACATTGTCCTTTACACACCCCCATAAAAAAAAATCACAGCGGTGGATTGGTCGAGCAAACAATAACCTGGAACTTGCAAAGTGGCCACCGCGGAGCCCCGACCTCAAACCTTGTGATTTCTTTTTATGGGGGTGTGTAAAGGACAAGGTCTTCACCCTACCCCTTCCCCGTGACCTAGACGAGCTGAAAGAACGCATTGATGTATGAGACGTGGGATACTTGGGATTGATGGAGACATGTTAATGCGGGTTTGGGACGAGTTCGACTACCGCATTGATGTATGCCGTGTCACGACAGGGGGGCATATTGAACATCTTTAACTAGACGGCCAAGGTTAATCTAGACGGCCTTGCTTGGGGCATATCTGAAAAGTAACCGCGCGGTGACCAGGAGATTACCTGGTCACTTGGTATGGTCGAGCGCGGTCTTGGGGACTTTTGACACGATTCCGAGGTTTTCAATGGCGACATTCATCTTACGAATGTCATGATGAAGACCTCGCAATTAGAAATTCGTTTGTATTGTCTCAAACATTGAAGAAGAGAAAATAATAAAGGGAAAAAGTATTGCTATTTAATAAATTTCTTTTAAAAAATAATAAATAAAAGCAAAAAAACAAAAAACAAAACCCAAACATAAATGGGATTTACTTCATTTCATTTAAATGACAATATATCTATAAAAATTTATGAGAAAACTTTTAATATACGAAATTAATACAATTAAATTTATGAAAGTAAAGTAAAGTAACAATGTTAATACAGAATAGAGTTGAGGTATATGACTGATAACATAAATTTAAAACATACATTTGCTTCTCAACTTTTGTGTAAACTTTTTATATAAGAAAATTACTTTATACTGAAAGTGGAAATTTGGGTGAAACAATTTATAACAATAATAATAATAATAATTTGTTTGTAATGCTAATAGAACAACAATTTTTAATAAACTGTTGTTATTAATCATTAGTTCCAAAAAAAATTATTATTATTATTATTATTATTATTATTATTATTATTATTATTAT
>JAHWFO010069864.1:897117-990886 GCA_023313115.1 Rhysida immarginata | reverse complement strand
ATTATTATTATTATTATTATTATTATTATTATTATTATTATTATTATCGTAAATTGTTTCACCCAATTTTCTACTTTCATTATAAAGCAATTTTCTTATTTAAAAAGTTTACATTAAAGTTGAGAAGCAAATGTATGATTTAAATTGTAACAATAATTAAGTTTATAAAAATATTTACATATAAACTCATGTGAATTTATAAATATCTCAAAACTCCGAAAAATATATATAGTATCAAAAATATACATGTATATGATTTTTCGAAAACTTTCAAAAGCCATTAAAATAAGAATTAAAGATTATCATTTTATCAAATATTTGTAAAATTACAGATCATTCATGCATCTTTTTGTTCGTTGCTGTTTGAGATGGTGTGAGTCAATTAAATATGTTTAAAATTAATTTCTTTGCCCATATACATTATATTGTATGGAAATTATAGTGGCTAAAATGAACGTCGAGTGCCGATAGCGTTTGAAATCGAAACCATCGAAAGGCCAATGTATATGATACTAAAATACTACCATATATATTTAAAATAAACTTAACAAATAATATAAAATGTATTTAGTGAATAATAAATATCGATTAAGTTCTCCTTTATTCAGAAATTAAAACCGAAAACTACGATTTTTTCCCACTCTAAATCGCTCTGCCATTGTGATTTCTAAACGACCGCGGAGGACCACGGAATGACCCAGCTCCAGACCAGGGTCTCGTGCGGTCGCCCGTGGGCGCTCTTGGTCGAAAGCGGGGCATTTTTTGAGACGCTTTCATTTCGACCATGCGCGCCTCACGGAGACTTTTGAGACGGGTTGGGCACGAGTGCTCGCGAATGGTCGCCACGCGGTTACTTTTCAGATACGCCCTTGGTCTATGCAAATCTATAAGCGATCTTGCAGAGACTTTTCTGAATGCAGTTGTCATCGTTTCCTCCTCCAACGCATTGCACGCAGCTCGCATCTTGC
Source organism: Rhysida immarginata (assembly GCA_023313115.1). Taxonomy (NCBI): domain Eukaryota; kingdom Metazoa; phylum Arthropoda; class Chilopoda; order Scolopendromorpha; family Scolopendridae; genus Rhysida; species Rhysida immarginata. Next base: position 989,918 of record JAHWFO010069864.1, on the reverse strand, counting down.
GGTGCATATCCTGGGGTGTTGTTGCTCGGCTTCTGTGAAAAAGCCCAGAGGAGTTAGATCAGGGGATCGAGGGGGCCAGGGAAAACTACATTTCCAAGAATACTAATCTCACGGAAGTGAAATAGTCAAAGTATCAAACCAAACACGGTCAACCTTTGTTTTCGTTTAAGTTGATAAACATTATCTGTTTTTGCCTTTTCTTTAAATCAAAACGCACCGCACTTTCACAGTCTTTATCTCCTAAACGGTTGGATCAATGGGGAAGAATATATAGCATTTCTCACAGAAGACTCCAGAAGGCGGATTATACTAGGGATCCTAAGACAGCTATTGTTAATGTTAACTTATGGAGAAACAGCAGATTTAATTGAATTTTTTTAGCAAACAGTGGGAGGCCAGAAACTGTGGACAATGGTTTATTTATCGTATTGAATCTTTTTAATTGCCATGTGGAAAATTTTGGTTTTTAAAAATTTATAGAAATTCAATGCCAAAGGAAAAATTCTTTAAAAAATTTTTCTTTAAGTGTAAGATGGATTTTCTTAGGAAAATTCGCATAAGAAACACTTCTTTATTGTTTATTGCAAGTCAAATTATTTATTACAAATTTATTTTAAAAATTCATTTCAATTAAAAATAAGAATTTGTGAAAAACTGATCGATAAAGAAGGTGAGAAATTTTAAGTTTTAACTTCGCCGTTTTTATTAAATCAGAACAAAAAATTGTAACAACTAAAAATCTATTCTAATCTATCATTTCATAAAATTTTATCAAAGCATTTTTTAAATTTTAATAAATATTTTAAAATTCAAAAAATACATTGATAGAACTTTATGAAATGGCAAACCAATGCCATTTTTTTAATAACAACAAATAACTTTTCATTGAAAAACTAAGCTTTTCTTCTTTCATTCAATAAAAAATTTTATTACCTAAATTTGCTTTGATAATTGTCAGCGGAGCTATCATCGTAAATTTGTTAAGTAATCATGAACGTTGTAAAAAATAATTTTTTGGTTGTTAGAATTTTTTTATCTGACTTAATAAAAATGGTGATGTTAATAGTATTAAATTGCTCATCTTCTTTATTTATATACGTCACTTTTTCACAAGTTCTTATTTTTAATTGAAATGAGTTTTTAAAAATAATAATATACACACACTGGCCAATGAATTAGAAACCTTCGTTCAATATGGTATTGACCCTCCTTTGGCTGTAATTACAGAACATACACGCTTTGGCATGGACTATACAAGGTGTTGCAATGCAGGTAAGGTAATCGCAGACCATGCATTCGTCAGAGAGTCCTTCAGGTCCTGCAGAGTAGACGGAAGCGGATGCCTTCGACGAATGTCTCTTTCCAACATGTCCCAAACATTCCCGATCGGATTCAAATCCGGACTTTGCGCTGGCCACGGCAGATGTTGCAACTCGGTGTCATGTTCAGAAACCACTCCTGAACAATTGTTGCTCGATGGACAGTAGCATTGTCGTCCATGAAGAACCGGTAACCAATTGGGAACAAATGCACCACTGCAGGATGGACTTGATCTGCAACAATGTTCAGGTAGTCTTTGGCTTTCACCCGACTGTCAAGGAATATCAGGGGACCCTTGCCATACCAACAAAACATGAACTGCAGCTTGAACTGTGTTCACAACACATGAGGGGTCCATCGCTTCGTGGGGCTGCCGCCATCGGTGCAAAACGTGACTCGTCCGACCACATCACCTTTTTTCCTGTCGTCTACTGTCCAGTTACACCGTTCTTTACATCACTGCAGGCGAACTTTCCGGTTTGTTGCTGACACCAGGGGCTTCCTCACTGGCATGCGACTTCCCATCCCTATTCGCTTCAACTCTCGGCGCATTGTTCTGGAGGAGATGGGTTGCGATGATCCTTCATTGAAATCTGCCTTCAGTTGCTCCACAGTAGACGTTCGGTTTTGCCGCACAATCCGTCTCAGACGACGTCGGTTCCTGTCTGTGCTGATTGTTTTTGATCCACAATTCTGCCGTTTCGACAACTCTTGTGGATTCCGGTTCCACGCATTGAACACCTTGGAGACCTGACCTTTTGAGATACCCGTCAGTTGTACTGTCCTGGAAATCGTAGCTCCAGCTAGACGGGCTCCCACAATAACTCCTTTTTGGAACTCAGACAGGTCTGCTGTTTTCCCCATTTTGCTCAACTTGAGCAGCTGCAGCTTGTTCCTACCCTGTAACTGCAGCTTGGAATGAGCATGTATCTCAATTTATTGCATTCATTTGCATATCACAATCGTTTCTGACCTGTGACCCCGCTTTACATATCAGTACGGTAATTCATCACGGGTTTCTAATTCATTGGCCAGTGTTTGTAGATGTGCTGGTTACACTTCTGTTAAGAAGTGCAAGTTTAACAATTTGTAATGGCTATTGCTTTCTAAAATTAAAAAATGACAGGCTAAACATTCTCATGGAATTATTGAATTATGTAACTGAGCAAAATGATGGTCACAAAACACTGATGCAGTGTTTCTTAAGTGAATTTTTGATTTTGATTTTGATTTTATCTATTATTTTTTAATTATTTTTGTTTATTATATCTTATTTTTTATTCATTTTGTATTTTTAATTAATAACTATTATTTATTAAGTGAATTTTTCTAAGAAAATCCATCTGGCACTTTGTTTTTTTTTTTTAAAGAATTTTCATTCGGTGTTGAATTTCTATAAATCTTTAAAAACCTATTTTTTCCCCATCATAATTAAAAAAAATTCAATTAAATCTGCCATTTTTCCTATAGGTTAACATTAAAAATGGCTGTCATTAAAAAACATTAAAAACATTTCTCAAACGTTCTGTACAATCTGAAAATACCATTAAAAATACCATTAGTGGTTTCCATTGCATATTTCAAAGTTAATTGGTATTCGAAAATCGTATCGGTTTTTGGAAACAGAATACACATAAAAAACCCTCACAATAAACTACAATAATTCTTCCATTAAAAGCACTCTGTCAGATTTGTATTTTAGAAGTTGGCTATTGGTTCACTTTAGGTGAGACACGCTGTATGTCTTAAGTGGTTAAAATTGGAGACATCAACCTATCTGGAAAGTTATTTCTAAGACAAATACACATGTTCTTTTTTTCCCGTAAAATAAACTGAAAAATAGAGTAAGACAAGGTAAGGTGGCCTTTGATAACACTGGTCAATATACATTTTGCTGCCGATCATTTAAAAGTCATTTTATGGTAAATTTTGTTGCACTGATTCCGAATATGACATCAGGTTTGTTTTTTTTCAAATTGGCTCTAGTTTTTTAGATATTTCATATAGTTCATTTTCTACGTTTCGACCTGTATATTTATCCAGTAGAACTGCAAGTTTGACTAATTTGAGTTTGCTGATTCCAAATTTGAACTCCAAATTTCTCTATCACGTCAGGATGTTAAGTTTCAGTGGTGCAAAACAGTCTCATAATGTCAAATTGAAACAATGGTTGCCATTAAAATTTAAATTATTTCTATAACTCGAGATCCTGACGTGATAGGGAAATTTGGAGTTCAGATTTGGAATCAGCTTACTCAAATTAGTCTAGAACACCTATTGTCCCCAAGTAGCAAAAATGTTGTTGACCAGTGTAATTAGAGTTCAAGGAAATAAATACAATTCCACAAAATAATTATTCTTCTCGTGGCCGCTGATATTATGAAGAAATTAAATTTTGACGTTAAATATATACATTTGATTCATTTTAATGACGATATATTTTTTAAATATTATAATAAAAATGAAGTAAATAACTTAAATTTGAAAACAGTCTCTTATTTCGTTAAACCGAAACATTAAAAGACTGTTTTTAAACATTATTCAAGAATTAAACAAGTAAAACTGAAATGCATAAAATAGTTCTTTGAGCTACAGACGGGATTAAATTTATATAAAATATTTCAAAATGAACACGTATACACAAGAAGATTTCAAGGTGAACACAGTGAAAATAGGCCTTCAAATCAGTTCTTAAATAACTCCATAATTCTGGTATAATTAGTTAATTATAGATTGTACGCCGCTATATGACATCAAAGATTGTGTAAATAGGCATCTCTACAGTAATCTATATCCGAAATGCTAAATATATCTTTCCTATATTTTATTTAATCCATTTTTTTAATTATTTAATACCTTTAGAAAAGATCTCTCTAGCGAGGTTATAATTTGCTTTGATAAATAAAATATAGTCACCATATGATAAATAAAAATTCTATAAGGCAAACGTAGAGGCATGTAAACATACAGCAAAACACACAAAAAAACCAAAAGATAGATAGGCCGAAGAACATGCAAACGTAGACGCTGGCACTCGAGCTGACGACAAAAAAGACGATGAAGCAAAGGAAGAGACACGGAAGGAGACCTTCTGGCAACGTATCGTCGATATCTATTTCGTTATCCTTTATAATTACGTAAGATACTCTCGAGGATAGTCGTGTTATGTTTGAGCAATTAGAGGAACTTAACGAGCGAACGACACGGGCACGAACCATCACAACGGTCGTCTAGGAGCCTTCTTCAGCTATTGAGCGTGGCGCCAGGCTTCTTAAAGATTTGATAAAAGCTTCTCTATTGGAATATTGCGTTAAAAAGTTTCTCTTACCGGCGGTAAACGATAACTGATATATCGAATGCGTAAGGAAAGTATGCCTTCCATTGACGTGTAGATTTTGAAATCAAATACATCTATTGTAGATTACTTGAAGATTTTGATGATGCAAATTCTTCACTGAAATTTAGAAACGAATTGTCAACAATATGGCTGACATTTTTTTGTGTTTTTTTTTCAATAATGGGGAGAAACACGGTTGTTTTGTTATGTATAGACCATTGTTAACGATCTATTGGTTAAAAATAACAAAAAAAAAAAAACAACTCTGTATATATTTACTTTCCTGGAAAAATATTTTAAAATCAGCTTTAAAATAAAACGTGGCCACTGGTTAACATTTCACCACTCATCGATCCATCTCTGTTTACATGACTTAGACAACGTATCGAGGTGACTTTCCAGTAGTTCTCAGCAGGAATGGTTCGCCATTTGATTAGCAAAACTGCTATCAGATATGTGCGAAAACGGTTGTGTTCGATTTCGCATCCAGTTTAACTTTGTTCTTCTGCTGGTCAAGATAAGGCCATTTAAATAATTCCTCCTCATTTTTAAGAAACCAGTCTTACATACAACGACCAAAACTATGTCGTGGAGAAAGAAACAACATTTTCATAATACAGAGTACATACAATGTACGACGATATTTTGCTTACAAGGGAAGTACACGAAGTTGTACAACGTTCTTTTTTTTTGCGCGCAAGCATACCTTAGAAGCGATGGCGGCAGCACTTCGTTCAAAACGGATGTGAAAAAACATGATGGTAATGGGAGAAGGAAAATCGTTAACGATGGGCCCCAAAGAATTGGATTTAGAGCAGTTTTATTAAGCAAAAAACTTAATTTTACTGTATAGTTATTCGTCTCAAAATAATTTATAAATGATGTAAGCATCCATGAATACTATTTTTTTTATAATTATACAACGCCGCGATACCTACCCCCTAACCAACGCAACGTATCACTCGACAACATTGCCCTCGTTTCACATGATGCCAGCCTCGGAAAATTTATGAAGATTACCGAATTAATTAATAAAATGAAATAATAAATCAAGGAAATAATCATTAATTACTATACAGATATTTTTACTGGAAGGTAATTAGTTAAATTTAAACAGGTGGTGGCCTTACAGTATAACAGAGGGAAGTCAGGAGTCCCAACTAGTTTCGCCATTTATTCCCGGCTTTGTTAAGAATATACACAGCAAGACAATCGACAATCGAACAGTGAAGTGTACATTCGTTAGGATGGGACGAAAGCAGCGCTTTCACAAAGCTCATTTAACCGGAATAAACTCCAAAGGAAATACACTGAGGTAGTCAAGAAGCCTAACCAACCCAAGCGGTCTTCCATATTATACAAAAAAGAAAGTAAGATTGACGATTGTCAGAAACAAAAAACCAACGAAATAAAAAATACAAGGAGAAATAAGATTATCACATCTTCCAGTAGTCTGGGAAAGAGACATTGCTAATATCTTCAAAATTGATGTCAAGAATGTGCCTCGGTTTACGATACTTCGTAAGCCAGTTCATAATCATTGAGTTCTCCAGTATCCCTTTCACAAGCTTATTGTCGTGAGTCTTCATCTTCTGTATCATAATCAAAAGGAGATCCTGTATAAACTTACCGATATGGGCCATGTTTAAATCGAGGTGGATGGATTGGTTTTTCACCGTCCTTCTGTCCAGCTGGGCAATGGTCCTCAAGGTAACATTCTGGAATGACTGTAGTTCACTCCATCTGGTTTTACAGATAGTCGCCCACGCAGGCATGCCATAAAGGAGTATGGTCCGGATAATCGACTTGTACAGAAGTTGCTTGTTGTCAATGCTGAGGGCGCTGTTGCGACCCATGAGAGCTATGATACTGTACTTAGCCCTCTTCGCTTTGTTCAGAGCATAGGACATATGCCGGTTCCATGAGAGTCTTGAGTCAATGATAACTCCCAGGTACTTGTAGTTGTCCACCCAGTCCAGTTTCTTATTGAACAGAACAAGAGAATCTGGGGGACGCTTGAGCTTCCTATTGAGGTACAAAGCCTTGCACTTTCCGACGTTAAGGTTCAACTTCCAGCAGTTAAACCAGTCTTCGAACTGCTTCAAGGCGCACTGCAGCCGAGTGATAACGTGAGCCGGCTGGTGTGCCCATGTCATAATGGCAGAGTCATCCGCATAAAAATACAGATTACAATTATCGGGTTTTGGGAAATCATGTACAAAGTAATTAAATACACAGCAAGAGGCAAACGAGCCTTTATATACATAACAGTGGTACAAAATATACAATGAGCGTTTTTTAAGATACATGAACCAATAGGAAATAAAATAAGAGAGCCAATAGGTCCAAAAAGGAAATAATGGCCAATAGAATAAAATAGAATAGAAAAACACAACTTTGAATTATACAAAGGAAAAATAATATACAGAAGTTATACATAGATGGTGCGTATTCAACGCGGACCGAAAAGAGAACTTATCCGGTTGTCTGGGGACAAGAGGATTTACAGAATTGAATAAAACAACGTAAACAAAAACTGGCTAAGAAATATACAAAAAGCAAAAGGCATAAAATAATACAGAAAACGAGAGAAGGAAGTCATAATAGATCAGACAAAGAACCAAGTTAAAGTCTGTTTGGCAATTGAGAAGCAGGTGGGGGGTGGACTTCTTGGCCTTGAATATTTCGATCGCTTCAAGGGTAGCAGTTTTTCTGGTTTATTACAGACATGCAAGACAGACATAACCTCTTCTTGTGTTTTCAACGAGTGTCCGGAGTCTGCGAGATGGTTTGCATAGTGGGAAATACGATCCCGTTTTTTATACGAATCAACGTGTTCTTTGAATCTCACTGCAAGATTGCGGGTCGATAATCCCACATAGAACATGTCGCAGAATGCACAATCCAGGCGACAAACTCCGGGTTGGGAATACTTGTCGGAATCTAATTTTAAAAACTAAGTTTGTTTAGAAACTTGAGAATCCATTCAATTATTGTCTACTGCTACTTTCATTGCTTTCATGTGAAGTGGATTCGTGCTTTTTGCTGAGCAGTGGAAAAAAAAAAGTTCCGTCAAGCGCATTAATACACACATACACGCACCGCTGCGTCTTTGTATAACCACGTGTGCTCAAATTTTTTCGTTTTCGCAAGAAACAAAATTTCGCATTTTCTTATTTTGCAAGCATCAGTAGTATAGGCCTACAGTAGTAACACATTCAATTTGGTGGGAATCTGTGAGGTATATGTTCGTGCAATTCCCTTGTTATTTGTAACGACAGTTTTATTGCACGATTGCATTGGCATTTTACAGACATAGACTGCAGCCCGACTGACAGCACCACCCGAATCGCAATTACAAAAGTAGTTGCGTAGAAGGAATAAAAATCCTGGAGCGTATGAAGAGTGTGGGTGCAAGCTGGTACATCCAAATGAATGTAGCAATCCATGATGCGATGTGTAAACTCTTAAGCAGAAGCGGCAACTAAGGTTAAGTCGTAGCCATTCCAACATCTCCACAAATTTAAAGTGTGGAGATAAAATTTACAGGCATATTCCTAGACATTACTTTTCATTGTACCTAAGTAATTCCCCGGGTACAATGGGCATCCTAATTCTCCGTATGTGACTTCGATAGACCAAAGTCCGACGGACCTGGACGATTTAAAGCATGCAATCGATCAATAAAAATCGGAGTTATAAGAAAGCAAAATACAGTAGAGCCCTGGTAATTCGAGGTAATTGGGACTGACTATACACCTCCTATTCAAAATATCAGAATACTCACAGAAGACAATATTCTGATGCACATGCTGGCCCAATAATAACTCGTTTCATTAAAATTAAAATTGTACAGTGAAGGTGATGTCTTGCTATTGGCAAAACAAAAGTAAGATTCAAAACTAGTTCATTTAAATAAAGTAAAAAAAATAAACTAACGATTCAGAAAATTCGAATACGTAATTTATTGGTTCAAAATATTAGAATATCGGGGTGGGAAGGGTAGTTGAGCTTTCCGTATTTAAGTTGGTCAGTTGAAAGTGTGTAAGCATAACATCTCTGTCATTGAACATTACTTGGAAGCTATTTGTCTCACTGCAATGGGTCATAAAAGCGACATTTCAGCAACAACGAAAACCCTCATCATAGCCCTACATCAAAACGGTAAAACGCAGAAGGATATCGCCACAAGCCAAATTTTCACAGTGAAAAGTATCAAGAACTATTCAGCAACACAACTTTGGTTACTGCTTTGCGGCAACTGCCGAAGAAAACGAGCAACAGCTGTGCAAGATGAAAGGTGCCTGAAGAACATCATCAAGAAAAACTGTTTCAAAAGCGTTCGGCACATTCATCGATTTTGAATACAGGTATCCAGGTCAATAAAGTTTGCATCAAGAATTCCAACCATAAAGCCCGCGCAGACGCGCAAGCAAATGAACTCTCGTGTGAAGTGATGCAGACAGCATCTTCTCTGAAGTGATGATGAATGGAATAATGTACTGTTCAGTGTTATGGTGTGCTATTGTGTGTGGAGAACGACGACGGAAGCATTCAACACAGAGTGTCTTAAACGTTCTGTCAAATTTGCAGCATCTGTCATGGTATGGGGGTTTATGGCCGCTGAAGGAGTAGGACAGTTATATGTTTTGAAGACCCGTGTAACCTCCGAAGTATATCAAGAAGTATCAGAGAATTACATCCTCGACTCTGCAGAAGACCTATTTGGTGAGGACTTCATATCCCTGCCACACGTCTAAAGCAACAACGGCATGGCTGCAATCTCGAAACATTACGGCGATTCCTTGGCCTGCCAATTCTCCCGATCTCAACCCAATAGAGAACTTATGGGGTGTAATGAGAAAGCGTCTCCAAGTCACATCACCAGAAAATAAAGCTGATCTCATCATTTGTTTGCGACATATGTGGAATTCTTACAAAGGTTGGACTGTGCGAGGCTTGTTGGCAATATGAGAAACAGATTACAGGCTGTGATCAAAGCACGAGCGGATGCTACCAAATATTAAACGTTTCAAAAATGCCAGTTGGCGTTAATGAATGTTTATTTGTTAGTTTGTTCACGTATTCTAATATTTTGAACCAATAAATTACGTATTCTAATTTTCTGAATCGTTAGGTTTTTTTTTACTTTATTTAAATGAACTAGTTTTGAATCTTACTTTTGTTACGCCAATAGCAAGACATCACCTCACTGTACAATTTTAATTTTAATGAAACGAGTTATTATTGGGCCAACATGTGCATCAGAATGTTATCTTCTTTGAGTATTCTAATATTTTGAATAGGAGGTGTACTTCGAATTTAGAAAAACTGGGATTACACGGAAAGATTTACATTGCAAAGAAAGATTTATTTTACAATACATGTACAAAGTGGTTTAGGTAGACATACTAACTTAAACTTTAAAGAAACTGTCCAGAGTTTGTTTTGTTTTTTTTTTTGCTCTATTGCGTTTTCAGTTATTTTATCCATTTAACAGGAGTTTACATAGGATATTTCCTAAACATCGATGTTTGATTTGTATCCCTACTCGTGAGTGATGGGATTCAGCTCGAATTACACGGAACTTCGAATTATCGGGGCTCTACTGACCCGTCATACATTTGTAGATACCCTGTACTACTGTATAATATGGTTGGTAAGCCAAATTTTCCAATATGTCGAGATGTACTTCAGGGTTGGAATAGCCAGAAGTGTCTAGCATTCACGAAAAAGGACTCCCTGATTTTAAGTGTAAATATCCTGGAAATGGAGATCGATAGAAGAATGCAACAAGTGGTATGGTTATTTGGAAAGCTGTAAAAATCTGATACGGAAATTTCGAAATTAGTTATAAATATTTACAAATGTTGCTGACAGGTGGTGCTGTACGTAGCGCACTGAAATTCCGTTCTGCGTTTGCGCCATCTGTGCTGCAAAAGGTGCACATTTTGAATCGATTGTGATATGATTGCAAGGGCTGCTTGCAAAGGACAGTTTATAGCCTATTTCTCGGGTTCCATCACGGCCTTCTAGAAACTACCAGACCTGAACATGGAAGATAAAACATTGTTACGTCAAAGTGGTGGTGCTAATACAGAAGTTAGTTCAACGTCACAATCTTAGTACTTCAACAATACATTACTGATGTCATGTTCAGGCCTGGTAGTTTCTAGGAGGCCATGGTTCCATACTGCGACTACAGCGTACAGCGCCACCAGTTGGCAACATTTGTAACTAATTTCGAAACTTCCGTATCAGATTTTTACGGCTTTCAAACAAATTATGAATTGGGATGCAATATGTCACTAAAGATTCATTTACTGCATTCCCATTTGGACGTTTTCCTGCCAACCTTGACGACGTTAGTTGATGAACATGGAAAAAGATTCGACGAGGATATTTTTACCATGGAGATGTGGTACCAGGAAAAATGAACCCTTAACTGCTGGACCTTCCAGATGCCGCATACAACAGAAAGACCTCGACAAAACGGGTCTAATATGCTGAAAGCTGAACGTTTAACTGTTTGCCGCATTTCAAAACATACATGAAAGTGCTTAACAGGGTATAATGTCTTTTAATACTTAATATGGCGATTTCTAAAAATTGACGAGTGATAAAAAAATTTCGTTTTCATTTTTATAACAGGCATTAAAAATACAACAAGAAACATCTAATTTGGTTCCTTGATCATTTTGGCTGTAATTATAATAATATTTAAGTGAGCCAACAGATGCAGCATCTCCTTAATATTTAAGGGAAAGGTGGCAACAGCAGAAAAAAAAAACCCGAAAAATTTTCAGTGTTTCTTAACTAGATTCTTTTTAACATTCTCTTCAGTTAGTGAGGCGTTCGAGTATTTTTTGCTGTAGTTGCAGCTTCCTGCTTCCCTCTTTTCACGATAACACAATTGTACAAACTGATATCTCCAGTGCTCCGTAATAAAAGACTACCCAAATCCACGAGGCATATTTACTGATAACCCGATAGAATTTAAGACTTTAGTGACTCAGCGCAGAAAGGTCCCCCCACTCCCCTTAAACCTCTCTAAACAAGACATGTCTCTCGTTGCCAAGTTACGTTCCGAACACCTTCCAACTAAAGCATTCCTGTTCCGCCTCGGTTTGCATACTTCTCCAGCCTGTGAGTGTGGGGCTATTGAATCGCTGGAACACATTCTCTTTACCTGTCCTCTATACGATCATCACAGACAATTCTTGTCTAACCTTTTCCGAATTCGAAAGATTCCTTTTGACCTTCCTACCATCCTTCTGCTTAATGTTGACGCTAAATCTTATTCCCGCTTCATACTTTCTGCTATCAAAGACTTTTTGGCCAAATCCAATCTCCTCCCGAGACTCTTAGCCCCCTCTCTTAAGGCCTGCCAATTGATTAATGCCTCTTAACTTTGGTTTCAACAGGGATAGGTCATCTCCTACTCAAGAGGAGGCAGGACCTTGAAGAAGAATAATAATAATAGAATATCTCATCTTTATATGCTCATACTCCACCTTCCAGCCTATCCGTTCTTTGCATGTAGAAATGTTTGCTAGTGTTCAAATAGCAGCAGTTCATCTTTCCTATTCCTTTTATCTTTTCGGTATGGAGGATGTTTACCTTTGGATCTATTGGGAAATTAGCCTAGCAGAGAGTCAGTCTATTGTTGTTTCTAAGCATGTCCAATTTTTAATGATTAATCGAGTGTGGACACGTGGTAATATTATTTTGTAGAAAGCTTAGTCCATAAATTAGTATTTTGTAAAAACGCGGCTAGGTTTGTTTAATGGCAAGGTTGGCCATGTTAGCTGCACCACTCAGATAATTACATGAGAATCCAGTTTAGATTCTCCAGAGCCAGTTGTAACTTTCCCCCTGAAACTTTTTTTCATGACATTCTACCAACACCAAAGCAGAAATGAATGTTACTCGAATAAATAAATCATCTATCAACAGTTTTGATGCATTATTACAGAAACAGTTTTCATTTCTCCTAAAGCATCTTCTACTGATACTGCAAAGAAATATCAGACGAACCCCGTTCCAAGTAAACCAGAGCAGACTGCAAAGAAGCGTGGCAAAAGAGCTAGCAACTGGCATGTTCCGACGATACCACCAGTCTTCCTACCCCTCAAAAGCCCTCTCTCGGCACATACATAGCATTCTACCTCTATAAGCGACGGCACATTCACAACGGTCCAATTTTCATTTGGTGGCCCTTATACAGGACTATTCGAAAGTTCCCAGAATTCAAAGTTTAAGACTATTTACTACAAAATCATAAAAGATATCAGAGTATTGCTGCTTGTGGCAGTTACCATACGTGATCTTTGGAACATTCTACACAATGTGAAAGCACCCCATGACAAGACGCTTGCGTGGGCACGGGCAAGCAGCGACATATCAGTCATGGTTTTCACATAAAAACAGAGTCCAACTTCATGCAGTAAAACTCTTGTGCTTAAAATCTTAAAACTTAGTAATATGTTTTTCGGAATCCAAAGAACAAAGCTCTTGCACTGCTCAAATTCTGTAAGGCTAATTTAGTAACCTTTAGTAACCTTCTGGCAGGCTAAATAAGAGTTAACATCTACATTGATCTATATTGCTGTGTGATAAATTGTGAGAAAAAAAGGTCCAGGAATAGGTAGAGTCTTTAATATGCGTTCTCGTGAGAACCATGACTGACCAAGACCGCCTATTAAAGATGCAACCTATTGCTATTCCTGGGCCCTTTCTTTCCTCACAATTTAAATAAGAGTCCCCTAACTCTTGAGACTGCTGCCGAAGTAACATCCACGTACAGCGCTGCAGGGAAGCTTGAATTTCCTCCAGAAACTAGTGGTTACCACAGCCCATCGGGCACTTTCAGACCATACACAGTTATTTTCCCTGATACAGTATAGGACCATCAAAAAACTTCCTTTGAAAGTGCTGAAAGCAACTTTGGTATGATTTTTCCACAAAAACTTCTAATAATGAGACTCTGATCTTGCGTGAGAATCATGACGACTGAACATCACTGTTCATCTGCATGTCATGTGGTGCTCTCATGTTGCACAGTGCATTCCTAAGGTCACATGCAACTGCAATCTGCCTATTTTATCTTGGTACCTCACTCCTGGTAAATCTTAATCAATTTAGGCTTTGATTCCTCATCTAATAAACTACTTGTTAAAAACAAGCACTGGTAGTTGGAGGCTAGGGACTAATGTAATTGGCTGAATTTGAATTGACAGGCAGTCAGTTGAGGTCAGCCACAAATTATAATAGACGGGCTATATCAAAAGCAGCAATTCTCTGATATCTCTATGGTTTTGCAGTAAATAAGTCTCAAACTTGGAGATCGGGGACTTTTGAATCTCCCTTTATTATGAAAATTAATATAATAATGATCTTGCTGATATTGGGATGATAAGTCACTTTATTTCAGAATAAGTCCTGAAGTTAAAAACATAACTAAAAAGAATAAACTGTTAATAATTTTTACAGAAAAAAAAAATTTACATCAACTGCAATTTTGATATTTGTGGAAAAGGATTCAAGCATATGATCTCAATTTTTTTAAAAAAAATCTATTTAGCTTTTATCAACATTCTCTTTAGAACTGTTACCAAAGTGTTTATTTTTTTAAATGCAAAACCAGATTTAAATTTTCAAATAAAAAAGATTCACCCAAATTCAGAATACATGTTTGGATATATTTCAGCCAATTTAATATTTTCAGACAAACAACTAAGTAATATACAAGTAAAACGTTTAGAATACTTTACAGAGAGCCGTTTTTTTTTTTTTCGTTAACGTAAATAAAACGTGAATTTCATTAGGCTCGGTGTTTAGCAAATCAAGCTATTTACTTGTAGGTGTTATTTATCTGTATGTGTATATACAATTACTTAGTTTATTTACAAAGACTAAAAACGATTAAAATGGTTAATATCGTGATGTCACAATTGGAAAAACAAAAAAGGAATTTTGAAAGCCATATTCCAAAATAACGATAACCGTTATAATAAACCTGAAAGTGAATCTTATTATACAAATGGAGAGAAAGTTTATCATATTAACAGTGAGATTGTAATCCAATGAGAGATTTTATCCACATCAAGAGCTTGAAAAGTTAGAGATTTCACCTTCATAAAATAATCAGATATTGAAATAAAACACATGAAATTTTATAGGCCTTCCTTTAGAACTATATACAAAAGGGAAGCTGAGTTAATTATTTTAATATTCTTAAGCTCTTATTATCGGCCTCATTCTGCCATTAATATGAACTGGACAAAAAAGAATAAAAACAAAATTAACATCTGTTGAAAACAAACTCCCCATTCAACAAGCTTAAAGTTTTAAGTCAATATTTAAAACAACAAATAAAAAAACAAAGAACGAACAAATTATTTACACCACAAATAATTAGATAAATGACAAATATATAAAAAAAAATAAAAACAAATTTATTTTACAAAAAAGTCCATTTAGTCGACGGCTTCTTTTATCAAGATAACCTTCTGCATCTCCAATTATTACAACCCATTTACAATGTGAATTGTTACTGACTACTTACGTAGATACTGACTTCTGACTGCACCAATTACAGTGAAATGTAATGTCATCAAAGTCTTGTGAAAGGCAAGCATTAAAACATGAAAATACTTTTGAGTATAGACAGAAACATCAGCCTATATAAATTCTTAAATTAAAAAATAAATTCCTATTAACAAATAGATAACAAAACATGTCAGAAAAAAGTATTTTCCTTCAACTTCAATATATGAATTTGTTGAAGCAAAAAATATTCAATTTCCAATTTTTTTTTTTTAAAAATTAAAGGAAAAAAATTAAAAATGAAAACGTAATTTCGAAAAACAAATATAATAAGGTACACCATTCGAGCTGCAGAAAAGTGAAGCACTGATGGTGATCACAGCCAAGAGGGAAACAATTCCAGATGAAATAAAATATCACTTTTGTACACAGCCTCATCTACATTTTGAAAAAAAGAGAAAAGAAAGTAAACATCAGCAAACAGTGAGTAGGGTAGAATATCTCTCTCTCCAAAACATTCAAAGAATAAAGTAAATTTCACGAAGTTTTTTTCCTTTTTTGAGGACACTTCTATACGTGAGCATCTAATAAATAATATCCCACACAAACATTACTAATGAACTGCATAGTGATCTACACAGACAGGCCAGATATCATGACCAACTTGGGCTACACATTGGGCCTATTTTTGCCTTCAAAACTGCAGCAATTCTTCTTAGCCTGATGAATAGAACTGTCCAGCTGTGTGTGATTTGATGGTTGTGTGCCAGCTGCCTGATGGCTTTCACCTTCTTCCCACAAATGCCAATTGGATTGAGATCTGATGATAGTGGGGCCATCGAGGCAAACTAAAGTCTTGAAACCATTCCTGCACAATGCAAGCACTGTGGCATGACGCATTGTCTTCTTGGAAGAAGCCATCTCCATTGGGATATGCCTCTTGATCAGCAACAATACGTTGGTATGTTGTGCTACTCAGACTTTGTTTCACACGAATTAAAGGGCCCACATTTTGCCAGGAAAACATGTCTTGTTTTCATCGCCTCACTTGCATTATTTTTATTTTTCGAAACGATACAGAAATAATTTACTGTATGTAATAATAGATATTCATTGTAACCGTATTTGTTTTCTTTATAAAACATTTCTGGGCTATTTTCAAGACGCACTTTGTATGGGGAGTCCGACAATTCGGTGAACGACAATTCGATGGACTCGACAATTCGGTGGATGACAACTCGTTGAAATTAAAAAATTCGGTCGAGATTTTAAATCATCGAAGAATTTTAGCTATTTTATTCATTGTTTACACCTCTTTATTACAATAAAAGAAATCAGTTTCATTCATTTTATGTATTTACAATACAATCTTTTAGATTTGAATTGGCAATAAACATAATAGCCTGAAAAGCTATATTTATTTATTATACAGAAAAAAAAAAAAAATTAAAAACGAATTTAAAACTTGTGACCTTAGCACGGTACATTTGAATTATGTCGGAATAATAATGCGTTGATCGGTGAACACGTTCTGACGCTTCGATATTTTTAAATCTTTATTTATAATTACTTTGTTCTTAATTATGTTTTAAAAATAATTTTTTTAAAGTTCAGTTATGGGAGTTGTAAATTTCGGCTTGTTGAGTAGGTATAAATTCATCAATTTGTTTCCAAGCACTCTTGAGTGGATAGTTGACAATTTCATTAATGACATTTAACAAGAGTTCTTATCAAAATAAAATTGGTAATTCAGAATTCTATTAGGATAGATTTTTAAATGTCTGCGAATCTTTAGATCCATTACAATTTAAATAAATCATAATTTTTTTAATAAAGATCTATCTAGTTAAATAAAATAGTACGTGTATTAATTAAAGCCAGGCAAAACACTATTGTCCCGCTGTATTAAAAATGTTTGTAATCCAATATCCAATTTAATAAAAAATATACAAAAACTCTTAATTAAAAACTTTGAAACAAACCGTACAGAATCAGGAAACTGTACAGTCTGTCTTCCTTGTAATATAGATAGGAAGATGGTTGGAGGGGAGAACAGGAGGTAGACGAAGCCGACACGATCTAAAAAGCGTGACACCGATTTTGTGACATCATGCAAAAAGGAATTTAAAAACAAATTAATACTATTAAAAATTTTAAATAAAATGATTTAGTATAAAAGTAAATGACCCATGTTTGACATTAACACATTAAACGTGTATTTACTTAGTTATCCAAATTACAAAATTCATTTCTCAAAATATCCCATCGGTTTTCGTGACATTTTGACAATAGAAGTGATGTAGTGCCATGGCTTTGTATAGATCGCGCCAACTTCGTGGGAGAGTTCATTTCATTTTTAGATTGAAAGGGTGATATAACTATTTGACCCTCAAAAAAAATAGTTAATATAACTATTAGATTCACGCTAAATTTTAGCTTCTCCCCCATCATCCCCGAAAGGGTTAACAGTATTAAAAATCTAAACACACTTGCAATTTGTACAGGATTTTGGAAATCATTTCAAAAGACAGAGGATTACAGTATATAACTAAAAAATTTACTTGATATGTTTTCTTTTTGTTATCAATTTAAAACAATTTTACAATAGTTTTTTCATATGGCGCCATCTTTTGAGCAAACAAACAAACATAAACCAAGTCTACTGCATATTAATTTCTCACCTCCCTTTTTGGAGTTTTTGAAAAAATTGTTTAGATTCATGCATTGTCACCGACTTCACGTAAGTGTACAAAATTTCAGCAAGATCGGATTAGTGGAAGGGGTTAAAAATATTGATCACAAGATTTCATCCATCAAACATGACCCAAATGGTTAAAATTATACAAGCATTAAAATAAAATTAGCGATGATGAATAAATTTGAAAATTTGATTTTTATTATATTTTATGTATTTTTGTTGCTACAATTTCATTTATATTATTTGTATATTTTATCTGTAATTATTTTGTTTTTGTATATTATATATATATTGTTTTAATTTATTTACATTTTTTTAATATAGTTTACTTGTAATTTTTTTGTATTTTCTAATTTCAAAATTTTAAGATAGTCATTTTAATTTTCTTATCAGTTTGACGGATAAGAAGAGAAATTTTAAAAGCTGAGGGGTAACTGGTTGTATGAACCCTTTCAACCTCAAAATGAAATGAACTCTACCCTCTGTCCTCAGACAGTAGGGAGAGGGGATTTGGGGGGGGAGGGGTGTCATCGTGCTAATTAATGTCAAATTACAGATTTACCTACCCAATTCCTATTCCTTATGTAGTAATTCAAGTAACAGTATTTTTAATTGAATAATGGAACTCTTAAAAATTGGACAAAATAGATAATGTTCACTTTTACCAAATGATCACATAAATTAGATAAAAAATCTTATTTATAAACTAATAAATAATAAATAAAAGATTACCGCATATAAAATGACTTCAACATAAAATGAATGAAGCAAATTTCTTTGTAATTGCAATAAAAAGTGTCAGTTGTCCACAACGAATAAAATAGCTAAAATTCTTCAATAATTTAAAATCTCGACCGAATTTGCACTTCCAACGAATTGTTGTCCAACAAATTGTCGCATCCATCGAAATGACGTTCACAGAATTGTTGCGTCCACCAAATTGTCATCCATCGAGTTGTCATCCAACCATATGAAAGTTACCAAGGTTGGTGAAGTCTTGTTTTCAGGATTTGACTTTTGCATTTGCTTTTTACAATGGAAAAGTGGATGGAAAATTGAGGAAAAAAATGTGAAATAATGCACTGTACATTGTATATACTTGTACAATGTCCTGTAAGGTATATTAAATTTTATATGCTAGTGCTTGGCGATAGTATCAGTGGTACCCCATGTATTAATGTTCAAAAAGTTTCGATATCTAAATTTTTGATGTTCTTAAATCTTCGATGTTTAGATGTTCCAGTTTAAATTCATTATCTATTGAACATCTATTTAGGTTAACGCATTGATGTATTGCAATGGAAGAACACTTAAAGACACGCTGGTTTTGTTTGAGGTAAGGACAGCCTCAACGTAAGGAGAAGTTACTGTGTGTATCAAAAAGTTACGGAAAATCTTTTAGGGAACATTTCTCATGTGTAAAGGAAGATATGTTATATGGGCATGGATCCAGAAATGCTTTATTTCCATGTTAGAAGCCATTTTCTATGGAAGCCATTAATTATATTAAACAAGAAAAATACACAGGAACAAAATGTACCTGCATACGACATGAAACTCTTTCTTATATGAAATGTTCAAAATGCCCTTTTGGTTATATCTGGTTAGAAAAATGCAGAATGTCTTCGTGCCCATGTTGTGAAAAGATGCAAAACAATATGCAATTCTCCAGGTATACATCAGTGTATGCGAGATTCAATGAAACGGCAGGTTGATGCACGTCTCCATGCTAACGGAGTTTCATCTGGTATGTTTTGTAAATAAAGCGTAAAAGACGGCACTGTATGAACATTAAATAATTTTGTGGAAATAAAGGTTTCCTTGTTTATTTTATTATACAGCATCTTTGGCAAGTGGGAAACAGATTTTTTTTTGTCAGATTCTGGACACAATTACGAAACTGTTATGATAAGCCCTCAAGATAATTAAGATCTTATCAATACAGATTCATATGAAACAAGATACTCTTTAAATTAAAATATAATAGTGTAGTGAAAAAAATATTTAAATTTCTTACGTGAAAACAAAATAAATTATGAGAATGTTCATCCAGCATTGTTCAATGGCCGACTAATGCAGTTATTGGTTGTCATTGATGTGATTTCCCACCTATAAATTAAATTCAGCATTTAAAAAAACAATTATATTTAGTAGCATTCTATCAGTCAAAAACGATGGGGGGGCGGGAGGTGCACTTAAACATGCCACTCCTAGGTTGGTTGATTAGAAATTTTGGCGTCAACTAATAAGGTCATTTTGCGCCTTTTACACAAGTTATAACAGTGTGCAGCCCGAGACAAACACAAACATCCATGCCCACGGCGGGATTCGAACCCACGACCAGGCGGACTCGAGTACTAGAAAGCCTACGCCCTAGGCCTCTCGGCCACCTGGCCGGCCTACTCCTAGGGATAATTTCAGTTGAACAAATGGAACAAAAGCGTTTTCCTATAATAATCACTTTTGTGATCATGGAGAAAGTAAGTATTTTGAGTTTATGGAGAAATTAGTCTAATATTTTGGCAAATATAAATTAATAAATGAAAGGAAATTCCACAACTTGGGATTGACCAGGGATCTGAGTTACAGTCTAGCTACTCTTAATCATTGTGGAGTTTGCTCAATGGTTTTTGCAGCATATTCCTATCCAGCCGAAGTTCCCTTTACTAGTGACATCTTAAACTTTCACAATCCACATGCCTAATCATAATGTAATAAAATGTAAAAAATAAAAATTTTAAAGCACAGACTTTCACCTTAAAAAGTGTAGTAAAAAGTAAAAAATCTAATTTTAAAAAACAAGGTAAAAGTGTAGTGAGGCATTTATTTTATTATGTAGTATTTTCTTTTTAAAATTTAATATCAAACACAGCACCACACTTTCACCATTTTATTTTAAATTAGAATTTTTATTTATTACTGCATTTTTAAAGGTGAAAACATGTGCTTTAAAATTTTTATTTTATACATTTTATTTTATTCTTTTTAGTCTTTATTTAAAAAAATAAGCGTTTATATGATAACTACAAAACCCCCCAAAAAAGAGCTTGGAAGCCTACGTCTGCTACGTTTGTATCTCGGCAAAGCGTTTATAACAATACATTATGCTGGCTGATCATAAACTTTTCTAGCATTGATGATCAAATTAACAACAATTACATATGACAATTAACAATGATAACAAACAACAATACAGGCACTCATTACGTCATGATTGCAGTCTGTATACAGTCGCTCCTCTACTCACGAACATTCGACTTACGAACTTTCAGACATACAAACGAACAGGAATGCAATTCCAAATTGTGCTAGTTGGGCTCCCATTTCCTAACGACAACATCAAATTTTGTTCCGACTTCCAAGCTCAAACTGCTGTTGTGTATCGAGCAGTGAATCCATGGGCCAGTTTCAAAAAATATTACATTTGTCACACAGACACACAAGCATTGAATATAGTGAATGATGAATCAACTAATCTGAACTTACGTGACTTTTGTAAGGGATACAACTTCTATAATTGTATCAAGAATACTGACGCAGCATTGACGTGAAATTAGCAAGACTAACATGAATGGAGCATGGAAGGCTTTATGCGCTTAGTTCCTGTACAATTCCCGAAGATTTGACCAGGAGGAGGAGGAGGAGACAAAGAAAATCATGGACAGTTTTGTTGACTTATGTCAAAAGCTAGACCTTGGCTTAGAGGAGGAGAATTTCGAAGAGCTGTTTGACTCACACTCAAGAGTTAACAAATGTGAGAACTCGATGGAGCTGGAGGGTATGCAACGAAGAGAAGAACAAGAGGAGGAAGAAGAAACGATCCCTCGAAAAAAGTTTGAGACGAAATTGATGGCTGAGGGTTTTTCCATTGAGGGTTACTATTTTTGAGAATCAAGACCCCAATGTTGAAAGATTCTTCAAAATAGCATCAAGATGCAATGCAGTATTATCGCATAATCTACAATGAATGAAGAGAAAATCAGTGCAAACTTCCTTAGACAGATTCTTCAGACCAATGCCTTCACCTTCAAGAGCCTGTCCTTCAAAATTGCTTCTTGCCTCTTCCTGCTCAGATGAAGAAGAAATCATTATTTAAACCATTTCTGAGGAAATCCTTGTCAAAGAAGACATTGGAGCTCTCTATTTTCACACCTCTCTCCCCCTCCTCTCATCTATCACCTGTAATTTTTACATTTTCTATCACATTAATAAAGTATTATTTTTTCTATTTATAGTATTTCTGTTTTATGTATCATTAGTAGTGTGTAACAGAATAAGAAAACGTATACAGACCTTATATCATACTCACTTGTGCGTGTAAATTTGACTAACCTTTAAGTGATGTTGAAAAACGACTTACGAATGTTTCGAGTTACAAAAGAATGTTTGGAACATAACTCGTTCGTAAGTAGAGGAGCAACTGTATATTAAACTTAAATATTAAATAACTTAAGAAAAAATGCAAGACTAGCAAAACTAACGATTGAAACATGCATTGTCATCGATAAGACGCCGTTGGGAAGAGTTTCAGAGTTGTAGGTAGTCAGAAGTGGGCAAAATATTGATTACAAAATTTGCGCACAAACACACAAACAAGTTCAATAAAAGTGTGTAAAATATTTTATAGCAATATATTCATCCATTGGTTCCAAAATCACTTCATGGGAATATATGGGCAAGCATTGTGGGTGATAAGGTGATTTGGATCATATCTGCTGCTGACTGTCTGAATGTGATGACATATCTGGTGTTCTTGGAGAAGTCTATTTCTGAAATGCTAGAAAGGCATGAAATATGGTTCCAGCTTTATAAGGCATCAGCACATTTCATCCATGCAGTTCGGAAGCATCTGAATGCAACATATGGTTTTAGGTGGATAGGACAGGGAAGTCCAGTTGCTAAGTTGGCAAGATTGCCTGATATGATACATATGGACTTCATCTTTTGGGAACATTTTTACAATGTATAGTGTATGATAGACTACTGAGTTGCAGAAGCTCTCATGATATAAAAAGCAGTAGCACCAGCAAACACTCATGACATGCCAGAGATCATGCGCATATCCAAATATCAATTCAGCAATAATGAGTTCTTTTGTCAAGTTGGGGTCAAACTTCGAACAGCTCTTGTAATTTGGCACAAACATCTCAAAAAAGAATGACGCAATAACGTTTAACCAAATAATGTTCTGTTGCTTTTTGTACATACCCAGTACCACAGTCACATACACTAGTGGCCAAAGGTTTGGACCAACCAACAATGCCAAGAGAAACTGAATTTATACGAAAACTGTTTTACACCTACAACTCTAAGTAAATATGAAACAATATTCAGGGAAGAAACAAATTTATTTCTGCATTGTTGGTTTCTTATTACCTAAAATCAAAATAAGGGTAGCCAAAAGTTTGGACCACATTTGTATAACAAAGGGAAAAAAGTATTACATCATTAACTAATGAATTATTTTGATATTTGAGATCATTTTGACTCTACAATATTTGACAAATGACCCAAAATAGAATTAAATAAGCTTTTAATAACATTTGGCTTAACAGCTTTCTGAATGGCTGCTATTAGTTGTTCTTGAGATTTCTACTGAGTGTTTTGGTAAATTTTTTGTACCGTGAGATGCCACACATTCTCATTAATATTGAGATCTCGATTTCGAGCAGTCCAAGCAAAAGTGGAAATGTTGTTGCTCTCAAAATAGGCTTTCACAACTCGTGCAGTATAGATTGCAGGACTGTCCTGTTGCTAAGTCCACGGTTTTTGCTTAAACTAGACTTTGCACAAAAGGATGAACACATTGCGAAGATCATCTATATAATGAGCTATTGTGCAATGTCCATCTATCATGTGAATCTTCAACTTTCCGTTGCTTCCAATGGCACCCAGAATCATCACTCCACTACCACCTATTTGCCGCTTAATTCGCAGTGGAACAAGTGTTTCTTTATCACGATGCTCTTCATAAGAAGCTATATTATCAGTGCTATCCAAACTGATTCGTTTTTCATCAGAAAACACAACCAATTGGAAGTCAGTGTTTTCACGCAGATGTGTCTTAGCAAACTCCAGTCTCTCCTGCATGTTTTTCTGCGTTAGTGGCAACTTTTTGGGTATAACTTCATAGGAAAAGTTCTGAGCATGTAGTTCGCTGCGAATTGTTCTCCTTAAGGCAGCAAGTTGCAGATTAAGTTTGACTTGTGTGGTGTTGAGTACATGCCCAGATGTAATATGTCAAACATGTCTCTTAATTCTTGATTTGTCTCTTCGCGTCAGTGCACAAGATCGTCCTATTTCCGTCCTATTTTCCAATTAACATTTTTAACAATTTTGATAAAGATTTGTAGTTCACATGGGAGATTTCAGCAACTATTTTTAAGTTTGTAAATTGCTTGTTAAAATTTCTAATTCGCTCTCGACAGCCTTCAGTTAACATTGTACAATACATATGGTTTTAGTGCTCACCACCCAACACGATGAATTGTAACATGCAAATTATTTGCATGTTTGTGATGTTGGTCCAAACTTTTGGCCAGTCATATTTTGATTTAAGGTAATAAAAAAGCAAGGACGCAGAAATAAATTTGTTTCTTCCCTGAATATTGTTTCATATTTACTTAGAGTTGTATGTGTAAAATATTTTTAGTAAAAATTCATTTTTTCTTGATTTTGCTGGTTGGTCACAAGTGCACTATCAAAATAAGGAAGTATTTCCTACCCAAAATTAATGGGTAGAAAATATTTGATTTTGGTCCATCCCATTAGTCCAAAAATTTGAGCATTCTGAATAATTTAATAGATATACCAGTAACTTCTTATAGGGATCATTCCATGCCAAGCAGACCAAAGATCGTCTCCACTTAGTCATCTCCTAACTTCATGAATTCTTGTGTGGGCAATATTTCCTCAGACCCAATATTAAACAGCATTTTGCCAAATTTTAATTCTTGATCTGTTTTGGCTGATTATTAGTGCATCCCTAAAGAACAGTTTATCATCTTTGCTGTTCACCCATCAGTAAAAACTCCCAACTTTGGTTTACAATTATACAAATACAGTTCAACATTTGAAGCTTATAAAATTGCTCTTGCTATTGGAATATCATAGTTTATGGGACAACTTAGGCTGGAACATTGCTGGCCGATCGGGCTTCTTAAACACCTTTAGTAAACTGAAATCTGACATAAAACAAAATTACGTAGAGAATTATTTTACCTTAAATCTGCTGGGAGACAATCAATGTCAAGTCCATGTTCTATCACCACAAGCTTGCATAAAGTTTTCAGTGAAGGGTCTGGCATGTAAAATATCGCATTTATTAAAACAATAAAAATAACCACATTAACAATAATCTATCCAACGAAAGTTGGAGTGGGCATGTCCAGTTAAACTTCCTATTTCAATTGTTAAATATCAATGTCAATAGAATCAACAATGTCTAACAACTGAAATAGGAAGTTTAACTGGACACGCCCACTCCAACTTTCGTTGGACAGAGTATAGAAATAAAGACAAATAAAAAAGGCAAAAATTTATTTTTTCAGAAAATAATCTATGTGGAAGATATTCCAAATAAATGTTAGCTTAATCACATTTAAAATAAAGAAAAGGGATATTTCATTATACAGCAGAACCTTGATAAATCAAATTCCCCCCTACTTTGAATTTCAGTCTATTCCCTTCCGCTCTGGGGCTAAAACCTCTATAATTCAAAGTAATAAAACTCCATAAATGAATTTTTTTTTTTTTTTTTTTTTTTGGAGGAAAGTTAGCCTCTATAAATCAAAGTTAATGCAAATAAATTCATCCATAGATCAAAATCTGTCAATCTGCACATCCATAAATCAAACTAATGTCAGCTTATCTCTACCCTAATAGAAATAAGAGATGGAAGGAAGAGTACACCGATTTTTCACCAGAATGGCACTAGATCGCACTTTGCTATTTGTTTGTTCCAGTCAGGCTTTTAATCATTCTATGATTTAGATTTATTAAAAAATTGTGTATTTATCATTTGGATTATAACTAATGGTAAATAGGCCATCCCATTTGCATATTTATATAAGCATAATCATTCGCTTTTTCGCCAATAATCAGCAAGTTGAACAAAACCAACGGCTACAATAATGGTATTCAAAATTTACCACGCGAAACTCATTTTCATGCAAAAATTCATGCAACAATGCGTTTTTTTGCGGACAAAAATAAATAATTTTTTTTAGCAATAGTAATTCAGATTGTTAAAAAATTTGGATGGCAATGTAGATTTTAATAATTTTTTAGACCTTTATTAAAAGTAGTCATTTAAAATTTCAGATAATTGAGACCACAAAATAATTGAACCTTTAATTTAAAATAATCTTGAACATGCAAACACTTTTTATTAAGATGAAAATAATTTTTTTACTCTCATGGAATTATAATTACTTTTCTTTTGGCGGTGGAATTTCAACAGAAAGTTATTAAAATAAATATTATAAATGTAAATTTGATACCAGTTCAGTGGCCGAGACTGAATCTGTGAGTCATGGGTTCTAATCCCGCTGATGGCAATGGATGGTTGTGATTTTCCCTTTACAGACAAGCTTGGAGTTCAAGCAAAGCCTCAGTAGGCTGATCCTCTGATAAGTGAAATGATTAACATCCGAAACGGTAAAAAAGGAATATAAACAAGGAAAAAAAATAATCATGATATAAAAAAAGAATATAATCTATATTGCTCTGCAGATTATTTATTGTCCTAAAACTGAACATGAACGAATGAATGCTGTACATAAACTCCACTAATAATGATTTTTCTAGTGAAACCCATGGAAATTCCATGGAATGAAATGAACCATGATGAGATTGTAGAATAAAACAGAAAATGATTTAAAAGTTTTATTAAAAAATATAAATCTTATTTAAGTGCAAAAACAACGTTCTTGCTTCCCAGTAGCTGTGTGGACGCTATTCCAGACAAAGCACCACAACACGCATTATGATTATTCCTCCGTGGGTGAGAAACCACTGGTTAAACAGGTATGTCTTACCAAATCCTCCAGGAGTATCAACGTAGAAGCAGATCTGTGTAGGCCTTTGACATCATCTCTGTTGCACCGTGTAATTAACCCAAAAATTTTAAAAATGCATTTGATCAATAGACTTTCAGCAACGCTTCTTTCCTCAATCAGTTCATTGAATCTAGGCCTAATTGTATATACGACCTTTTAATAATTTACTTTTATGGGCAAAAAATGTGTCAAATAGCAAATGAGGAGCATAGGCCTAATGCCAGATTTGGAATGATGGCTTGTACAATTGAATTAAATTCTCTTAAATAATTATAATAGCAATCAGATCAGTAGAAATTGCAGATTAAGAAGGCAATACTTTACTTGACAATTCAGCATCGCTTAAAATTGTTTAATCAGTTTCGTTTATGGGCAAAAAAGCGTAAGCAACAAAAAGCGTAAGCAACAAAAATTAACGAACTGATGAAACACAAGCAGAACTATAATATAGATAGACTGGAAAAAAGAAAAGGGAAAAATTCCGACGACCTGGATTCAAACAAGGAACCACGGTAGAGAAAGGTCTTTCCAAACAGGAACTGGGAAATACCAAAGCCTGATTACAATGCCAACTATAGTGCCTGGCACAAAAGAAAAAGGAAATTGGCGCATGTATAAATGAATAAAACTCGTTCAACCAATCAGAAACAGACAGGAATCGGGGCATTACTTATTACTGATGCCAGGTATAAGTAATACCTCGTTTCCAGTCCGTTTCTGTATTGGTTGAACGAGTTTTATTCATTTACACATGTGCCAGTTTCCTTTTTCTTTCGTGCAGGGCATTATAGTGGCCACTCACACACTTAAAACTAATTTCCTTTCAGCCTCCTTAGGCAAGGCGCATACTGAGGTGGTGTAGCAACAACGTGGTGTGGGAGTGGAGTGGTGTCGAAGTGATGTCAAAGTGGTGTCAAAGTGGTTTAACGCGCACTGAAGTGGCAAGCATTATATTGTGCCACCGACTTGCTATTATGTATGTTGTCCTCAGAAGATGAAGATGCTTTGTTATTTGTTTATCTTAATAATATACAAAATCAATGCTGGAAAAAGTGTCCGTGGAGTCGCCCTCTCTAGCAAATTTGGAATATGGAATATACAACTTCCATGGACATGATTTAAATTTTAACGACGATAAATTCAAACTTTTTTACCGAATGAAGAAAGTAATATTTTGCAAATTACTTGAAACACTATGTCCTGTGCTTCAAAAGAAGACACAAATTTCTCATAACACTGCTGTTTTGCATTCTGCCTACTCGAATGTGTACTAGCATGTGGCAGCGAAGTGACACGCCACTCGAAATTAAACATGTTGGAGACGAGTGGCACCAAGCTACTTCCACTCCACTTCACCACTTCCACTCCACCTTGATGTGCGCATTCGTATTTGTTTACATAGGTTTAAAAATTCCACTTGCCATTTAACCACTACGCCACTCCCACTCCACTTGCTTACCACCTCAGTGCAAGCCTGGCTTTAAGTGGCTTTGATTGGTTTCACACATAAGCAGTTCTGATACTTGATTGGACAATGTACTTTATTTCTTTTTTGTAGTTATAACGTTCATGAAAATAGGAAATTCTAATACAAAGTGGAAAATAAATCGTGCCTTGGCAAAATAGACTGAATGAAAAGCCCGATGGGCAGAATCATTTAAAATGGCCAAGACAACTCTGAAATTGGGCTTTGGATGACTGAAATAAGAGTTGCGTTTTCAGATCAGAGTCAAATTTGTATTAATAAATGGAAATCAATATCAATTTCAATTTATCACATGTTCAAATTGTACGAAATATTTCAATGGTCATTTTTTCCAAGTATAATTGAAGAAATAATTTTATTTAGAAATCTAATCAAGAAACGTTCATTAAGTCGTTGTACTAATGAATTGTTCATTGCATTGTCAAAGTTCCGATTTATTACTTATATCCGATTGGGTGTTATTACAGTTGTATAAATCCTTGTTTTTTTATTTCAAAAGCAAATTTGATAAAACATTTTTAAACAAATGGACACAAAGTACTTACATCTAATAAATTATCTATAAACTATAAACCTGTAAACTTACTAATTTAAATGTAAATATAATGTGATGCAAAAATCCTGGGATGCAATTACCATAGAACCTATATTCATTAATTTCTTATTCACACAGGCATGCCTGTCTTCTGTATTTTGGTTTCTGTTTTGATACTATTTCTTTCAAAGAATCTCTATTTTTTAATGTCTTTAATTTTAATAAATGTGGTGAGTTTTTAAGCTTTTTCTCTTAATTTGTGTGCTTTTTTTTTTTTATCTTTCATTAACCCCATGCTCAGTAACCCTTAGTAACCCACCAGGGTCTAAGGGCAAATCAAAAGTCACTGGGCATAGCAGTATTTCGGAAATGATGTGTAAAATGAACGAAAAGTAAAGTAAAGCTTGTGAATAGAGCACGTGACAACAGTTTCCAATTATTAGATTGGCCCTTGATGAATAGTCTCTATTCCAGTGCTTAGCAATGTCGAAGCTCATGTGAGTGTGATGTACTTCCTCTCACCAGTCGAATTTGTTTAGTAGTTTGAACTGCAGAATACCAATTGAAAGCACTCAAGTGAGATAGATGTGAGATTGGGGGGACCCTGGGCTCTGGACAACTATCAACTGGATCTTTCGTTTGAACATAACATTGTGTTTAGTGATGAGCCAAATTTTTGGTTCATGGTGAACCATCAGAATATGATATTGAAATGATACAAACCCTCATCAGACAGACAAATACAAAGTCGTTGGTGATGTCAAAGTTAGTGTTTTGTGGGATATGGGGCACCCATTTAATTAGACCAATTTTCATGGATGATATCCTAAATGCTGACGTGTACCTGGGAATATTACAAAACACTATGTTCCCATCACTGTTAACTGAAGATGACAGTTTCCCAAGTTTTTTCCAGCAGGATGGTCTATAGCCACACAACGAATGTAATATTCATCAAGGCTGAATGGACAATGACCTTACCATTGGATTGGCCAGCGAGGTCCTGTGGAATAACTACCACGTTCCCCACGCCGCTAGAATTTTACCTGTGGGACCCTTAAAACAATTTGTGCATGCTTTGAAAATCCAAAGCAAATGCCACCTTCAGCAACGCATCCTACAGGCCTGTGACAGCATTACCCCCAACGTTCTTGTGGGTGTGCATAATGAATGGATGTCCAGCAGCAAGGACAACACATTTAACACATTCTTTAGCCACTGCAACCCAGTTTTCAATTTCGTTTGGAATGTGTCAATATTTTTGTTAACAACATGTGAACCACGACAGATAACTGAAATCCAATTCCATGAATGAATTTCTGAGAAAAAAAGGATGATGTTATTTTATATGCCAAATGTCCCAGTGTGTCAATTTGTTTTCCATATATTTCTGTTTAATGTCTTCAAATTAAGCTAAATATACACTGAACGACCAATTTATTAGAGACACCCCACTAATAGCGTGTTGCGCCTCCTTTAGCGTGAGAACTGCCTGAATACGTGCCTGCATGGATTCAACAAGTTGAGACAGTTGCGGAGGAATAGCGGCCCAGGCTGACATCACAGCATCCCCTAACTGGTGCAGGTTGGAGGTGGTGTGGGAAGGCATCGGATGGTTCTCTCCACTTCATCCCATAAATGCTCGATCGGGATGAGATCGGGCGACCGAGCTGGCCACTGAAACAGGTGGAAGTCCGCATCATGTTCCTCGAACCAGTCCGAGACCATTCGAGCACGGTGATAGGGAGAATTGTCCTGCTGAAACTGTCCGTCACCACCAGGGAACACAGTCATCATGAATGGGTGCACCTGATCGGCAACAATGTTCAGGTAGTGTGTCGCATTCACGGATGTGTCTATGGATATCAGAGGACCCAGTGTGTCCCAAGAGAAGACACCACAGACCAGCACTCCTCCTCCAACCGCCTGTACGGTTGTCTGCTGACAGGATGGGTCCATGGCCTCGTTCTGTCTGTGCCAGATGCACAGTCTGTCGTCTACATGATGAAGTAGGAAACACGATTCGTTGGACCAGGCAACCTTCTTCCACTCATCCAGTGTCCAGTAGCGATACCTGTGTGTCCATAGCAGGCGCACTTTCCTATTTTGCAGTGACAACGACGGTACCCGTACTGGCTGCCTGTTGTTAAACCCAGCTCGGTGCAAGGTGCGCTGCACTGTGTGCTCTGAAATGGGTTGGGATGTTCCCTCATTGAACTGCGCTGCAACTTGTTGGGCTGTTCCCGTCCTGTTGCTGTGGATTATTCGTGTCAGTTGCCGTTGGCCTTGTTCATCCATAGTCCTGTTTCTTCCGGAGTTGCGTTTGTTGGAAGTTGTTTTTTGGCATAACTGCCATTCACGGAATATGCCTTGACACTGTTGCACAGGAAAATCAGTGGAGGTTCGCAGTTTGCAAAATGCTCAACTGCACCCGTCGAGCTCCAACGATCATGCCTAGTTCAAATCGGACAAATCCTTGGATTTATCCATATTCAGTCCACTTCTGCTGCTGACTGCAACTTGTGATCCAATGCATCCCTTTTATACACCGCTTCGGCCTGTTCCATTGTTTGGGTGTCAGTGGGAGGCCGATCCATTTTCTTTAAGAGGTGTCTCTAATAAAGTGGTCGTTCAGTGTATTAATAAGAAACAAATATTTCTCAATATTTCATGGCCCCTTAAAGCATTTTCTGTTGCTGAAATTTTTCAAATGTCTTTTCTTTTAATTAACTGTAAGGTGACTTCATTTAAACATTAGTTAATTAAGGTTATTTAATGAAAGTGAAGGAAAGTTTCTTACTGAAATCTAAGACGTAAAGGTCATCATGATCCATAAGGGATGGATCAACCCCGTCTTGCAAAGGATAAATAAGCGGTAATGGGTCAAAACCAGATGGATAAGGGCTAAAGGAAAAAAAATACACTGAAATTAATTATTATTCATATGCATAAATAAATAATTCTTCAATTATGTTGAAACTAATGGAGAATAAAAGAAAAAATAAAACATCAATGCTAATCATTCATTCCTAAGTACGAGGTAAAGTCATTAAGTTACAAATGGATATAGAAATGAAAGAAATGCAATAATTTGAATCTCCCTGTACAGTGAGAAATTTGTCCCATCATTTCACAAGCCCCCTCTAAACCTGCAGCATTTAATTTTTTGTTCTGCTGTCTGAACCAGGCAGTGAATTCCCAGGAAAGTGATGCTCACAGTCTTCGGGATCACTACGGCATATTGCTTATCACATTCCGGCAGGGAGAGTAAACTGTAAACACCAACTCCTACTGTAACATAAAATCTCGTAATGCTATGTATAAGATTCCCCAAACTTTGGACCCGATTTTTATGATGAATGATGTCTTATTTTTGGTGTTTTTTTTTTTAATTGACCCAACCGTTTAGGAGATAGACATTGAAGTGTGGAACTTTTAAAGTTTTGGACCCAATTTTACTAAAAAATTTTGGAGTATTGAAATTCTGACTTCAAATTCTTAAAGACCATCAAAAAAGTAAAATAGGAATGTCTCTAAGACCTTCTATCTCTTTGTCTTCACCAATAAAATTGAGTTCAAAACATTAAAGTTCCACACTTTCAATGCCTCTATCTACTAAACTATTGGATCAATTTAAAAAAAAACACTAATAATGAAACGTTTCCCAAATGATGTGTACAATCTGAAAATACATTAAATATAGAAATTCCTATTTAAGATTTCAAAGTTACCCCCTCCCCCACCCTTAGGGAATGGGATGGGGGATCGACTTTGTTATCATTGAATAGCTTTTTTAAAAATATTAAACATGTATCTTCTTATTTTTTTTTTTGTATGATGCATATTTTTTGAGTTATTTTGATTTGTCAGGTTTAATGAGACACCCTTTACACCTTAGTTTGTTTCTCTAAGCATACTCTAAAATTGGCATAATGCTGCAGCAAAGAATTCATGCAGTTTCTATATGCAATGGTATGTTTTGGCTTTTATGACTGATAAGATAAAATGTAATGTAATAAATAATATATTATAGCACTTCTTTCTAAATTAACGTGTGTAAATCATCTATTAGTTGGATGATTATTTCCAATTTAAAATTTTTTTTACTTGAAATGCATTCATTCACTATATGAAAAAACTCCCCCCTTCTATATACAGTCAATTCTCGTTAATACGAAACTGGGTAATACGAAATTCCGGTTAATAAGAAAACATTGTGTGGCCCGTCCCCGAAAAAGCAATTACTATGTAAAATTCTCTGCTTTATACGAACATATTTTTATTAAAATACGGTTTATACGAAGGAAAATTTCATAATTTTATTGAAAAATAGTCCTTTTAGGAACAATTTTAATGATAAAATTTCAGATTTCGAAGTGCAAATTTAATAAAAATAATTTTCAAAGTCATTTCATATGTGATTGCTTCTGAATTACAGTATTCGAATAAATGAATACTCGATTTTTTTAATCAGTCGATATTTCTATTCGATAATTTTAGTAGATTGTTCGATAAAAAAAAACATCGGTTATTTAGTCGAATTTTTCAAACTAACGAATCACGTGCTTTCAAACTAACGGGAAATCTGATTCGCGAAATCTGAATCACGTGCTTTGAAGCTAACGGGAAATCTGATTCGCGAAATCTGAATCACGTGCTTTGAAGCTAACGGGAAATCTGATTCGCGAAATCTGATTGGTTCAGCTATTCAGATCTGAAATCCTGTCACATGGCGCTCAAATCTTTATTTAAACAAGTGCAATATCGGTATTGTTTCAAAATCAATTTTCTCATCGCTACAACGCAGTTATCTACAGTCAGGAATTTTATTCCATGTCAGCTTCAAGCAAAAGGAAACGAAAGGATCTTTCATTAGATCTGAAGTTACAACGCTGACGAAACCGCCCTATTTTATAATCTTCTGCCCGAGAAATCTGATCATTTAAAAGGTGAAAAGTGTCATTTAAACTTTATTGTATTTTTTACCGATAATTTTGTACGTGTATGTAATGTTTTTTTACGGTATCTTTCATAGGGAAAAGTAGCAAAGAACGGTTGTCAGTATTATTATGTACAAATATGGATGGCACTGACAAGAAAAAGCCGATAGTTACTGGCAAATTCGCCAGGCCACACTGTTTTAAAAACGTAAAAAATTTGCCCGTTATTTATTTCAACAATAAAAAAAATCGTTTTAGCGCGAAAACAAACTGTTATTACAGATTTTTTTAGGAGAGATGAATAAAAATTATTTCTAACTTAAAGTATTCTATTTCCATGCTTATTTCATAACACTTTTAGTATTGTTGGTTTATACGAAATACGAATAATACGAAAAACTTTCTTGGTCCCCACGATTTCGTATTAACGAGAATTGACTGCATATATATATATACAGATAAAAGAAATACCTTGTTCCACCAAAAAGGAACAGTTTCTCTCCAACAATGCAACAACACTGTCGTCGTCTAGCACAAGGACCCTTTTTATGGGCTTTCACAATCGACCAAACATGATTAACTGAAAACAAAAATTGGGAAAAATATTTATAGCTATTTATCAAAGTAATAAACAAATATTGAAGATAATTCTCTAATGTAAGATAGACATGTTAAGATATTAAACAAAAGAAAAAAATCTCACAGACACAGAAAGGCTGTCTTTAAGTATTGTAAGTGGAAGCCCAATTAAAGGGGACACACCCGGTTTGCAAGTCAGAAATTCATCTTTTCTAAGCTATCAGAAAGCTGATGAACATTCATAAAATGATACGTAAATACAGAGTGAATCAAAGTCTCCATACAAAAGGGGATAACGCCAACTAATGTCTTTTTCTTTTTGCAGTAGATGAACCAATTAAAAGGAATGCCATGAAGGAAGAACGAATTGACACCATTCTGCTGGCTGGGAGCGTACGACAATGAAGTGCACCGATGGCGCTGGACCAGCAATTTCCTGGGCACTGGATTGGTCGACATGGTCCAGTTGCATGGCCACCCAGGTCACCAGACCTCATATCATGGATTTTTAACTTTGAGACACCTAAAATCGATTGTGTACAAGAAGAAAATCCATACTTTGAACCATCTTAAAAGGAGAATCACGTTTGCTTGCAAACAAGTAACAGGAGATACCTTGTCACGTGTTTGAGAGAATTGGTTAGAGCACCTCTAACTTTGTTTGCATGTGGAAGGAAATGTGTGAAATATATGCCTAGAACTCTAGCATGGTTTGGTTTGTTTGGTATTAACGTCCTTATCAACTGCTATAATCATTTCAGGACAGTGTTCTAGGGGCCGCAAGGGGTTTTTAATGTGCAGCCGGCAAACGACTACATGGGACCAATGGCTTTACTTCCCTTCCAAAGGAAGTGCGTGATCACAGGATTTCCCCCCTGGAAAAATCCATGTCCTAGCCATTTGTATGGAGACTTTTGACTCTCCCTTATATAGAAAATGTCCATGATAGGCCTTCTATTGCTGTAAGATAAAATAAATAACCAAATCATCTGTTTACTGAAGTAATAATAAGTAAATACTGAAGATTTAATGCTCCAAAATAAGAAACTCACAAGGGAAGTACACAAACATGTACCTCACAGATTCCTACCAAATTGAAGTTACTCATCTGAATCTACTATTGATGCTTGCAAAATAAGAAAATGTGAAATGTTGTTCGTTTCAAAATAAACGAAAAAATTTGAGCACACATAGCTATACACAAAGACTCCATTGTTAATGCCCAATTTAAAGCGATGCGTATATTAATGCACTTGATGGAACTTTTCTTTCACCACTCAGCAATAAGCACAAATCCACTTCACATGAAAGCAATGAAAGTAGCAGCAGAAACAATTGAATGGATTCTCAAGTTTCTAAATAAACTTAGTTTTTAAAAATAGATTATTATAATTAACTAATTGCCTTCCAATAAAAAAATCTGTATAGTAATTAAAAACTATTTCCTTATTTTATTATTTCATTTTATTAATTAATTTGGTAACTTCGTAAATTTTCCGTGGCTGGTGTCATGTGAAACTAGGGCAAGGGTGTCGAGTGATACGTTGCATTGGTGAGGTCTTTCATAATTATAAATGAAAATAGTCTTCATGGATGTGCACCTTACCTTATAAACCATTTCTAGACGAATAATTGTACAGCAAAATTAAGGTTTTGTGCTTAATAACACTGCTCTAACTGCAATTCTTTGGCGACCGCCGTTAACGATTTTGCTTCTCCCCTTACTGCTATGTTTTTTCACGTCTGTTTTGAATGAAGCGCTGTTGCCACTGCGCAACGCTATAGTTTCCAAGGTATGCTCGCGCACAAAAAGAAGTTAGTCATACGCCTTCGTGCACATCTATCAGGTCGTTGCTATCAAATATCGGATTGCAGAGGTCATCTTTAATGGCCCTCTAGAAAAAACACCTTCACACGTGCTATTCGAAATAACCCCCATTGCAATCCAAACATTGTTGCCAACGATTTGGCAGCTTCTCGAGCCCCCTCCGATTGAATCCATGGTCATGGGACTCAAACTCCTGGAATCAGTTTTCGACGTCTGCTTGGGTTAGGAATGTTTTCCTCTGGAGAAAATTGTCCAGGCTCTGGAAAAGATGGTAGTAGGTAGGGGAAAGGTCTGGAGAGTACGGATGTTCCACCAAACTATAACCATGAACTTCCTGGGGTACAACGGGGGTTTAGGAAACTCTTGCAGGGGTTCATCAGCATCCAGCCACTGAACTGACTGTTTCCTATTGTCGTATAGGAGCCACTTCTCGTCACAGGTGACAATGCGATCAAGAATACCCACTTCTTCATGGCACAAAAGCAATTCCCTACACAGCTCCAACCGACGCTCTTTTTGGTTTTCCGTAAGTTCATATGGGAGCCATTTGTCCTGCTTTTTCACCTTGCGAATGGTCCTAAGGTGTCTACTGACAGTCGACGCTGATACAGCAAGATACCCTGAAAGGTCCCGAACAGTTTTTGATGCGTCCTCTTCCACAGATCGCTTCAGGTCAGTGTCATTCAACACATTGGGCAGTGTGCCGCATGGCTCATTTGCCAGGTCGTCAGTCCCGCCCGGAATTTTCGGAACCAACGTTGGACAGTACGTTCGTTTATGGTGCCTACACTGAATACCTTATTGATGTTTCGAGAGGCGTTGGATGCAGTGTGATTCAACGTGAACTCTTAATGCATCATCACACGTAATTTGTATGAAGTCACGACTATTTTCACTTGGGTTCAAACGTTGTTAAATATGATAGCAGACATGCAAATTTCAGGCAGCTGGCTGCTGATACTTTATCTCTGGGAATATACCACTTTGTTATGGGTACTTGCTACTAAACGTGGAAACCGTGCTGAAGCGCAGAACCCACCTCGAAATCCGACATTTGATGTGCAACGACCTGACAGATGGAAACAGAAGGGCACAGCACTTTGTCCTTTTTTTTGGATTTATTTAATGTAGCCAATTGTAATGTGTGCTTATGTCTCAGACTTGCTCTACTTTCTGACCAAATCCCCTGCCATTTTGCTAGATGCAACCCTAAAACTGACCTATTCTCAAACCATAGACCACTTGGACTACTCAGTAGTCTTTAAGGTATTTGGAGACTTATCGTATCATGTCATTAGTGGCCCAGTTAATAGTGGTGATGAGCTAGATGCTCGTGGTCCGGTTTGAATCCGTAATGCTGCATAATTTTTCCTTTTGTTTTTCATCTTAACATTTTTAAAGCCACTTTTTTGGTGTATTAATCGAATATTAACTCGATTAGTCTGATAGTAGGCCTATATAGCATCGACTATGGCCTTTGAGTCAACTCTGTGTAAAGTTAATTTGCTGTTGTAGCTATAGGCAGCCACGCTCACAAAACCTTTTGAAAATGTTTTCATAAAAAATAGCTTGGCTCTTGTTCCAGTTGTCCCTCCCTACTTTCCGTGCATGGCCCGTTGCGTTTGTGGGTTACATCCGGTGATGAGAGCCCGAACTTTCCGGGACAACGTCAGAAATACGAGCTAGTGGATTGGCCTGCTTTTACCCTCACTTCTGATTTTCCCAATGTTCTTTAGAACACTTGATATCCCGTTCTTGGAAACTGCAAAGCCTCGCTTCTAGCATGCTTTCATAATTTCAGAATAGCCCAATTTTATGTAGCCCTCCCAACACCTGTCAATTTTCAATGGTATAACTCAATGGTTTTGGCTCGCTGTGCAAATACTTAGTATTTTAATACCTCCCCTAACAATATTCCACGTGATAGCTCATGTGAAATGAATGCTTGCACCGTATTTAAGTATGCTAATTGTTGCCATAGATCCCTAATAATGCATCTAATAATCTTAATAATAATTATGAGTGTTCCAAACAGTAACTGCAATCCATTTTTCTGCAATAAGATTTATCGACTGGCACGTGTAGATTGCTACCAAATTTATAAAGCAGTGATCATTACATATCTAACTTGCTGGGTGCAGTTCAACTTCCTGCATGCAACAACTGGGGGGATAAGTTTCATTTCATTAGAGCATGCACTGGAGAGTCTGATGTGCCGAGATCATAAGATGACAAGGGATGCGAGAGCCAAACAGGAATATGACATGTACACATAACTAATCGCATAACTATCTAAATTTTAATTTACATAACCACTTGAAGCGAGTGCCGATCAAATTCAGTGCAACTAAGAAATTTCTTTTTGTCTCGTGATTTTTTTATACGTGAAATACTCTTAACAATGATAATTGCTTTAGTGTAATATTATG
The DNA here is from genome assembly GCA_023313115.1 of Rhysida immarginata. Lineage (NCBI taxonomy): Eukaryota > Metazoa > Arthropoda > Chilopoda > Scolopendromorpha > Scolopendridae > Rhysida > Rhysida immarginata. The sequence goes on along the minus strand of JAHWFO010069864.1, from coordinate 951,159 downwards.
TCTATGTTGTGCACGGGCAACATTTCAAGATGAAAGATCTGATTATCAGGAGCGATATAATCTCCTCTTAAAAATAATGTTAACGGTCTAGACGCCATATTAGTTTAGATGTACTGATTAAATTGGCCTCAGGGCCTACTTATTATGCAGATTGCTAACAGACCACTCTTTGGCATTCTTTATGAATTTAACTAGAATGGCATATTAATTCAGGTATCATCTAGATCACAAAGGTCATGGTTTTGAAAAATTCTCACACCACTGTTGACAAAACAACCCCAACCCCTGCTTCAACTATTGTAGTGCACCAATATGTTTCAAGAGTTCCAGAGATTTATTTCATTAACTCGCGTAAGTCTGAATGCAAATATTTTTTCTAATTATAGTTAGACAGAAATAATTTAATATATTTTTATGCAGCATATTAAAAAGAAAAAGCAAAACAAAACTGATCTGCAAACAATCGTTTTTACCTGTATCATATCGAAATAGATCTCCAAAATGTAGATTACGGATTCCATTATATCCGCCAAATATATACAAATACTGACCACGGATAACTGCAATCATATTGGAAGGAAAAGTAATTAAATTTGACAACATTAAAATTAAGGTTATAAATAATAACACAAGTATAAAATAAATAACATAATAAAAATGTAAAAATTACAGGCTGAGTGACTTCGTCTGCCAATGGGTGCAATGCCCGTTGTTGTAGGTTGGCTCCAAGTCCTTGTTAAAGTGTTTAGGCACATTATTTGATTGCAGTAAACTTCATTTGGAGAATGGTAGGGGCCAAGGCGATCCCCACGTCCTCCGAAAATAAACATATTATGCCCTATAGCAGCGGCCGAATGAAAATCCCTCCATCTGGGTGGTGTTCCCTTAAAACACAAATTAAAATAAATAAATTTTGCTTCCTCTACAAATGAATCTATTATTTATGTTAGCTCAAGCATGGGCAAACCAGATTCAACTTCTAATAATATCATTCAGTAGATGGCACAAGGTAACTGATTTCAGAGAAGGTTATCCAATTAATTGAAATTAAAAAGGCTATATTGTAAAACAAAGGGGGGGGGGGGGTTTGGGAAAAAGCTATGCGGGGCTACATGAGGGGAGGAGGGTCTGGGCACGAGCTACGTAATTTTTTAATTATTTTATTTGACACAGTTAAACAGGGTTGACAATTATTTCCGTAGTTTCCTCCGCAATATGTAATTTACAGGAGTGGCTATTGTCACCATTTGCCAATTCAGAATATTTATAATACTGTAAAACGGGGTTACTTTGTACTTACAGGGGCACCTTTCAATGTGTATATTTGGATTTCTGCTGTATCTACCATTTTGGAAGTTCTTTGCTAAACATATCCTTGCTGATTGATTTTTGCAGTAATTTTTCTCAAGAAAAAGTTGTATTTTGCTAATAGAAAAACGACTTAAGAGACAAAAGTAAATCTCAATTTCGCATTTTTGTCACTATTTAGCCTTTAATCACAAATGCACCATAGTCTTAAGGGGCGCTTGCTTCGCTCAAATGCCTCCTCGCTCCTAAAAGTATAAACATTAACATTTTTCACAAGTGATTATGAGCAAACCAGCACCTTGATAAATCAGTGTTTGCTCATAATCACTTTTTTTTTTGCCCATCAGTTTTGCATCTTCTATTGGGGGCGGCGGGGGCGAATGGGAAATTTTCAGTGGCATTTAGCATCGCAAGCAGAAGCAACGGCCATTTCTATAAGCCTAGAGGTAAATGGTGGGACAGAAACTGGTCAACATACTGTCATCATGGATGACTTTTACGCATGGATGAAATATGATAAACTTTTAAAAATAGCCGAACGTTACCCATATCAAGTGGAGGTAAAGGGAAGCTTTGAACAATTTACAAGCCAATTGTTAATCATTACACCAATGAACATCCTGATAAATGGTATAAATTTGAAAATTGTAACTGGGAAATGGCTTTAAAGATACAGATATATCCCTCTCTTATTTTAGAAAAGATGCAGTCAAATTCGAAATAAATGTTTAAAACACATTTATTCTCACCTTTCTCTAACATATCTACATTTATAATAAAATTCACAATCAACAGTCCATTTAATAGAACAGTCATAGAAGTGGGCAAATTTTGACCACCATAACTTAATAAATCAAATTTAAAATTTCCAGGTTCGGCCTTAAACTGACACAGTCGAGCCATCCTTTATACACTAAATGAGATAAATTTGTTCTAGCTTTGTGGACATTTATGGCAAAATTTCCTTTTTGTCACAATGTACTTATTTTTGTTAGGTTGCACATCTCGACTTGATTGGTTCCCACAGGGCCAATTGGTAGCAGCATATGCTTCCTTATACAGTACAGGGTGATTCGAAATTACCCGAACTCCAAGTTTAAGATGTATTTACTGCAAAACCATAAAAGTTATCCAAGTATTGCTGCTTGTGACAGTTTGACCTTTGAAACGTAAGAGCACTCCATGACAAGATGCTTGTGTGGTTGACTTTTTGGCTTATGGTTTTGCATTAAATAAGTCTTAAACTTGAGTCTGGGGACTTTCCAATCACCCTGTATAATGCAGCCACTCGTGTAGAGTTTACTTTGTAACAACTGAGGATGGTCAATGATGGAAACTCCTTTTCATTAAAAATTGTTACTCTAGTTACATATTGTTATTATTTAAGGGTGTTGCTAAGAAGTCCGACCAAATTCAGACGGTCAGTCTCGGTCTGATCTGGTTTGGTCTGGTCTGGTCTGATCATCATATTATGAAACAATGCAGTCATGTGAAATAAATTCATTACCATCGACATATTTAGGAAAAATTAATTTCATGACATTAATACAAAATAATAAAGCTCAAAAATTGAAACAGCCTCACAAAATGAAAATAGCTTTTTAAAATAAGGCCACTCAATCAATTTATTAAAGTGAAAGTATTCAAAAATATCGTTGTCAGCGATGAATTTTATGGGTTTCGAAATTTCACTGGTTTCGATGTTACCGTACGTTTTCAATCTGACTGTTTTCAATATATAAATGTGAGTTACTAAACACTTTTTATTTAATTTAAAGAATAATAAGACCAGCCACTTGCTTATCACAAAGAAACGATAATTAGTGATACTATTTCTAGGCAAGGAAATTTTCGCGTTGATTTTAGTGTCATTGAATGTGCACACAGCCATGTTTGATCAGCTTCGACCGTAGCGGATCAAGCCAAGAGCAAGGGTAACGTTTCCGACTGTGGCGTCCCGGTCAATAATCAGTTTTGGGACATCTCGATAGTTTCCAGTCAGGACGGCTGGAGCTGGAATAGTTGGAAGGTTGGCGACCAGTTGGACTTCTTAGACACACCCTAATATTGCTGTAATCAATGGATTTAGACTAATTAGACAATGCTCTAAAACAGTAATGACCCAAGCTATTTTGGCACTACTAGCTCAGACAATTTTGGAGGTCCTTGTCTGTAAAATTATGTTGCAGACTTTAAAATATCCCTCAAGTGATAAAATATAATCTTCAAGAAAAAAATGGTAATAATGTCTTGTTAATAAATATCTTGAATATAAAAAGAAACATTACCTTTGTCACAATATATGACCAAGTAAAATTCTGAAAATTCAGGGCATGGACATCTTGGGAAAACTGGTTTTCTTCTTCTTCATAACCTCCAAAAATAAACATGTAATGGTTAATTACACACGCTGAATGGCCATCTCTTGTACCTGGTAAACGATCCTTGGCAGGAATTAACAGCCACTTGTGAATGGCTAAAAAAATAAAGGAAATAAAATTTTGCTATTATCAAATAATTATTTAAAGGAAAATTAATAATTAAAAAAGCAATAAAACAAATACATGTGTTCTGTACTCATAAAAAGGTAACATTCTATGTTCATAAAAATTTACTTTCGTGTTAAAATCTTCCACTTTGAAAATACATTACAAGGGCAATTCAAACAAAAACCTTAGGAGTGCACCAATCATCTTCGACAACTAAACATGCAAAGACTATGATCTACTAAAATCCTTCAACAAAATTCACTGATGCCTCAAATACACCATGGAAACAAAAGAAAGTAACAAACTAAATTACCTGGATCTATGCATTTACAGAAATTTGGAAGACAGAAAATTTGACTTTGAAATTTTCAGTAGCCAACATCAATCTCAAACATAATACCTTCTAACTCGAATCATCCCATGCAGCACAAAACTGCCTCACTACGATATCACTTTCAGTGGGGTATGACAAGAACGAGATAGCCATTACATTCAATCTAGCCAGGAACGAACAAATTTCCCAACTATATCATTCGATCAGCTATGAAGAACACAACACGATCATTAAAATCACGAAGAATAAATGAAGTTAAAGAACGAAAAGAATTCGTCACCTTTACATTCACTGGGCCTAAATCGAACACCGTTGCCAAAATCTTCAGAGACTATGGTCTTGGGGTTACATTCAAAACTACCAATAATAGCAGATTTATTTTCAATGCTAGAAAACATGAAGATGAAGACTGCGAATTTAAAAAATTAGGAGTCTACCAACTTCCATGTACTGATTGTGAATTGTTTTACACTGGATCTACTAAATGCTCATTTCGAGAATATTTTAATGAATAGATGCGCATGGATTTACAAAGATGGGAAATCAGCATTTGTCATCCATTTGTATAAAAACAAGCACTAGTTAATACCCATAGTCCAAACCATGACGATTCTAAAAAAATTAAGAAATCCAGAGAGAGAAGATACTAATTTATGAAGAATAAGATGTCATTTAAAGCAACCTGAAAAACATTCAATAATCAGACCTCCTTTAACAAAGATCTAATTTTAGATATTATAAATAATTTTCCCGATAATAACTATTTACGTCATTAATAGCTCTCTATTTGGTCCGCATTGTTAATCCACCAATCAGTTACATGTTACTTACCTCTACTGTACTATAAATTTTTTAGTCACTTATCGTTATCTTGTAGCAGTAAGCCTGTGAAAATGGTGTTAATCAAAATGCGTTAGCATAATAAACACTACCATATATTGATAATGTAATTGTCGAGGCCAAAAAACATAGTAATTGCATCACTATATTGCACCTTCATTCTTCATGAATTTCAATGGGTTTGATCTAATACACAAAAATCAAATAATACGATGCTGCTATTCTTTGGTGTAGACTGATGCTGCCAGCTTTAACCTACTACCTCACCCTTATGTAGCATTCAAACCATGCCTAACCCTTTTGCCAGTTTCCAAGATAATTCTGAACTGTAGTCCCCTGACATTATTTTGCAGCGGTAAGCCCGAAGATGGTGTTAACCAAAATGGGTTGGTGTAATAGATACGCTATCATATTGTTCATTCAAAAAACTGTTTCATTTTTATTATTGGTCTTATCAGCAATATTAAAGAGCATGGGATTGTCATGAAAATTACAGATTTGACAATATTAATATTTACCTGGATCAAAACAAAAAAGTTTATTACAGGCACGAGAGTCATTTCGGCCACCCCAAATATAGGCTTTGTCTTTATATGCAACAGCTGTATGTCCATAACGTTGAAAAGGAGTTTCATAAAATTGTGGATCTTTAGGATCTGGTAATGGCAAGCTACTCCACCTAAAAGAAACTAAAGATAAAAAAAAGACATAAGAATATAATTTTAAAATTATGAATGCCAACCATAATTACAGTGTTTACTTAATTAGGTACCATACCACTGGTAAATCACTATTTCCAAGTACGGCACACTGCATTTCAGGAAAGTCCATTTGGGATTTCAAAGCTCAGTAGCTCATGCACTGATTCATATGAACAGAAAGAGGGCATATTGGTGAATGGAGTAAATATCCAAGATTTTACTTATCTTATAAATGTTTGATATGTCCTCCCCTAGTGAGTCAACAAACAATCTGTAATCTAGCTGAGGCCACAATTGTTCCAAACTATCAGTGTCAATTGACGATTTTCACACCATGTTTGACGCATGCGCACAAGCAGCAGCGCCATAATGTGAGAGCATGGAAAAAAAGCTAAAGGAGAGAGAAACTACGTTTTTATCGCATGGAGAAATTGCATGCTACGAAAGTTTTAAAAGAACGAAATGTTTTGTGGAATCAATGAGAAAATTCCTAATATTAGACAATTAGATAACGATGTTGTGCCATTGGTTTCTCTTTTTGGTTTTCCATTATGTTCATGTGGGACCCATTTATCCTGCTTTTTCACCTTGCCGATGGTCCTAAGGTGTCTACTGACAGTTGACATTGACACAGAATGATCCCCTGCAAGGTCCCAAAAAGTTTTTGACGGGTCCTCTTCCACAGATCGCTTCAGATCAGCATCATTCAACACGTTGGGCGGTCTGCCACATGGCTCATTTGCCAGGTCTGTCACTCCTGCCCGGAATTTTCGGAACCAACATTGGGCAGTATGTTTGTTTATGGTGCCTACACCGAATATCTTATTGATGTTTTGAGAGGCATTGGATGCAGTGTGATTCAGCCTGAACTCGTAATGCATTATCACACGTAATTCATATGAAATCATGACTATCTTCACTTGGGTTCAAATGCTATTAAATATCATCGCAGACATGCAAATTTCAGGCAGCTGTTCGCTGACAGTGCTTTGTTATGGGCACTTGCTACTAAACTTGGAAACTGTGCTGAAGTGCAAAACCCACCTCGGAATCCAACATTTGATATGCAACAACCTGATAGATATGATAAGCTTTTGTATTTCCCAATTCCACCATTTTAAATGACAGTACCTGCAGTGAGCATTTGGAAATGCTGAACTTTGCAATATAGCCAAATGCAAGTTGTAGAGTTAACCTTTCATGTTATTTCAGTTTGTGTAATAAATTCCCTTTTGTACCATTCATTTTAAATTACCCTGTTTATGAAACTTACTTGTATTTAAAACGTGAACATCCATTGGCCGCCTTTCACGATAATCTTCACCAGTGCAATACCCTCCAAAGGAATAAATTTTTTCCCCAATAGCAACAGCGGCATGATTAACTCTCCTCGGTCCACCTTCCAAATGTGCAATCCAATGCATTCTTCCTGAAAAACAAAAAAGACAATTTTTAAAATAATGAAAATTTATGATCATTTCAGTTTCAAAATTAAGGAAAATGCTTATCACTGGCTTTATCAATTCCATTCATCTTCAAAAATTGTAACTGGGCAACACTACAACCCATGGATTTGCTAAAGAAAGGAAAATGTGACAGACAAGATGCAACAGCTAGCACACACAGGAAGAAACTGTAAAAACCATGCCCATCAATGCCTAAATCCAGAAATAAGATGCCTCACAGACAAAAACAACAAAAGTCTGCCACCAGAAACACTAAATACGTCAAACCTCAATATCTCTTGGGTATGGTGTTTCTCATTGACATTTAGTGATACTATATACAGTCAAACCTCGTTATCTCAAAAACCTCGATATATCGAAAAAATTATTTCTTGCATTTTCTCTATTAATTCAATGCAATTTGCCCTCGTTATCTCTAAACTTTTTCTTGGAAAACCTCGCTCTGTCGAATTTTGACTTCATGTGCCAGAAAAATGGATGATATTTAAATACATTAGAGAGTTAAAAATTTTTCATTATGAGAAATTTTCGTACGAAGAGAAAAAATTTCGCATCGCTTTTGTTAAAATTAGATGATTCTCGGGATCTATGCATGAATTTTAAATTTGCTAAAATTTCCTTAAAAAATGAAAAACAGTTTCAATAATCACGTACCATAACATAAAACTTTTGTGAAATTTTTTTCATACATAAAAAAAAAAAAATTTTAATAGCTCAGTTTTATCATTTGGTCATAACTTGGTACACTGAGGCTGATGAGAAAGGCTGAGCATTGTTTCCAACAAACAAAAAACACTGATTATTAAAATAAGAAATGAAGGTGATGAAAGTTGGATTGTTGCTCAGACCCCGATGATGTGATTATCAGGCATGTCTTTCTCGTTGAGCTTCTCAGTAAACAAGGTCAAGATTAGCCTTTAACGAGCTTGCAGCAGAAAACTTGCACTCATTCGTGTTATTAACAGTTGATTTACAGATGGAAATGGTCTAACCAGATTCATCATGTATATTTACATATTTTAAACCATATATAAATTTATACATGCATTTTATTCTGCATAAATTGGAAAGTTTTGTTTATTATTTAACTTTATTATTATTGTTGTTGTTATTGTGGTTTGGGGAAATCAAACTCGGATCAAGTCCGGAGGCCAAGTAACAGAGGCAGACCCAAGAGAGGACAAAGCCCAAGGGACTGACATGCAAAGAAGGGGAAAATTGCATGTTCGTGGGAGTACTGATGTTTGGGTGTAGAAATTTCCTTACTACGTGACAAGTATTTTGAGAAGCAAAACAATTTTTTTGTATTATCTTAAGAGACATGGTCTTTAATTTGACAATTTAAAAAAAAAAAATCATGCATACACCCCATTGAATTGAATGAATGCAAAATGAGTGAAATGCGTGATAAGTTGCAACTTGGAAACTATCTACAAACTAACCAAAATTTTTAATAAGGCTCATGGAAAAAAATAAAAATAAATTAAAAAATGAATAATTTTACCAATTATATAAGAGAAGTTGTAATAATATACAAATAATTAAATATATGAACTCCTTTTAATGAAATGTAAAATAAATAAATAAATAAATAAATAAATAAATAAATAAATAAATAAACAAACAAACAATTAACCTGAAGATGAGATCAATTATCTCAAAAACATTTGTTATAATTCATCACCAATTTGTTACAATTTGTTACAATTCTTCTTATCATCAGATGTTATCACAAGATTTATTCTTCTTCTTGTTATTTTAAGTATCTGTTCCTGTGATTCTTCCTGTATTTCTTCCAGTGCATTTCTTCCTGATTCATCCTGTATATTACACTGAATGACCAATTTATTAGAGACACCCCGCTAATAGCGTGTTGCACCTCCTTTAGCGACAAGAACTGCTTGAATACATGCTGGCATGGATTCAACAAGGCGTTGAAACCATAGAGGAGGAATAGCAGCCCAGGCTGACATCACAGTGTCATAATTGGTGTAGGAGGCAGTAGTGTTGGACAGTAGTGTTGGGAGGCGTCGGATGGTTCTCCCCACTTCATCTCATAAATGCACGATCGGGTTGAGATCGGGGGACCGAACTGGCCACTGAAGCAGGTTGAAGTCCGTGTCATGTTCCTCAAACCAGTCCGAGACCATTCAAGGACGATGACAGGGAGCAATGTCCTGCTGAAAATGTCCCTCACCACCAGAGAACACAGTCATCATGAACCTGATCGGCAACAATATTCACGTATGTGTCTATGGATATCAGAGGACCCAGTGTGTCCCAAGAGAAGACACCCCAGACCAGCACTCCTCTTCCACCCGCCTGTACAGTTGTCTGCTGACAGGATAGGTCCATGGCCGTCCGCATGATGAAGTAGGAACCGCGATTCGTCGGACCAGGCGACCATCTTCCACTCATAAAGTGTCCAGTGGCGATGCCTGTGTGCCCTTAGCAGGTGCACTTTCCTACTTTGTGGTGACAGCACGGCAACTGTACTGGCTGCCTGTTGTTACACCTAGCTCGGTGCAAGGCGCGCCACACTGTATGCTCCGAAATGGGTTGGGATGCTCCCTCATTGAACTGCGCTGCAATTTGTTGGGCTGTTCCCGTCCTGTTGCTGTGGATGATTTGTTGGCCTCGTTCATCCACAGCCCTGTTTCGTCCGGAGTTGTGTTTGTTGGAGGTTGTTTTTTGGCATAACCGCCATTCACAAAATACCCTTGACACTGTTGCACGGGAAAACCCGAAGAGATTCGCAGTTTGTGAAATGCTCAACTGCACCCGTCGAACTCCAACAATCATGCCTCGTTCAAAGTTGGTCAAATCCTTGGATTTACCCATATTCAGTCCACGTTTGCTGCTGACTGCAACTCGTGATCCAATGCATCCCTATTATACACCGCTTCGAACTGTTCAATTGTTTGGGTGTGACTAGGAGGCCGATCCATTTTCCTTAAGAGGTGTCTCTAATAAATTTGACATCTACCATTCCTCTACAAGACTTTCACTCCACTAGAACATACTTATAAATTATTATTACTATACTATTACTCCTACTGTCTATTTTCCCTGCAGTCACCTGTGCTTTTCTAATATTTCCACCAGATTTCCACTAGACTCTCGCCTTCATTTACCTACTTTACTCCACATTGGGTGACTTTAGATAATTGTCTATTTTATTTCTTTACTTTACATTTCTTTTCATTAAAAGGAGTTCTTATATAAGGGTCCTACAAGGGTCGTACAAATGAAAACGAAAATTTGTGTGGGGAAAAAAAAAAAAAAAAAGACGTGTAGGATTTTAAGTTTTTGTTTTCAACAATTGCGAAACCCCACGTGCAAATTGAATAATAGGTTACAAGTGTCGGCTCATGTGAGAAAGAACGATAGATCGCGCTTCGAAGCTCTGCGAGTCCAAACAACAAAATGGAGTCAACGAAACAGGAACAGAGCAGTAATTAGTTTTTTGACATGTGAAGGAGTTTCAGTTTCTGAAATTCATTGTCGTATGCAGAACATCTATGGAAATGACTGCCTAACCTTAACTCATGTTTGGGCACGAAGCAATAGGTTTTCGGAGGGATGGTAATCATTGCAAGATGATCAACGACCTGGACAAGCAAACCGTGCCATCACGGATGATTCCAAAGTCAAAATTGACTCTGTCTTAAAGGAAAACAGAAGAGTGACAATCAATGTCGTGGTTGCTAAAACTGGCCTTAGTTGTGGAACTGTTCACTTCATTATCAGGAACCATCTGCACTACAGAAAAATCTGTGCACAATGGGTCCCACGTCATTTGACATCTGAAAGGCCACAGGTTTCAGTCAGACAATGAAGGGAAAGAAGAGGTTTTACACGCCTTGTTACACAGTGGGATAAATGCCTTAACGCATTTGAAGAGTATTTTAAAATTCCTTGTATACGCGTTGTATAAAATAAATAATTTTCATTTTGATTTGTACGACCCTTATATTTGTGAATTAACCAAACCTTAAGAGAATAAAATAAATAAAAAATCAGATTTTAGAGAAATCACAATCACAGCTCATGTATTTGTCATCTGTAACCAATAAAAATGTCAATATTTGCTAAGCAAGATATTCTGCAAGATAATTAAGAATAAAATAAAATCAGAATAGATAAAAAAAAAAAAAAACATCATTCAAAGTGTTGTGGTGTTAACAATGCATTAAGCCTCTAAAGTAAAAACATTTTTTTTTTGTTTTGTTTTTACTTTCTACATGTTTTAAGGGGAAAGAGCCCTAAAAACTTATTAAGCAACATCTTTTAAATGTTAAGTAGAGAGAAAAAAATTAATAGTTATTAGCTGTCATAAGTTTTATTCACGCATGATAAACCGTAGCTAATCTTAAAATCGGGCAAGAGCAAGGGCGTGGGGTGCAAACATCAATGAAAAATTTCAATCTTTATTATGTAACGAAAAACAACTTATTAAGTAACCATATACGATGGGGAAAGACGATTATGAAACAAAATTAAGGTTTAAAAAACTTTAGTATGCATTCCTGCATTTCCTATTATTAAGATTATTAAGTAAGGGATGGGAAGAAAGAAGCAAACAAACAAACAGAACACGTTTTATCCTATTCGGCTTATCACCTCTCTTTATGCAATTAAAGAGAAAGTCCCGAGAAATTGTTGTTCGATATGTGTCATTAAAATTGCATCGTCTTCTTCTCCTGACATAAGAAAAGTCTTCAGCCTATCTTATTAAAAAAAATAGGCATCCAATCACAGAATGATTCTTCTTCTTCGTAGGGGAAATATTAGTTCAACTCCTAAAGGAATACAAACAATCAACTGTTCGTTTATAAGTGCTAAGCATTATAGCAATAGCAACAACAAAGGCGTCTCATTCTTCGCGTATTGTAATTGTTGTCAGTATTTTTATTAAATCATGCAAAGAAACTTGACAAACGCATTTTTTTAAGCAGCCTTTAAACATTTATTCCATTCTCGGTGATAAGGCCACTTTTTAAATTCGCCAACAGATGGAAGAACTTTAAAAAACAATATGACGACGCAAGGATAATAAAATAACAAGGATTGCTTATGCGATGCTACCATCTAGCGAAGAAATTTGCAAACAAACTAACTGTGACGTCACCCCTAGACCCGACGAGCGGGCAACGCAGGAGAAATTCTTGGAATACGCTGTTCTGCCGCGTTTAATATAATTTAATAACTACTTAGAAAAACCAAAATTCGCAACGCATAAAATATTTGACATTTCCAAAGGATAAATGTTGAAAATTTTGGGTGAACAAATTTAAAGGCATTAAAAAATTCGGTTAAATTGAACTATCTGCACAAATCGCGAGTCAAATCGCAAACGCAAGTCTCACTCTCGGCCCTGCGGGCCTCGCTAGTCAGTGTTTTCCGTACCACTCTCGGCCCTGCGGGCCTCGCCGGTCACTGTTTTCCGTTACTCGAACGCCTTCGGCGTTCTGTCTACGACGTCCCCCTCCGGGGGCAAATAATTGATATATACCCCAACCTATTTGGTTACAGGGGGCAGCTGGTTTCCCCCCGGCCGGTTACAGGAATCGCGACAATTCAGTTTGCGGAATAAGTCATCTCGCGATTTGTGCAGATAGTTCAATTTAACCAAAAATTCAATCTGAAATCATGCCATGATTACACTGAATACAGTGGAGCAGACGTACTTCCAGCGAGATCTTCAATACGACTTATTAGGTCTACCAGCGGGAGACTACCACCTCGAAAATTTTTAAAGAGTGCTTTAAAATTAAATCATAACGGTACTTAAAATTTTAACATCAGACACTAGCATCGACGTAGCCAAATGCGCTAAATACCCCCTCTCCACCTTAAGTCAAGTAAACGTATTTTTGAGCGAGCACCCAACCCCTCCTGATGTTTAGGAAAATGAGAACATTCGTCTGCATTAAGTTAATTGAATTTAATGAGAAAACTTAAAAGGTCTGTGCACTTTATTTTTATAAGTAGGCTTCGGATTTGCATATAATGCATATTTTTTCCCGAACTAGTAATTCGCTCAAATGATGTTTTTAAGCACTTTTAGTCCCTTCCGGACCTTCTAGCTTAAGTTTTATTTTACATAAAAATGCATATTTCTGACTATAGCGCATATTTTTGAAGGGATGTTGCTTTTTGGGCTTTTTTTTTTTTAGCGCATATACCATATTTGCGCATACTTTTGCACTTTTTAGTGCATTTAAATCCGAACCCGAATTACAAATAAAACGGGATAACCTGCTACTAGTTTATCTGTGGTCAGTTGATTTTTTCCCGAATAGATTGGCCATTTATTTTTCAGTAATGTGTTAAATTTAAAAGAATCACTGGAGAAAATGTATCATCAACACTTTATTAAGAGTCGCGTCAGTATTTTTTCAATTTTTAAGCATATTCGTGTAGGCCCCGCTCCTTTTTTTCTTTCCAGTATTGACATTTTCAAGTATTCAATTAAAAACATCATTTGAGTGAATTACTAGTTCGGGAAAAAAATATGCATTATATGCAAATCCGAAGCTTACTTATAAAAATAAAGTTCACAGATCCTTTAAGATTTTGCATTACAATACAAACGACATTTTCAGTTTATGAATTAAGCTAATTTTGAATTAATAAAAAGGGTATGAAAAAAATATAAATAACTTATTAATATATCAGATCAAACATATACATAATTATATGTAATATTTTACAATAATATATAATAAATTTTATCAAAAATTTCAAATAAATAAAAAGAATATGTTAATTGTTGCTGTGTTCATATGCTTTTCCTTTGAAGCAAGGTCTAGGAGTGACGTCATCTGCACCAGCCAATCACGTCAATTTACCCGCATAAGCAATCCTTGTTATTTTAATATCTTTGATGACGACGTCTTTTCGTAACCGCTGGCAACACTACCTGTGGTGACGTATTTGTATGCAAAAATTTCAAAAAATTATTCTAAATTTATAACAATATTTCAGTACGAGTTTTAAATAAGTAACTGTTTACTACCCGGAATGATAGTATTGTTTATTAATAAATAATGAATACGAAACCATGCTTGAAAAACATGTATAACGTCATTTCCTGTGCGGTTTATATCAAACTTATTGATAATTTTTTAATTACTAAATTAAAAAAAAATGTAAAACAAATCTTGATTAGCGCGATTAAATAATCACTGTATATATATACGATCATTTTATTTTAAAATAGTAACAATGGGAAAACTTTATAAGGAAACCTTATTTATGGTTTTAGGATATGAATGTTGATAAAAAAAAAATAATAATAATAATAAAAAAAGAATGCACCGAGAGTTGACATAATTCAATCAAACCAGAACCTCAAAAAAGCAAACGACTTTCATAATTTTTTATTGATGACGACCTTAAAATGAGCATGAAGGAGTATCACTACTTTAAAAACTTCACGCCTCACGATATTGAAATATTAAAGGATATGGTAAAGATTTATTTAAGTGAAGACGTTCTTAGAATTCACATTATACAACTCCGTGCAAAAATATTGCGATAATTCTGAGTATCTGACGTCAGTCACATGGCTTTTACTCAAAAGTTATAATTTAAGTTTAAAAATTTCAATATTGTTATTTTAATCTATTAATCTTCACTATCCGCACATCGTGAATTTATTTTTTAAAGACAGGGGGGCTGCGTCCCCCAGCCCCCCCCCCCCCCTAACGAACTGATATTATACTTCCTTTTCCATTTACTCATTTAGTCACAGTAAATGGCTAAGAAGTGATGGTTAAATTAATAAAAATTTCATTTACGTTGGTCACACGATCAGTCATTACGCGATGTGCGGATATTGAGGGATAACCATTAAACAAAAATTGCAAAAACATTGCGATATGTAAATTCAAGGGCAAAAACATTGTGATAATGATGAAAAATGGGAGACTGTGGGCACAGGTGTAACTAGAAACGTGGATCCCCCCCCCCCTTTTGCAGCCAAAACGGCAGTTAGGCGACGGGGCATGGGCTCAATGAGTCTTTGGAAACTAGCAGCAGGAATCTGTGTCCATGTGAACAGCAGAGCATCACGTAACTCACGAAGATTCCGGGGTAGGCAGTCTTGCTGCCTGACGTGTCGATTCAGATGTTCCCACAGATTCTCGCAAGGATGAAGATCTGGCAGTTTGGAGGCCAGGGTAGTAAGTGGGGGGAACTCATCCTCATGCTCCTCGAACCATGCACGACAAATTTTGGCCAGTGGCATTATTCGCAGGATACACAATTGCCATGTAGGGATGCACCTGGTCGGTAATGATGGATAAGTATGCAGAGCTATTGACGGCACCTTTCAGAGGAAGTAATGGACACAAAACATTACACGAAAACATGCCCCAGACCATTAAGCTACCTCCTCCAGCTTGTGATAGTTTGTTTCCTGGCAGATACGCCAGCCCCCATCAATACACGACACATCAACATGGGGTGCTGGAACCAGAATCTGCTGCGGAGGCCAAGATGCAACAATGTTTGTTGCACAGTTGTTCTCGTTAGTTCTCTGGTGCACTCCTCGTTCATTTGGATTGTCAATGTATCGACAGTAGCACGTCGATCACTCTTAATCAGCCGTCGCATGCGCTGCTCATCCCGTTCATTAACGGCCCATAGTACCTACAATTTGCATGCCTGGAATGCACATCTTGTCCATTCTTCCTTTCATTGTACACCCTATTCCAAAAGAGTTTTCACTTAGGTGAATGATGTTCGCCATCTTTGCAATACATTAAACCAGTGAAATTAATTGGTTTAGGCTAAAAGTCAAGTCCGACGTGATTCCAACTCGATTTCTTGCCTGAACTGATTAATTTCGTTTGTTTAATGTATTGCAAGGACGCCAAACATCATTCACTTAAGTGAAAACGCTTTTGGAATAGGGTGTACACCTTCGCTACGGTACTACGAAAACCGTTCACGAAAGCTGTGTTTTCCGAAATGCTGCCTCCTTTTGCACAGTACCCGATGATCACAATCCCTTTTAAGGTCTGTTAGGTTGCGTGCTTTACCCATGGCGGCGACTATTTCTGTATGAACTGTTCTTTTGAAACCACCTATATATGTCTTCCAACAGGCTGACTTATTCCCCCCCCCCCTTCGTGAATGGGCACAACAGTATTTACATAAATCTACGTGTCTGTCATAATTCAGTGACTCGACCCAACTGGCATGGGCCCCTGGACATTTTCCCGTGTACTCCCTAGACAAATGTCTCTGACTGTGGGTATTTCTGAATACTTATGCTCTTTGCTGACCCTAGAAAAGCTAAATTAATTACACCTCAAACAACCGGCATATGACGGGCCAGTCATAAAGTCGTTATGATCAGCTGGAAGACTGAGAGGTGGGGTGATGCTGTACAGTGGTAGCATCAGTCTTTTTCCACATGCGCACCTCCCAGGACCACGTACTTTTCCCAACGATGGACCACTTGCTGATTCCACTTTTATAGATGTCCTCCTTTAGACTATTAAGGAACTGCCACACCTCAGAGATGATCTTGTCGTCATCTTGGAAATGCCATCCAAGAACTGGGTTCTCAAACAAGAGAAGTGGAAGAAGTCGATTGGGGCCAGGTTGGATGAATATGGCAGATGGGGCAGTATTTCGCACCCCAGCTCTGTCGCAATGTGTGGAATGTGTTGGCACATTGTCATGCAGAGGTCTCTTTCCATAATTTGTTCTGTGGCGATACGGCAGTTTGAAAAACTATCATCTCCACTTCCTTTGTAATTTATGGCTCGTCACAGATGGAGGGACATTTGCTCCGGCACTTGTCTTGTCTGGGAATGTCGATGCCACAAGACGACTGTCTCGTATGATGGAGCATTTAGTCACCATAAATGGCCGCTAACTCCTCATGTATTTGTTTGGCATTGTTCCCCTTCAAATGCAAGAACCTTATCACAACTTGCACCATGTTCCTTTCGATGCTCTGGCGGCATTTAGGGAAGTCGCACCATACGCCACTTTGTATCCTCTGGCACTCGAGGGATGTCGCTTCCCAATGACACCACTACTATATGACCGCCACAATATGTTGGCAAGGCGGATAGTAAAAAGAGACCTATCTGATCCACAGAAGCAGACCATCATGTCACTGCATCAAAGTGGAAAAACACAAAGGAAATTGAATTGGTCATTTCAAAACAACATAAGTCGTGTTTTTTTCAAAATATTTTTTTTTTATTTTTTTTATTTGTTATTTTATTTATTTATTTATTTATTTATTTATTTATTTTGCTGCTGTTTGATCTTGGAGGTAGTAACACATTATGTGTAAAACCTATGCCAGTCACATTACTCCTAATTATCAAAATAAAGAAGCCATAAACCCATTCAGTGGAGAAGGATGCAAGTCAGATGGTGGATCAAAAAGTTTCAATAAACCACAGGAAAATAAATAATTTAAAAGAAATACAAGACAACATCTTAGAGGAACACATGTCGTTTTATGTTGAAATAGAAGAAATTCTAGCTGAAATCGATAGTAAATATAATTATGTGCCTTAATGTTCCATTTTTCTGTTGCATTTATTATCATCGTTACATTTTTCATTAAAAAAAAAAAATATAGCAAGACATTTGACTTTTAATCAGCTTACTGTACAATAAATCCTGTTTCCTGCAAAAATAACTTAAGTCAAGAAATTTACTTTTTAAAATTTTTATATGTTAAATGTTTTTTTAAAATAATAACGGTGATGAAACTGACAAGTTAAATCTCTAAACAACTACATCTGTATAAAAATTAAAAAAAATTAATATTGATTATTTTTGATCTGAAAGATTAACAACTACATTTTTGATCTGAAAAAAAAACAACTACATTTGATCTGAAAATTAATATTGGGGAGGCCGTGGCCTGGTGGGCTTTCACTGAAACACAACTTCTGTGAAGTTAAGCAACATCAGGCACGGCTAGTCATGGATGGGCGACCATCCGTGATTCATGATCTTCACCCCCCCCGGCTGCTGTGACCATCATACAGCAGTCGTTAATCCAGGTCCATCCAGGGACTCAACTCATCGGCCTCAGGCCATACAGGCCCTGGATGGACGTATTGGATTACCAGTACTAATAAAAAAAAAAGTGAAACATTTTTATTGATTCCCTGAAAAGTATAAATTTTTGACATACTTCGTTTTTAAAATGACTGATTCATTTGCAGTCTTTGTCTACTGTGCACAATCCATCATATCTAAAGTGATCAGTATCTTTAAAAACGGAAAAGTGTTTGCTTAACAATCATCATAAAGAGCTACAACCTTTCGAGAGGACTGGACCCTAAAAAAACATAGTTAAAGAATCAAAGACATAGCAAAGTTGTAACAGGCCCTGGTTTGGGTGCCTGACCTCATCCTAATATACTACAAATAGTCCCGGGCCCTGGTTCCACTGCACTACTTGGAACCATGGTAGCTACGTCCCTATAAATCAACCAAACAGTTGCATGCAGCTGGAAAAAGAGTGGTGCAAATATCTCTTTGCAAACAACAATCAATTGTCTACTTGAAATGAAATTTAACAGCTGTGCCACTAAATATCAAGCCTCTACTGCCAAAGCGGCAGAAAAATAGTCCTGCAAGGAGCAGCTCTCTTCATTGGGACACCTCTAAGTGGAGGCAGATTCTGTTTAGTGATGAATCTAGGTTTTGGAGACCAGGGAGTTTGAGTATGGTGAACTAAAAAAAAAAGCCTATTCGTCAGATTGCTTGAAAAGATCTGTAATGCATCTAACATCTGTGATGGTGTGGAGCTGCACGAGCTCTGCTGAAATAGGATAACTGTGCCATCATGAACTTGTGGAAAATAGCCAAATGCTATCTGTCTGAAGCAAAACCACCCACCACAAAAGAACAAAGATAACCTGCATGATATTTGATCATCGATCACTTCAGATGAATGAACTTGTAAAGCTAATCGATAGCATGCCTAGAAGATTACAAACCATAATCAATGCAAAAGGCGATGTTACAAAATATTAATTATAGCTTTGTTTGTTAATAAAGCATGTATGTAGCTTGTTTCTGTTACTTATAATGGGCCAGGAAATTAAAACATAGTAATATTTTAATCTTTATGCCCAAGAATTATCATATTGCAATGTTTTTACATTTTTTGTTTCATTACTAAATCTTCAGAAATGAAGATCACTAAAATCTGATTGCTATTATCTCTCCGCAAATATACAGAGAATCAAATGCTAGTGTTGAAAATTTCTGCTGAAATTACAGAGGCTATTAGGGATCTATGGTAACAAGTTACAGAGGGCCAGAAAATGTGAAAAACCCTTTCGCAACCATCAAATGTGTTCAATCTGGTAGCAATGCCTTGCATCGCAGCTTCCACTGCAGGGAGGCTGGAATGCAGAACACCAAGATCAATTCGTAACCACTCCTGTTGACATGCTTGCCAAAGACCCTCCACTGTTTATGGTTGTCTCTTTCCGAGGGCCCGTTTAAGTAGGCCAAAGCCACAAAAATCCAAGGCGATGCATCCGATAACTTGACGGGTATGTTGCTGAATGGAATGGAGTAGATTCCGGTATCTTCTTGCATGTGTTCCAGGAATAGGCAAGTTGACGCGGTAGTGTGACTCGAGCCCTTGTCTTATACTTTACCTCAGTACAATACAAACCAAGGATGCCACAGGTAAATGTGTGGATTAGAACTTTTGTCTGGTAGTATATGACGTTCACTTTGATCTTTGACTCAACTCTGTGTAAAATTAACCTGCCGTTGTAGCTGTGCCCTGCCATGATCATGAAACCTTTTGAAAATGTTTCCTTGCATTCACAGTACCATTTTCTGAAATCCTTAGAAACCCTTGGGCAGTAAAAAATGGCTCTGCTCTTGTTGCAGTCACTTAAATAAAAATACGCACTTTTTATCCACCAGGTATCATTCATGCAGTTTATGGCAGTTGACGCTCTTGAATATGGCGTTGCGACAACTTATGAACGTAGCTCTTGCATCGCTTCTCCAGTTGTAGTTCACAGTTGATAATTGTGTTTACCATGTACATAGATGTCCCTACCTTCTGTGCAATAGCTCATTGTGTTGGCAGATTATATCAGCTTACAAGAGCCCAAACTTTCCAGATAAGTCAGGAGTACGGCTAGTGGATGGTTTCGGATTGCCTTCTTTTTACCCTCAGGAATGGTGCTGCTCCTTTTGCCTTGCAATGTTACATAGTACACTGGATATCCCTTTCTTGGAAACTATGAAGTCTCGCTTCTTGCATGCTTTCATAATTTCGGAATAGCTGAATTTGATGTCTGAAAGGGCTGTTATGTAATCCTCCCAACACCTGTCAATTTTTGGTGGCATGACTCAATATTTTTAACTCTCTGTTTGAATACTAACTATTTTAATACCTGTCCTAACAATACTCCACGTGATAGCTCACGTGAAATGAACATACATACCATATTTAAATATGCTAATTGTTACCATAGATCTCTAATAACCCTCGGTACTATTTTCATTTGTATGCCACGACAACATATGATAAGCTCGGAGTTAGAATTATCAAAATATATTTGCACGCAGTTGTATTAGTAATGTTAAGGAGTTGGTAATGTTCTTATTTCTGTTGTTGAACAGTGTATTGCAGCTGGAATTACACATACAGGAAAATTACCTAGGGATCGAGTTTATGAAACTGTTTCTTCTCTTGAATTGATATTTCGGCACATTGACAGCATAGAAGTCGTATCGATGTTTTTCAACATCACTCATCTTACAGTTATTGGGAGTGATATTCATAGCATGAGAGGAATTGAGAATTTAGCAAACTTAATGGAATTATGGATTGCTGAGTGCAAGATCATGGTACAAGACCTTTTTAATTATAGTTCACTTTAATGTTTTTACTTTACTGTTAGTTCTCTTGTGCACTGTCGATTAGTTGCGAGCAACCAGAAACATTAAGAAGCTGAAGACAGGAGATCGATTGGCTAAACAAACAGTCGCCACTGTTCATATCGCCTTCGTTCGTTCTTGTGAAAAATCAATAGACGTGAACTTCAGAAGCACAGGGCCTTGTAAAGGTATACCATTCACATTGTCCTCGAACCGGCCATGATTGTTTATTTCAAAGAAGAACATGATCGAGAAGGGGTAGTTGCTCCCACAATGCGAAGGCATCAGTAGAAACAAACTTCTCAGTCGCCAAATGCGTTGCTTTTGATTTTCTGGCTTCGACAAGTGACGGCTTGCTTCAGCTACGTGCATAAACAATATCTATTTTATTAATGTCTTGAGGTTGCCGGCACCTAGTCAAAAGTGTTTAAGAGACCTTAGAGTAATCTCACAAAACACAGTATACAGGGTGTATCAGACCACCCATGCCAGGATTTTTTCTCAGGAATGTAATGTCCTATTAATGACAGCTATCCCATGTTGTTCCGGAAATGGCTGGATAAGGGTACACTCGGGGTACTCCCAAAATCTTTAAATGGTAACATGGGCCTAGTAGGCTGTCATTGGAAAAGTCTTGGAAAAAGAAACAACTTTTGTAGGAAACTTTTTTTTTTTTTTTCCATTCGGCTTCCTTCAGGAAATAAACAATAAAAACACTTTAGGTCATGTGTTTTCAATTTTCCCTACTGGCGTGTCTTTAAAACATGTTCACGTCACATGTTTATTTCTGTTGAACTGTTGGTGCCTCTTGTGCTTTGTTTGTTGCTATTATGACAACACTGAAAATACCTTTTTTTCCAACGAAGATGCATATGATATGTTGATGGTATTAAAAGATTGTCAGTAAAACAGAAGGTTCGCATAATGCCAGTGATACTGTTTACTTGCATTGAATATGTGATTTTCCAATTGTGTATGAAGGGGGAGGTATGCGAAAAATTTGACACTGATACACAAAACTGCGAACTGTGAGACCGCAGATACCTAGGGATTACTGCACTATTTTTCATGGTGACCATTTCTTCATAATTCTGTTTTGTCTTACTGAAAAACATTTTAATATAATACTAACACATTGAAACTATCAAAGGTGGAACTGTATGGTTTATCCACCTTATAACTCAAACAAGTAAAGTGGATAAACCACCTTTACTTTCATACATTATTAATGTGGCTCTTTTTTGTTTTCATTTTAGGAAATAAATTATTTGAACAATAGTTCCAAACTTAGAAAACTGTATCTTTATTCTAATTTTATTTCTGAAATAAAGGGGCTTCATAATTGTTCCCATCTAGAAGTTTTATGGTTGGCAGACAATAAAATTTCTGCAATAGAAGTAAGATATTTAATTATTATTAATTACAAAAATTACAAAATTGTTATGCAAGAACTCATTAAACATGCATTACATGATCAAAAGCTTCTGGACACATATTTTTTTGCTTTGCAACCATGATTCTATGAAAATTATTATCGTATTGATTCTGGTTTTGCTATTGGTATGGCCTCTACTCTCCGAGGAAGACTTTCCAACAGATTTTGGTAAATAGTTTCAAGAACTTTCTTCTTCATAGTTCCTACTACTGGGGCAGATGGCCCAATCCAAACTATGAAAATAGGCTCATACCATTCAGTCTTCCTGGCATCCACAAGCCCCAAACTCGACCATCTGATTGCTAGATAGTGTGCCTAGATTTGTCACTCCATAAGATATGTTTCCACTGAGTTTGAGTGAACTATATGCATTGTAACCATTGCTTCATATCATTTCTTCTGATCCAGAACAGGCTTATGAGGGTCTACGACAATTGGGTGGATGACAATTCGATGAACGTCATTTCGGTGGACACGACAATTGGGTGGACGTCAATTGGGTGGACGCGACAATTCGGTGGACGTCAATTGGGTGGACGCGACAATTCGGTGAACGTCAGTTGGGTGGACGACAATTCGGTGGGAATGCAAATTCGATCGAGATTTTTAAATCACCAAAGAATTTGAGTATTTAATTCGTTGTTTGTTTATAATTGACACGTCTTAATTGCAATTACAAATCAATTTGCTTCATTCATGTTAGGTCGAAGTCACTTTATATGCGGGAATCTTTTATTTATTATTTATTAGCTTACAAATAAATGAGATTATTTCTTTATTAAATAATTTATTAAATCATTTTGTTTTATTGCTAAGAGTTCCATTATTCAATTAAAAATACTGTTATCCTTAAATTACTACTTAAGCTCGTCAAAATAGGCACAATAGGTATTAGGTAGATAGATATGTTATTTGTTATTAATATAGCACGGTGACCGCCCCCCCCCCCTTCCCTACGGTCTGGTTTAATTTAAAAAGGCAGTTGGAGGGGAGGACAGAGGGTAGAGTTCATTTCATTTTTAGATTGAAAGGGTTGATCCCTAATACATGTATAACTACTTCCCCCTCCAGCTTTTTAAGAGAATTAGGTTTCCCTTATTACTTAAGAGAATTAAAATGACTGTCCTAAAAGTGTACAGTCACGTTAAAGTTATAATATAAAAAAATTAAAAGTAAAATATATACAAAAAATATAAATAAACTACAGAAAAAATATGTATCAAAACAAAATACAGCTTTGGGAAAGTGTACTATAGTCTGTCCTGCTTTAATATAGAAAGATGATTGGAGGGGATGACAGGGGGTAGACTTCATTTCGGGCTGAAAGCGTTAATATAACTATAGTGGCTTCATTTTAGCCACTATAATATAACCATTTGACCTCCGTTAAATTTTAGCTTCCCCCAATCATCCTCCAAAAGGTTAACAGGATTAAAAACTCAACCCATGAAATTTGTACAGAATTTTGAAAATCATTTCAAAAACTGAGAGGAATATATAACTGAACAAATTTTCTTGATGCAATATTTTTTTCTCTTTGTTATTATTTAAAAAAGTGATGAAGAATAAATTTGAAAATTATTTAATTTTTATTATATCTTACAATTTTTTTTGTTACAATTTCATTTGTATTATTTGTATATTTTTTCTGTAATTTATTTGTTTTTGTATATATTTTTTGTAATTTATTTATATTTTTTGTATAGTTTATTTTACTTGTAATAATTTTGTATTATAACTTAAACTTTTAATTCTCTTTGAGAAGGGAAACGTAATCCTCTTAAAAAGCTGAAGGGGGAAGTAGTTATATTAGGGATCAACCTTTTCAACCTAAAAATGAAATGAACTCTACCCTCTGTCCTCCTCTCCAACAGCCTTTTTATATTAAACCCGGCTGTAGGGGGGGGGGGCACCGTGCTATATTAATGTCAAATAACATATCTATCTACCCACTTCTTATTGTGCCTATTTTGACGAGCTTAAGTAGTAATTTAAGGATAACAGTATTTTTAATTGAATAATGGAACTCTTAGCAATAAAACAAAATGATTTAATAAATTATTTAATAAAGAAATAATCTCATTTATTTGTAAGCTAATAAATAATAAATAAAAGATTCCCGCATATAAAGTGACTTCGACCTAACATGAATGAAGCAAATTGATTTGTAATTGCAATTAAGATGTGTCAATTATAAACAAACAAAGAGTTAAATACTTAAATTCTTTGGTGATTTAAAAATCTCGATCGAATTTGCATTTCCACCGAATTGTCGTCCACCCAACTGACGTCCACCCAATTGTCGCGTCCACCGAAATGACGTCCACCCAATTGTCGCGTCCACCGAAATGACGTTCACCGAATTGTCGCATCCACCGAATTGTCGCATCCACCCAACTGACGTTCACCGAATTGTCGCGTCCACCGAATTGTCGTTCACCCAACTGTCGTCCACCGAATTGTCAACCACCCAATTGTCGGGCTCCCGGCTTATGAGCAGAAGCACAGCTTTGGAAACACACGATCCTGAGTTCCCAGCATAGGTAGCACCTTTTTTTTGTAATATAGATGGCACAATATTTGAACACACTGACAATGCAACGAATGTCATGGGTACACTTGAAATAAGGCAAATGCTGCCTGTGCTGGAGGTATTAGTGCATGCTTTCCCACGAAACTGACTCACTCTGTTTAATGGTCTGAGTGGCGCAGTGGAAAACGCTGTCCATTTTATGTAGAGAGATGCGGGGTAAATCCCTGCGAGAGCGAATGAAAATATATTCAGGAGCAGGTTTTGTAGGATACGTCTGTATTTGTAACAAAGGGCTTTGATCACATACCAATGACGATACTCAGGATAAAAGTGCTGAAAGCAAAGTGTTTTCTGGCACCAACTGCATTTGATAAAGTGGGGTCACCTGGCAGTCATCGAGTGAGAAGTTGCAAGGGTTTTCCTTGAATGAAAAACATGCATCCCAAAAGTTCTTATAGTCTGGCTTGTTCTCTAATATTCCAGCTTATTCCAAATTTTGTTTTGTTTAGAATGGTTCACAAGTATTAAACATGTGCATTCACAAATTTACCATTAAAGTTGTTAGGTTATCACTTTTCTTACGATATGGAAACATTCAGTATGTATCAATTTACTTCTTGATTCTGAGTTATACTATGTCACATCAAATGTACAAGAGGCAGTCATAAAGTTTTTACAATCAGTCAGAAGACCGAGAGATGGGGTGATGCTGCACGATTGATGACTTGCTGGATACCACTTTTGTAGAAATCCTTCTTTTGGCTGTCGAGGAACTGCTCCACCTCAAAGATGTCCTCATCATCGTCTTGGAAATACAGTCTCTGAAGAAGTTGCTTAGGGCCAGGTCGAATGAATATGGCAGATGGGGCAGTATTTGGAACTCCAGCTCCCTCACAATGCATATGGTCTCGTGCAGAATGTTCTGGTGTATTGTCGTGCAGAAGTCGGACCCCCTTTGGACATCTTGCCTTGCTGCTTTGACTTGATGGCCTCACGTAAAATTCACTCCCCGCATTTGTGGCCTGTCACGTTACATTTGTGGCGTCCACTTCGACATTGTCTTCCATGCTTGTCTGACACACAGGAAAAATCAATGGCACATGGCAACTGTCTCGTACGATGGGGCATTGTCACCATAAACTGCCACTAACTCCTCATGGATTTGTTTGGCGTTGTTCCACTTCAAATGCAGGGACCTTATAACGTCTCACATGTCCAATTTTCCGATAGGTTGCACCGTGTTTGTTTTGACGCTCTGTTGGTGTTTAGTTGTACTGTATCAAATGCCACTTTGTATCTTCCAGCACTCGAAGAATGTCACTTTCCAGTGGCATCACACATTTTCAAAAGCAATCGTTCTTTCATATTGATTGTAATGACTTTATGACCGCCCCTCGTATTGCAACTATGTTTGATCAGAACCAATGTTCTGAATGAGCTAGAAGAAATTATAATTTTTATATTTATAAACCTAAAACTCCTTTCTTCTAAGTTTTTTTTTTTTTTTTTTGGATTTCTGTGGGGGTTGGGGAATAAGTCATGGCAACTATTTTTTTTTTTTTTTGTGAGAATTAGAGCGTGGGTGGAAAATGTGAAAAATACACATGAAAGGATAAAGAATAGATGAAATGTACGGAAATTTAACAACACTTCAACATTTTGCTCCTCGTGTTTATCAAGGTAGTTGACATAACATTATAGGTTTCATGTGCCAGAATAAGTAACAGAAATCAAACTAGAGCACAGCTATTTTGATATATGAGCATTGTTCAACTCTGGTTACATCCATCCTGCGTGGCTGTTGACTAAGAACTGATTTAATGTTGCTCTCTGTGCAACACAGGAAATCACAGAGCCGTCTGGTGTTGTGGTAACCTACTACGAATACATGGCTTCCCTGAGACATATGACATTTTGTGATAAATCCCTTAGCTCTGAGAAAAAAAAATAGTTGTTATGACCTATGCCCCATCCCTTGTATTTCATAAATGAGAAAAGCCATTTTTTTTTTTGTTTTTAATTTTTACATCAGGGCCTTGATCATTTGAATTATCTGAAAGAATTAAATTTAGCAGGGAATAAGATATCTTCAGTTGGTATGTAAAAACAATTTTTCTAGTAATTTAAATATTCATTACAATTAGACATGTACAGAGAGTAGATTATGTTAAGAATGAACGATTTTGTGATCCATATCTTCAGCTGAAGCCACCACACCAACATCAATCATGCTCTATCTGATAGCCACATTTCCAAACTATACCCCTGCATCTGAGTTTTTCATTCCAAGAGGCTCTGTCAAAAAGAATTCTGGCCGATTCAGGACCATACCTCCTTATAGGCTTTCCACAGTCCCTCTACTGTGCATGGTCATCTATTTCCTAAGCCCCTTTTCAAGAACCCAAACCTGCAGAAATCGAACGACGATGCATTAGGAGATTTAAATGGGATATCCGTGAAAGGAATTGCACGAATTGTCGTTTTCTCTTTGAGCATAGACAAGTAGGCAGCCATTGATGCTGAGGAATGGCCGGACATACTAATCAAAGCATATGAACATGTGATTTAAAACGTTTTTCCAGCTGCAGATCTTTATAGATATTTTAATGGACAGTTGCTTGAAACATGCCTACGTGTTTTGCGATCGACTGTTCCTTTGTGACAAAACTACCTCACCTTCCGAACAATGTTCAGGGTACGCTTGGGAGCTGTCCTTTGCCTAGAGGGTCTGGGTTCGTCCAGTGATGCAGGAATTTAATATTTTCGGTTCTCATTAAGCACATTTTTCACACAATCTTCGGAAACACCAATCCACGGATTTTGCTCATGTTTATAATTGCAGAATACAAATACTTGGCATGGGAAAGAGCAATTATGTAGCCTTCCCAAAATTATCAATTTTTGCCCCCATCTTTCTGATCAGGCAACTGACACTCTATCGTGACACACAAGCATTGGTTTGCTGCTAGCCACATGATCAGATATATTGCATATTCAAATCATTCACTCTTAACATAATCTGCCCTCCGTATATAATGCAATACAACTGAACCTCACTAAGTGGATACCTGATAAGGGGTTGCCGGTTAAGTGGATATCGAATGTACAGTCCCATTTTTCTGTAGTTGATTTCAATGCATTATAAGTCTGCTTAAGTGGATACTGGATAAGTGGAAAATCCGCTTAAGTGGATAAATTTTTATGCTAAAATTTGTGTAAACTCCTGTTAACTGGATAAAATAACTGAAAACGTACTGTGTGTCATTAGCAGACACATTCTATTGTTTCTGGTGATTGGCATGCATATTCTGTGCAATACGTACATTATGCTTATGATAGCCACTTATCATTTCCCTCTAAGCCAATGGGCACTGCTGCCTAAATTTACTGATTGGTCAATAATAGCACTGTAACTACTATAAAAACTCTGTAAGGGGTCATAGCTGTATCTCCTAAACAAAGTGAAAAGGACCGAGTATAGTCTCATAACTCTCCTGGGTCAAAACAGTGCCCTCGACAATGAACTACTCCTGTATAAGGCGCTTATTCAGACCATCCTCCTCTTATGACATGCCTGCATAGGTGACTATATGTAAAAGCAGATGGAGTAAGCTCTAGTCTTTCCTTAATGTTATTGCTCAGCTTGGAAAAAGGACCGTGAAAAATCAATACATCCACTCTGATTTAAGCATGACCTTCATCGAAAATTTATCCAGGATCTCCTGGTGAGTATGGTTCAGATGATTAAGACCCATGACAATGATCTGGTGATCAGAATACTGAAAAACTCGATGGAAAAGAAGTGGCATATGAAATAACAAAAGCTGAGGCGTATTCTTTATGTCAACTTTGAAGACATTGGCAGTGTTTCCTTCCCGGATTATTGGAAGATGTGATACCCCATCCCCTTCCTGTCCAATCTTCTGACAATCGTCAATCTTATCATTTTTTCATAATGCGGAAGATCTCTTGGATTAGTCAGGCTTTTGCTTACCTCAGTGTATTCCATGTGGTATTTATTTTAGAAGGGTGAGCCTTGTGAAAGCGCTGCTTCCGTCCTGAACAAATGTACAGCTCACTGTTCGATTGTCGATTCAGAATTTATTCATTCTCCAGGAGTTGTTGAAGAAGCTGCTTTCGAAGATTAAAGACCATCCCAATCCTCTGGGTGCAGATATTCTGGATCACCCACTCACCTTTAGAAGTTCTCTCAGGCATCGCAGGCCTCGTCGCATCCTGGATTTAGTTAGCTTAATTTACTCTATGAGGCAAATCAAAAAGCATGGATGATAGGAGACTTGTGGGATCAGTGGTTGAAAAAAATGGATCAACAAATGCAAATGCAGAAGTGGAATATTCTTTTGTTTTGTGATAACTAATAATTTTATACTGTTAAATTAAACATTAGACACTGTTTAAATCAGTTAGTGTTAAGTAGTGTACTTTTTACTTACTTACTTTTCAAAACCCGCTTATCCGTTAGGGTTGCGGGGACAGCAGCCCTATGGAGGATCTCCAGTGGTCATGATCTTCCGCCATTAGGCGCATGTCCTCCATGGTAATACCCAAGCGACTCGAACCCAGATTCTCCATGTAGTCTAGCCACCTGGTTCTAGGCCGACCCCTTGGTCTCGTACCCACCGGCTTGGAAAATAACAACTGCCTAGGAAGACCTGTTTGCTGCATCCATATCAAGTGGCCATACCAGCGTAACTGAGATCTCTCAATGTGGAGAAGTAGCGGCTCAGCACTTAAGACTCCCTTATTGTGCTGCTGTGTACTCTATCTAGTAGGGTAACACCTGCCACACATCTCGGAAATCTCATTTCGGCTGCTTGTACCTGTGATCACACACTTTAGGTCTTTACCCAAGACTCACGACCATAGGTGAGAATGGGGACAAAGATAGATATGAAAACAGAGATCTTGGCTTTGTTTCCCAGCTCACATTTCGTTACCATGGATCGCCACAGTTCACATCTGACACAGCTTGCTGCACCAATCCGAGCATCCTGCCGCCCATCACTTGTGAATGCAATCCCGAGATACTTGAACTTCTCCACCTGTCCACAATGGGGTCCCCCTAACATGGAGAGCGCACTGAACAGGGTGTCTTGAAAGGACCAGAACCTCTTTCTTAGCCACACTGATCTTCATCCCAGCCTCTTCACATTTGGCTCCAAACCGGTCTAGTGCATGCTGAAGGTTTGTGCGAGAAGACCCAAGGAGGATAAGGTCGTCAGCAAAGAGCAACCTCTCTACCAAACAGTCGCCCACACAAACATGCTCATCGCCTCAGCTGCCCCTGTCTATCCAGTCCATAAAGAGGGGTGACAGTATGCACCCTTGGCGGAGTCCAACACCCATGGTGGTCTTGACTTAATGCCATTTATCCGGATGTACATCTCAGAGCTTTTGTACAGAGATGTGCATCAACCAGTAATTGCCCATCCACTCCATACTCTTGCACATTTGCCAGAGCTTCTCCCGAGGAACTCTGTCATATGCTTTTTCAAGGTTTACATTTGTGTACTTTTTTTAAACAAAAATCTCTACTCCAGATAAGTGGATAATTTCTTTCGGTCCCAAGACTATCCACTTATCGCGGTTTGACTGCATATGCTATTAATAATTTTCCTATAATGTTTTTCTTTATGGTCCTTTTTATTTTTTATTTTTTTTTTTTAACAAAAATGAATTATCACAGGAGATGCCTTGGAAAAGAATAATCGTTTGGAAAATTTAAATTTATCAGGAAATAATTTATACTTTTTTAGGGTGAGTTACATTTGATATACAGGGGTTGGACATTGATTTTAGACGTTTGATATGAACCCCGCATATTTGTTTTTTTTTGTTTTTTTAAAGAAACCTTTAAATCTTCATGAATATGCATGCTATTCTCATACAAATAAACACAGACAAGTAAATGAAGCCTCATAATCATATGCTACATCTATTAAGCATTTCAGTCATTATTTTTTTACAGGGTGATCCCAAACATTACTTAATTTTTTGTTCACTTTATTGATGGTCCTCTATTTGCCTTTGGGACAAAACCTTCACTGAAATACATGAAGTGTAACATGCCCTTTACACCCCTGAAGTTTCAGGATAATTCAAGTATTTTTCTAAATATTCGTCAAAATGTCTAAAATCAAAGGTGTTCATATTATTTTGCCCAATCCCTGTATTTTTTCCTATTTGGAGATGGTTATAATAATTCTAAATACGGTATTTAATTTGATAATTATTTTGTTTTACAATTTTTTACAGGATCTTTTAATTCTTATGAATTTGCCAAAATTAAAAATTCTTTCTTTTGGTGACTCTCAATATCAGCCATGCCCTTTGTTCAATTTGTGCAATTACACAACATTCATCATTTATCATTTTACAAAAGTTGTAAAATTAGATGGGAAACTTTTAATGGAAGATGACATAAGAAAAGAACTGGAAGTAATAATATAAATTTAAAAATTGACCAATCAATAAATATACAGGGTGAGGCATTTATCTTGAGACAACTGAATATCTTGGAAACTAACCATTGTACGAAAAAAATTCCAAAATCAAAAGTGAATTATTTCGCGAAGGAAATTCATTAGTTAAAAAATTAACCTCCCCCTCCGCTTGTGAGGGGGGCTGGGGGAGGGGGTAACTTTGAAATCTTAAATAGGAACCCCTATTTTTAATGGTATATTCAGATTGTACACAATATTCGAGAAATGTTTTATTCTTGGTGTTTTTTCAATTGATCCAACCGTTTAGGAGATAAAGGCCCTGAAAGTATGGTGCTTTTAAAGTTTTGAATGCAGTTTCATCGATGAAGACAAAGAGATAGAGAGTGGGTCTTACAGACATTCCTATTCTACTTTTTAATGGTCTATAAGAATCCGAAGTCAGGATTTCAAAAATCCAATGTTTTTCAATTACACACTCACAGAATCGATTTCCGTAGGACTGCTGCCCCCAACAGTTTACTTGTGCACTAAAAAATTGTGAATTTTTGAAATTCTGACTTTGGATTCTTAAAGACCATCAAAAAATAGAATAGGAATGTCTGCAGACCCACTCTCTTTGTCTTCATTGATAAAATTGGGTTCAAAACTTTAAAAGTTCCACACTTTCAGGCCTCTATCTCCTGAACGGTTGGATTAATTGAAAAAAAAACAAGAATAAAACATTTCTCGAATATTGTATACAATCTGAATATACCATTAAAAAATAGGGGTTCCTATTGAAGATTTCAAAGTTACCCCCAGCCCCCCTCACAAGGGGGGGGGGGGATATTTTAACTAACGAATTCCCCCCGTGAAATAATTCATTTTTGATTTTGGGCATTTTTTCGTACAATGGTCAGTTTCCGAGATATTCAGTTGTCTCAAGATAAATGCCTCACCCTGTATAAATATAAAAGAAAAACAAAAAAAAAACTTAAAATAACTTTGATCATTTTCAGCTGGTTTGTATGAAAAAGTTATTTTATTTTATGCATATGCATATGATGCTGAAAAATAATTCTGATGCACAGAAGAAATTAGAAAAGTCTGTTAATTCACTGAAAGATCATGCATTTTCTATGATTAAAAAAGTAATATTTAATCTCAGAGAGGTATATAATTTATTATATAATTTATTTATATGTTTATTTTCTAACTATTACAAAGTATCTCAAAAAGGGTTTCACAACTCCACTGGTTGATGGCTCTTTATGTAGCAAAATACATCAAAGAATAACTCAGGAATGTTCTATGAGGATTTAAACAGTTGAGTCATATTTAATGTGACCACCTTGTATTTGTGATGTCCATGCTAAATAACCAATCGCAGATGGCACTAAATAAATGAGGCAATAAATGACGTGTCATCAGCAGATTGGGTGAGTATATAGGGTGTGTCTGTAAACTAATGAGACTGGCAGCCGTGCGGCACTCCAGTCGCCAGCAACGCAGTCATTGGTGGTGGGGAATCTAAGCTAAGCAATACACCAGGCAGCAGTTGCTGCTGAGCTCTGATGCAATGAGGATCAGATGTGGTGCAAAACCTGTTTTTGAGTTTTTGTCACAGCAGAAAAATGTCAAAAATGGAGCGTTCACTGGAGCAGCACTATGCGATTAAATTTTGCTTTCATCTGGGCAAAATGCTTCCGAGACGTTTGGCCTTGTACAAAGACTCACCCTGTCAAGGGCTCAGGTTTTCCGGTGGTTCAGTGAGTTCAAGAACGGACACGAGACCGTTGAAAACATGGAGTGATCTGGATGCCCTTCAATGAGTGGTTTGGATAGAAATATAGCCAAGTAAAAAATCTCCTGGATTCTGACCGTCATTTTCGTGGTGATGTTGGTTGTAGGCCTTCGAAAAACATTTCAATTGTTGAATGCAGAAACAGAGCGATTTATCAGATATACAAAAAAGAATGATTATTTCAGAAACTGCAGAGTTTGCGAACTGTTTGTGTGCTGCTTTGATAAAAGTGTACCAAGCATGGCAAAATGGGAGTATAGAAAATAAACCACGTGGAAATTGTTGTGCTTCACGAGCTCTAGATGAAAGAGGGGAACAACGGCTGCGTTGGTACATTTGGTCTAATCGACGTGCTACAGTGGAGCAATTTACTGTTCAAGTGAACCATGACAGGAAAACTATAAAACAATGTTTTCAAAATAACCACAATTTGCAGCAGTGCCATCTGTTGACGAACTTTGTAACTACTGTTGAAACTTGGTGCAAATAAATTCCCCAACTTCCTAAGCAGAACGCAGCAAACCCTACATTTTTATCACCTTCCATTTTTTGTTAATTGATTTTTCGGATCATTGCTCATTTTTGAAACACTCAGTATATACTGGGTTAGCACAAGCTTTACTGTACGGACATTTTTGTGGGAAGCAGACAGTATATACTTTATTAAAATAAAATCACTTTTGAACTACTACAAACATGTTCCAGGATTTGATGTGTTTTGCTAGTGATTAAACCATCAACTTATTTTATAAATTTTAGAATAAATTTCTAACACTAATGAAGTTGTGGAATCCATTTTTGGGCTTCTTAATTACTTCTTTATTTTTGAACGTACTTTCTTAAATAAGTTTACATGATGAAATGCCCTTTTATTATTTCCTTTTCAACTTGAACAGATGCATAAATGGCTTGTAGCATAAAAATGAAATTAATATATTCACTTATTTTTCAAACACACTTATCCATTAGGGTTGCGGGGGCAGCTGCACTGTGGAGGAGTCTAGCGCTTGCGATCTTCTACCATCACATCAGGCTAATGTCCTCAGTGGTATATACCCAGGTGCCTTCATGTAGTCTAGCCACCAGATCCGAGCGTCTAGTTCTCTGTCTTGCAGCCCATCGCTCGTGAATGCTGACATACTTCAACTTCTCCACCTGTCTCAGTGGGGCTCCCCTAACATGGAGAGAGCACTGAGCATGCTGTTTGAAAGTTTCAGAACCTCATCCCATTTGATTTTCATCCCAGGATTCATAAATATTTGTTCAGAAAACAAGCAGAAAAAATTCATGGCATGACTAGAAAAATTAATGATTTTGGAAAGGGTACATACGAGCATTTTACAAAGGGTACATACACATTGTGCAACAGTGGAAGACGGAAGGAAGTTTGTTATCGAAGGCTGCTCTTAACTCCATTATGGCTGACACGTAATCACTCATGAAAAGCTACCTCAGAAGAGACCCCACCCCAGCCGTTCACTGACACAGTCAAAAAGATCAGAAGATGGTAGCACAGGAAAACCCTCCGACACAGAAGGCCATGGCTCAGAAGGCAGGAACATCTGCGTCAAGGTTAAACTGCATAATTAAATGCAACTTAGGCCTGCGCAACTTCCATAAAGCCAGGATTCATGCTCTTAATGAACATCACATCCGAGAATACGCCAATGCCTGCAAACTCTACGAAGGCTACCTTACGAATGAGTTTTTGTGGTCACATTGGATGAAGCATGTGTTTACCTCACAGATTATGATATTATGGTAAGGTTCGTGCAATTGCCTACCACCCAGCAAATGCAAAAGGCTGGACTGATTGGGTGCGCATGTCGTGAAAGTTTTCCGAAAGGCTTTGTGGTGGTGACGGGGTACTGCTTAAATGGACAATTGTAACTTTGCTGGGTGCTGAAAAATGCAGGAGAACTTTTTGAAACCTCTTTACATGGATGGGTTCCCGGCATTATACGGAGAGGAGCCCAGCCAAGTTTGTTCATCAAGATAAGGCATCCATCCACTGCGCGCCCATGCATTATCCTTCTCTGCTATCCTGATCAAGTCACCTGAAGCCCCCCCCCCCACCCCCACAGTGGACTTTGCCTTCTCAGAAGGGGTCTTGGAAGGAGTGCTGGACTTTGGAAAGTGTGCAAAGAGGTATAGAATGGAATTCCTCTCACCATCCTGCAAAGGAGTCTGCTAGCATGGAAATTATGTTGCCGGACTATTGCAAGTTATCGGGGGGGGGGGGGGGGGGGTAAGACATTGAACATAATCGGGAGAAATTACCCTTTATAGGTGATCATGAGTGTCATTCTGATCATTTATAATATGTATGGTTTTATTGAAACAAGAAAGTTGAGGTTTTACTCGTTATAGTTCATTGTTGGTATATTGCAACTTTTATTACCTGGATATCGCAACATATAGCATGGTCAAAAAAAAAAAAAATTTGGGCATCCCCTGTAATATGCAACCTACAGGGTCTCATACCACCACATTCAAATTTTGAGGGGAGGTAGAGGAGGCTACACTCCCTTCATATTCATAAACTCACTCCTTGATGAAGGGAGCGTAGCCCCCGAAATATACATCTG
This sequence comes from Rhysida immarginata, assembly GCA_023313115.1. Classification (NCBI taxonomy): domain Eukaryota; kingdom Metazoa; phylum Arthropoda; class Chilopoda; order Scolopendromorpha; family Scolopendridae; genus Rhysida; species Rhysida immarginata. Next base: position 915,310 of record JAHWFO010069864.1, on the reverse strand, counting down.
AGGCATTAAAAATGATTATTGTGGATTTGTGGTTTCTTCTCATCACTCAAGTGATATCTGCTGACTTCGCAGGACAAGATATGGTCTCAGTGCCACGTAGAGCCTATTGAACAATGGCTACGGTACGTGGGCAAGCAATGTCCCTTCTACTGTATGCCATTTGGTATCGTTGGAGAAACGGCAGAAAATGAATGAATTGATTCATCCAAGAATACAATGCACTGCTATTCCTGCCTCCAGTCCTTACACCACGGATTGATAGAGTTTCAAAACTATCATCAGTGAATGAGATTATGAATATGAAGGAAGTGTAGCCCCCGAAATGTACATCTGAGGCATTAAAAATGATTATTGTGGATTTGTGGTTTCTGCTCATTGCTCCACAGTTTCTTGGTGGATTCTTTTTCTAGTCACCAGATATTTTGTCAGTAGAGCAAACGTAACCTGTGACAACATGTTGAGTTTTTGCAAAGCTGATGTGCTGGACAGAAATGTATCTTACCATCTGCCAGTGGTTATGCCTTCAAGCGTAACCCAAATAAATAAAAACAAATTATTTTGAAAGATATTAGAGTAAATGTCTGGAATATGAATAAATGTATTTTTGCTGACCAAAGGTTTGATACTTTTTGAACACAACTTGTATTTAGACTGCTTATTATTATTATTTTTATTATTATAATAAGGATTAAATTATAATATGGACTATATTGCTTTAAAAAAAAATTATATAAGAAATAAATCTCAATCTTAAATATCTAGCATGGAAGGATTCAGTGCTTGTTGAAAAACCTTTCTTATAAGACAACGTTATCTGTAAAAGAAATTGAGAAACTTCTTGTTCAAGATAATGAACGTAATTTCTTAAGTCATTCAAAGATGAAGGAGTTTGATATTAATGAAATGAAAAACACCCTCAAGAAATTAGAAGATCAGAATAAAAAGTATATTATCATAGCACCTTATTAAATTAACTTAAAATTAGGCAAAGCTCCATTAAAATTTCCTTTAATTTTTATTGTAGATATGATGAATTTTATAAATATACGCTGAAAGAATTTGATGAAGAACTTAATATCACTATCCAGTTCTTGTTTTTGGAGCATGAAACATTAGGCTGTGTGAAATATATCATTGGAACTGAATTTGATGCCTGGTATTTTATTTTCATTTATTAGAGAAAATTATGAATTACTTGAGAAATACATTAAATATTTGATATCATTTAATATTATTAATATAGAATATTTACTGAATGTTTATTAGGAGCATTAGCAAAAAGCTCTGTACGTTTATCCCACCATCCGCCGTTTGCACAATAAGTTGAACATGGATTAATCTTTTCAAATTCTGTTTTCAGAAATACGACCATGAAGGTCTTAGCTCAGCTGTATCAACTTTTCAGGCTTTTTCGTGGACCCCTTCAAGTCGAGTTCACGTGCTAAAGCAATGGCGTAAAGAATAATGGCATGTCATATAACAATCGATTCATCAAGAATGGGCATCTTTTAAGCGCTATTGACAGGGGCACGTGCATGTGATAACCGCTTTGTCGAGGCTCAATTACTCAATTATTGTACTGCATTAAGCAATAAAATTTACTTAAATTTGGAGAAAATTAAATGAATTTCCATTGTTTATTAGTAATTTTAGTTAGAGTTTAAATTCTTGAATTTAACATTACTTCTATATCACAACTACAGCTCCTTCTTTGAATTTTGCAAGGTTTTATTTATCAAAATAAAAGTAACTGATTATTGCATTGTGAATCATATTCAGGGTGTCTTATAAACAACTGATGATATTTATAATGGAATAGCAAGCAAATGGTGATTAAATTTATTCTTGCAGGAAATTGGATAAAAAAATATGAACACCTTTAATTTTAGATATTTTGTCGAATGTCTAGAAAAACACTTGACGAGTTATCCTGAAACTTCAGGGGTGTAATGATATTATTAAGCATGTTATACCTCATATTATTTCAGTGAAGGTTTTGTCCCGAAGACAAACAGGGGACCAGAAACAAATTGAACAAAAAAAAAGTTTGGGATCACCCTATAAAAAATCCATTGTAGATGTAGCAAAAGAATGAGAATAGCACGTATGTCTGTGTGTTTGTATGAGAATAGCACTTATATTCATGGAGATATAAAAGTTTCTTTAAAAAATCTAAATTGTTTTATAAGTTTTTTGTTCATAATGTGGAAGGTTTTCAACCCAATGCAATGCCATTTTCAAGAAACTTGACAAACTACAGTAGAGACAACATCCTGCAATCAGAATATTAAAATATTAAATATTTGATGAAATATGAGCATTTTTACTAAATAATATTTAACTGTGCATGCGTAATTTATTAGCCAAATGTATAGAGCTACCCTTATAAAACGCCCAAGCACATATCGTGAAAATTCAGAAAGATATTGTCGATATAATGAGTTGAATTTCAGTCGCTCTCAAAAGTAAACAAAACAATAAGGGTTTTTTTCCTAATTTTTATTTTTGGATTGGACACCAGTATTAATTTTTTCTCCTTATGCTGATGTGATGTAAATATGTCCATAGAAGTCAATATACATTTCTTATAGATGTTCTTTTATTCGGAGTTTTTATATGGGAGTTCGACTGTACACAACAAAATTGATGATAATAACAGTGAGGATGACCTCCCCTTAATGCACTAACTTGAGGTGGCTATTAGGAATACCAAAATATCAAAACCAATTTTCTTGCTAAAGAATCACTGGAACCAGATGGGAAGCTGAAGAGCTGAAGATCCAGAAGATGAGCCTTTTCAAAATTTGGACAGTTATGAAAAGTCGGATCCTAAACCTACCATCTCTTCTTATTCCGAGGCACTGAAATGGAAATTTCACCTTAAACATTTGCTGTGGACCGGGGATATGACAAAACACTCAAGTGCATTCATTATGCATAACAGGAACAACAGGAAACTACTAATCCACAACAAAAGTTTATTCATATGTATGTGCATTTTGGCAGCCAAGCTGCCTTTTTCAGCATATATAAGTCTTTTGGCTGACAAAGGCAGCTCACGACTTGTACACGCTGACGAAGGCAGCTTGGCTGCCGAAATGCGCATACGTATGAATAAATTTTTGTTGTGGATTAGTGGTTTCCTGTTGTTCCTGTTAGTCTTTGTCCACAGTTTCTAGCTCTGATTCTCTCTGCATTATGTATCTTGAAGAAAGTTGAGCGACTTCCAAAATGGATCATATTAAGCAATCTAAAATTATAGACTTTTTAAATAAATAAACATTATTTATTGTTGATATTGTATACACATGTGTAAAGTTAAAAATAAGTAAAGAACAAATCAATGAAATAAATCAATAAATCTTTGTTTGCTACAATTGTCTGCAAATTATTTGCATTGCGAAAATGCCAGTTTCATTTAACCGAACACCTCTCTTATCAGGGCAGTTAAGTTCGGCCCCAAAGGTCTCTGCAGAAGCGAGGTTCCACTGTATTTATGTTTACACTGCTAAAATAGAATTGGATTTAAGAGTATTTTTGAAATGTATTAATTTTTTAAAATTTATATTTAATAAAAATTATATCTTACAAAAATTTTTTGTTTTGATAAGGTGCAAAGCTTGTGAAGATATCTTGTTGGCAAGATTCTGCTTAAATCATTATAGAAGTCATAAAATTTCTGGGATAAAGATGAGAAGATGTTTTAAAATAATAAATGAATCCCTTTTATTACGTTTTGAGAATAAAATAAATGAAACAAAACTGAAAAGAAAAGCAAAGTTAGTATTTTTAGTTATTATATCCTTAGTTTTGAATATCTCCCTGCCATTACTGCACAATACAGGGTCGAGTCACTGAATTATGACCACCTACCTAATAACCCGAATAGCTTCCTTTTGCAGCCAAAAAAAAAAAGCAGCTAGGCAGCGGGACATAGACTCAATGAGTGCTTGGAAGGTGGCAACAGGAATCGGTGTCCATGTGAATAGCAGAGCATCATGTAACTCATGAAGATTCCGGGGTGGAGGGTCTCGCTGCCTGACGTGTCGATCCAGATGTTCTCACAGATCTTACAAGGATTAAGATCTGGGGAGTTTGGAGGCCAGAGTAGTAAGTGGAACTCATCCTCATGCTCCTCGAACCATGCACAGCAAATTTTGGCCATGTAGCATGTGGCATTATCCTGTTGAAAGATGCCATCGTTTGCAGGATGCACAGTTGCACCTGGTTGGCAGCGAGGGATAAGTATGTGCAGCTATTGACAGTACCTTACAGAAGAAGTAATAGGCCCAAAACATGCCACGAAAACATGCTTCAGACCATCACACTGCCTTCTCCAGCTTGTTGCTGCCCAACAATGTTTCAGGTAGTTTGTTTTCAGATGTCTACCGGCAGATACTCCAGCGACCATCGATATAATGCAGTAGAAAACTCGACTTACCCACTGGTCTAGGGTCCAATGTTTATATACTGCAATGCAAACACACATTGCTTCTTGCGAAGCACACTAGTGATTTTTACTAAATACTTGGGCTGAATAGGAAAACCGCTATTAATTAATTAAAGGCCTCACCTCTTCCCCAAAATCACCATATCACAGATAAAGAATTCCTCTGGACTTAACCGATGCGATCAGAGCTTTGCTTCAAAATTACTCAATAAGGAATAAACGCCACATTCTCCCTGCCTCAAAAGTCATGTGAATAACGTTTACTTCTAAAGTAATGACAAATCTGGCCAGATTATTCGCGAGAACCGTCAGGGTTCTACTGATAAAACTTTTGGTGTGAGAAATGCAATTAGGCAAAGGATTAACGCTTACAGGACGTGTCATGTAGACCCTTTAATATGAGGAGGGGGCTACTGTAACCTCCTAAACCCTTCAGACATCAGCTAAAATAACTAATGAGGAAATTCATTGTGAAGAAAGGACAGACATGGAAGGATTCCGAGTCACTACCGCTACTACTACCTTTCCGTCCTAGCGATACCCATAATTCACCGGGTTGTGAACTGCGACAAAGGAGTGGATCATAAACGAGTTCCAGGGACGGAACTGCAGTGAAAGTGTTAACAGAGGAGCTGGGAAGGCAATCTACAACATGAGAGGGACAAGGAGCCGAAAAAATTGTGTCCATTTTGAGACACATGTGGCAGGACCGATACACAAGATGGGTGCTGGAACCAGACATCTGCTGCACAGGCCAAGACGTGACAATGTGTGTTGCACAGTTGTTCTCTATAGCTTTCTGGTGCATTCCTCCTTCATTTGGGCTGTCAATATATTGACAATAGCATGTCAATCACTCTTAACTAGCTGTCGCAAGCGAAACTCACCCCATTCATTAATGGCCCGTAGTCCCTTACATTTGCACATCTGGAATGCATATCTTGTCCATTCTTCCATTCATTGTACACCTTCACTACAGTATTATGCGAACAGTTCACGAAAGCTGCAGTGTCCGAAATGCTGCCGCCTTTTGCACAGTACCTGATGATTATTTCTATATGAAATGTTCCTCTGAAACCAACTTTATTTATTTACATAAACCTACGTGACGGTCATAATTCAGTGACTCGACCTTATAGTAAATAAATGATTGAGCAAATTTTTAAAACCTATTTATTAATAAATTTATGATAGAAAAGTGACAAGAACTCTTGTCAGCCCTTACCAGTCACGGCAGCCAAGATCTCTATCTGAATCGGCAAAGACCACTACCCAGATTATGTAGCAAAATAGATTATTCAGTAAGACCCCAACTTACGTCACTAATTGGTTCCTGGAAAGTGTGACATAAGTTGAAACTACGTAAGTCTTAACATTACCCTAAATCTTGAATAAAGGCAGGTCTCGATTAAAGTTCGGGTGGTGTTTTAAAAATAGCAATTAAATGCTGGGTCTCAAATAAAAGCCGGGTTGATTGGTTGTTGGGTTATGGATTATTTATGAAGTCGATTAATTGTATAAATTTCAGCGATGTCCCCTTTGCCCTTGGCCTCTTCATTTTACCCATTCTAATTTCAACCAATCCCATGTTGCCTTACCCTCACCGTTTCTGCATATAAAGAAGTTCTCGATTGTAGAGTCTCATTATCAAAGCAGAAAACATATTATCTCACGTGTATTAGATTTCCTAAATTTTGTGATGCAAAACTTCGTAGATAAACTTTTTAGATTTAAATTTTAGTTTTAATAACAAGAAATTCACTAAATTGCAATTCAAAACTTTGTCGGATTTCTTGCGAATAGCCCTTAACACCGGGTCTCGATTAATTGGCAGACAAATTGTGACAAATAGACACCCGGGCCTCTATTCAAGATTTTATGGTATTTTCTATACATTGTAACAATACATGTGCTTATAAAAAATTGTACTTGAATATTCATCTGACCAAAAATAAAGAAGCACATGTACATGTATAAGAAATGCAAATAATGTTTGTCTGTATTAGGAAAAAAATATATCCAAGAATCTTATTTTGTAATTTTTATTTATTTAAAAAAACCTGGTTAAAGATGTTTGAACAGAAGTTTGACTTTTTTTTGGTGTACTGATACAAATTTCTCATTTCTGTGTTTATATGAGATCTGCATTCAGAGTCGGAAAAACACTCTTGAAAAATAGCTAGAGCTTTGTTTATTATAATTGGCTGGTTTGCTTGATGATTTATGATACACAGTGTAAAAACTTGAACACTGTTGCATTTTTTAAAATTTTGGGGGCGGCAAAGGAAATCGATTATTTTTTTTTTTTGGTATAAGTGCAAAACAAGCGTCGTAACACCAAAACAGTGCTGGGTATTTATAAATGACGTAAGTTGGGGTCTTACTGTATCTGATTGGCTAGATCTGAAAAGAATGCCTGAAAAAATTCAGAAAAAAAGTAACCTTGCCATAGTCTGAAAAATCGCCTGATCAACGCATGCGCGTGAAAGTCGCTAATTGGAAAACAGGTACGAGTGTCATAAAAGACATCACCTAACAGATGCTAAAAACTCGCTAAATGGAAAAGGGGCTTTAAAAATGTTTTCTGTTTTTGCTATTACTAGAATATTATTTAAGAATTTATAACTTCATTGATAATATTAAAAACATACTTGTTTTAACAGGCAACTTTCTGAAGAAAATGAATTCCTTTTCCTGGTTGAAAACGAAGACCAAAATTATACTCAATTAGAACAACTGTTTCAGATTTTGGAGTATGGAGTTCAACCTATCAACAATCAGGTAGCATGCCGAAATGTAATTTTATCTAAATTAAAGGAGTTTTTAATGTTAATATTTAATAAGGAAAAAAAAAACCCTTCTTCTATATAAGTAGAAAAATGTAGGTCATACCTCTTCAATTCCACTTTGGGACCTGGCCACTGCCAGACCACAGAAAATGATGGGAAATAGGAATTGATTTCTAAGAGGGCCTATATCCTTAATTCCTAGTCACTCCACCGATTATTGTTGCAAGCATTATCGCTGTTGTCAATTACATGCTTGAAAGCAGTCTTTCTCAAGAAGTCATATGTATATCGTCAGTCTGATGACTTTCATGGCACTGTGATTCATAGTAACGGTTGCTTTTGTCGTAATAAGCAAGCATGCCCTTTAATAGAAGCTTAGACAGTTGAAATTGAATTAACTTTCCCTTTCCCCTTTTGTTGATATTCTTCCATCTCATATTGGGTGGGTGCTATTTCTGCCATTAATAAATGATCCTGGGGAAGGCAGTAATAACAAGGTGATGCACCAGTTGGACACACTGTTGGTCAGCAGTAACCTCCAGCATATTCCGTCAGACAGGAATTATAACCAATAATATCCACGATATCCAGTATCGTATTTTTTCGTCTGCATCCCGTGGGGTATACAGGTTTTCACATGCATGTAAGTGGTTGTGGGTTTTAATTTTTTTTTTTTTTTTTTTTACAATGACTGCGAATTCTGAACTTTAGCCGCTATGATAGAACATACTAAGCAAATGTGGCACCAAATTATATCACCAGAGTTTATATAGTGCTTGCAGTGCTATTACCAATCAAGATTAATAACCAATCAGGACAGATTGCAACTTCGTCAGATCGAAGCAGTTTTGAAGTTGCCATCCTTTTGAGAGGTCACTTTCGTATTAATTTTTGGCGATAGGTAATTCAAATAAAAAGTGAATTAATGTACTGTATAATGAATGGTACATTGTATGTACTGTTTAATCAAAGTATTGTAATGTATATTAAACGCTAATTTCACGGGGAATACAAGGGTGCGGGTTTTTCTCATTCGTGGTTTATTGACACGAAAATATGGAATTTTAACTCTCTGCCAAGCACTGATGTTACTGATCCAATTTTGGTGGGTTGTTCCAAACATTGGGATATCTTGACAGAATGAGGTAGTTCATCTTTTATTTTTTATTTTTGTTGTTTTTTTGCATTTTATTCGATTATTATGAGCAATTATATGTTGAATATAGCATATGTATTTAATAAATTTGGTAATATATTTTTTGCTGCTATTTTTTTTTTTTTTTCATAGGTGATCATACTCACAAACAGTTTATATCATGTGGACAAATTACGGAAGAATTTAAGTGATAATGTAAACAGTATTTCTACTAGGACAAAAGGTAATATTGAACATAAATGAACTTTATTGAACATAATTAAGAGGAAATTTATCTCACTGATCTTGCATTATTTTACCTGTACTGTTTCCTCGTTTAACTCTGCAACTTTGGATCTGTTAGAGTGAACCAGTTCTTTTTATGGTCAGTCTTTTATCAGTGAGTTCTACTTCACATGATTAGCTTGTCCCTGATTGGCTAATGAAAGAAGATATTCATTCATTTGACAGTTGCCCTCCAGACGTGCATGGTGGATTTCAAATCATGCGTTCTTTTACAGAAAGTGTGCGATTTTTTTTTTCTTTTTTTTAAATAAAATCCCGATATTGAAGATTGCAGCAAGCACTAATAGAGGAGTGCAGTTTTCACAAATTTCACTATTATATTTTTAGAATAATAGATAAAAAGCAATAAGCAGCAGAGAATATACACAGTACAGAATTTGTTTTGCTATAGTCCTTGTCAAAGAGAAGATATACTTCAAGCAAATCGTAAATATGCAAAAGAGAAAAGGGAAGGAAAAATTCCGCTACTGGACTCAAACAAGGGACCATGCATATTGCTGGCATCGCTCTTGCCAATTGAGCTGTCACGGACAATGAACCATCAAGCTGTTGCATTTTGTCCAAATGTACTTCCTTGAAGTCACAAATTAGTTCTTCAAGGTCGGGAATCTTTCTTACCCTTAAACTGTCAAATAAATTAATGAGAAATTAACTCAAAGAAAAAATATATAAAAAACTGAGGATATACTTCAATGAACCAACAAATTCAGGAGATGAATGCAATGGCTGTTGAAATGCTATACCAGTCAAAATTTTATTTCACTTTTCATTTTAATGTTAGCAATTTACTAAACACGATGTCTATATTGTTCACTTATTATCAAAGAGAGAACTGGAGCCGGACACTGTGGACGAATTTCAATAAAGATAACAGGAAACCACTGATCCACATAAAACTTTTAATCGGACGTATGCGCATTTCGGCAGCCATGCTGCCACGCTGCCGAAATGCGCATACGTCCGATTAAAAGTTTTATGTGGATCAGTGGTTTCCTGTTATCTTCACTTATTATCAATAAACTGTGCAAAATTTGAGAATTTTTTCTAGAAAAATGAAATGTGATCACAGGGACTTTTTGGCGAATGGTTGTCACCATCTTGCTTTCAAGAATTCAGTTTCACATTAACTTTCGAGACAGGAAATTGAGAAAAAAAACAAAAAAGACAGCCTGCGGCACTGAAAAGCCATCTGGCCATTGTAGTCTCAGCAACAATTTTTTTTTTTTAATTTTTTCTATAAAAGATATTATAAACATATTGAAAGTGTGGTTTGAAAATATCCTTTTTCTCCTAAATATTACGGTATTTCCTTTCTGTTTCCATATGTTTTCATACAATAGTATTTCATTACATTTCATTTCTGTCAAAACATAAAATTTTACTAAGAATATCTCCAGACTGGTCGATGAGGGTTTATCCTACGCCAAACCTCAGATGTTAAATTATTGAGAAAAATAGGAAAGAAAATTTCTAAGCCTGGATTCGAACCAGGAACCTTCAGCTCTTCGCATTGAACGCACTAACCAATTGTGCCCTCCTCGACCATTCTTTAGAAATTCTTTACTGAATGTTACGCATTTAGGAAAGATAGTTGGGACTTCATTAACCATCCCTAATGACATGTAAATAGTGTAATACTTCCATGTCCACAGTTTGAATTCAGGCTATGGAATTTTTTTCCTACTTTCATCAATAATAAAACTTTATATTAATATTTGTATTCATTGTAGAAGTTGAGACCGAAAACATTTGGTGAATGTCTCAGAAAAACAAACGGGGACAGGCATTTCAGAGATGATACTTTACTGTCCTTCAAAATAAGCCCCCATGGCCACAATACGCTTTTGTCATTGTTCGTACAACTGTTGCGTAGAATGTGAAAAGTCCTCTTTCAGTACTGCTTGAAGTTCCTTGTCACAGCCTTTTGAATACCTAGAACGCCGAGAAATCTTTTTCCTTTCATTGTTGATTTCAAATGAGGAACCGGGAAGAAGCCCGGCCATGATAGTCTGGAGAATACGGAGGACTTTAAAGTTCTGGAATCTGTTTTCCCACAAGGAATCATTTCACTTTTGTAGCCATGTGTGGCCTCACTTTATCATTTCTTATGCGAAAACAGATTCCAGAACTTTACCATCCTCCATATTCTCCAGACCTATCACTGCCGGACTTCTTCCTGATTCCTGCCATACAGCAGGTGTACAAATGATGTCAAAAGTGTATTGTGGCTTACTTTGAAGGATAGTAAAGTATCATCTCTGAAATACCTGTCCCTGTTTGTTTTTCCAAGTCATTAACTGAATTTTCCGGCTCACCTTGTAGTAATTCGATATTCACTACAACTAATTATAAAAGATTATGAAGTACCTTTTATCATAATTTTTAATTTTATACTTTCAGGTTCTGTATTATTGATGAGAACTTACATTGGACATAGTACAAAAATAGTAACTTCCAAACAGTTGTATGTAAAAAGTATTTATTTCTTCCATTTGCTTTAATATGAGATTAACGAATATTTTTGTAATTTTATAAGTGTCTCCTATTCAACTTAGTGTTCCATTTGATTCACTGAAGAAGTCTTTGGCTGCAGAATATATTCATTTAAAAGGTATCTTTAAGAAAAGGAGAAGTACTTGTATTAATAGTTTTGTATATGTGTACAGTATAAACTTCATTTTAATGTCTAGTACCATTATATTAATTGAAAAACATGATAATGATGTTAAATTTTCAGCATTCAAAAATCTTATATTTACACATGCATGATAAATATAATCTAGTTTGTGAAATTATACATTATGATATACAATTTCAAGGAAGATGTATACGAAGGGTCATTTCTCCTTAAGTGATGCAGATGCACGGACATCCAAGACATGTGACAACAAAACTTCTAGCGATACCAAAAGTAAAGATTTACTGACAGTTTTCAGCAGTTTTACAAACGTTGTCGAAAGTGCCAACAATATTGTGGCCATTAGTGGAAGTTTGTATCTTCTGTTTTCTTCATTTTCTGTTACCAATCACCAAACTTTTTTAGACAATCTTTATATTTAAGCAATGCTGAAATTTATTAAGTGCCGAGAAGTACTTTATGCTTTTACTGGAGGGAATATGTCTGTCTGTTCATCTGTAACTTGATTTACTCGAAGTGTTTGAAAGAGTTTCAAAATCTTGTTTCACTAACTGATAAATATGGTTCATCACACAAAACAGTTTGAAGATAGTCGAAATCGGTACAAAGGCATGTGCCTGTAAAAATTACCAATGCTAAGATATGGTAAGTAATATACATGTATCAAACAACTTGTAACAACAAGCCATGAACAAATATAACATTATTAAATACTGTTTTCGCTAAGCAATAAAAATCGTTCGAAGATTGTTGAAATTGATTCAATGGCATGTGTTCTAAGGTCATTATTACACACCTTTAGAAATTTTCATTCCTAAGATATTGTACGTAGTACATCAAAAACTCTTAATGACGTATCATAAATGAATATATGAGTAATTAGTAAGTTCAAAGATGGTCAAATTTGATTCAGTGGTAAGTGTTTTAATGACATCCTTATGGCAACTGGAAATTTTCAATGCTAAGATAAGGCATGTAATATATAAAACTACTTGTAAGGATCTATCATGAATGAATATATAAGAGTAAGTACTAAGTTCGAAGATGGTTATATTTGATTCAGTGGAACCTGTTCTAATGATATCATTATGGTCCATTGGAAATTTTCAGTAGTAAGATATGGCATGTAATAAATCAAGGAACTCAAAATGATGTGTCATGAACAAACGAATAAGAGTATTTAATAAGTTTGAAGATAGTTGAATTTAATTCTATGGAACTAAACATTGTTTCAAATTGTTTACGTTACAGCAAGTACTTTAGCCTTTCGGTACTTGGTTATGTCATTCCTTAATGGTTATTAATTTTTGATTTAATGTTTTGAAGCTTTTGCTTCATCTACAGAACCATTGGGAATAAGAATTTTGCAAAATGCACTATGTTTGCAAGTAATCTAAATTGAATATAGAGAAATAAAAAATATATTTACAAACAAAAGAAATTACTTTCTCACTATTTACTAACTGAAATTTAAATACTAGTAATGGTTTTTCAGGAAAGCATACATTTTAAGATGTGCAATTTTCCCCATTATTTCATTTTTAATTTTTAAAAGTTATTTTTCAAAAATATATAATTTTATATTATTATTAGGTGATGGACAGCCACTTGTTTCATGCTCTTGTGATCTCAAGTCTTACGAGTATCATGTATTTTGTCCTGAAGGAGTCCTTCCTGAATATTTCATTGAATACGAGTATGTCATGGAGGTATTATATGAAAAATTGAGTATATAATTTTTTTTTGAAAGTGGAATATAATAATCAGCATTCAGTTTCAATAGTTACAGCCATGCTGTCACTAAAACTCTTAAAGACAACTAAGTTGTCAAGATGGAAAGCCCAATGGGAGGCAGGCACCCGGTTCACAGATCGTAAATTTCTCCCATCCAAACCATTCGAAAGTTGATGAACACTTAATAATAAATAAAGAAATTAAACTGGAGCTAACTCGAAACATCGGGAAATAATAGATCTTAAGAGTCCCAATTTATTTTCAAACTCTTGAGGCTTTGCAGCTTGGAACATGTAGGCATAACTTGAACACATGGATATTCATTCATTTCAATGACTTTCAAATTCTGATGCATTTGCCAGGACATCTTTGTATATGAGGGGCAGTCATAAAGTCATTACAATCAACATGAAAGAATGATCACTTTTGAAAATGTGTGGTGCCACTGGGAAGCAACATCCCTTTAGTGCTGGAGGATATGAAGCAGCATTTGGTGCAGTACAGCTAAACACCGCCAGAGCATTGAAAGCAGCGTGGTGCTGCCGTCAGAGAATTGGAGATGCAAGCCATGATAAGGTTCCTGCATTTGAAGGGAAACAACACATTCGTTTCGTTCATAGTGACAAGCCGCTAAAAAAATAGTCCAGGACAGCCTTATCATGGCTCGCACCTCCAATTTTCCAATGGGCTGTGCCATTTTGCTTTTGACGCTCTGGCGATGTTTAGCAGTACTGCACCAAACGCCTCTTTGTATCCTCCAGCACTTCGAAAGATTTCACTTCCCAGTGGCACCACACATTTTCAAAATGATCATTCTCTCATGTTGATTGTAATGATTTTATGACCACCCCTCGTATTTTATCCTAATTTGTTTGCATGTGTGTTTTTCTAAGTTGTTCTTCCAGCGGTCCATCGACAAGACCGTCGTTGGGCATTTACAGGGGTGATGCTAGGCTTGTGAGAATCAGCCTGATTGGTGTACCCTGTTCTGCCATACCAGCCGTTTCAAGGCCCTCTGGTCTCTATCGGTCAGCATGCAGCTCGGCCACCTCCATGACATCGTGTTTCTACTCCTTCACGTTTACACTTCGTGATAATAGCACCCACGGTTAACTTTGTCAGGTTATGTGTCGCTCCTATGGCTCGCATACTCTGGCCACTGATTATGTAATATTAAAAAAAAAAAACCACTCCACACCACTCCAGATTAAAAATCGCTCAGCTATTTTAATGGTGGCATTTTACCGCAGCACGTGGTAAGACACGAAATGACTCCAACTACACATGATCTTGTTGTTTTAATATTCAAATTATTATCTGAATTTGCATAGGTTATTACAGTATGACAGGTGTCCACTTTCAATTGAGCAGTCAGTGCATATATATAATGAAAACCATTAAACATACTGACATCAAATTTGCAGTGGATATTCTTTAATCAATCCGACACTGAGTGAGCTTACAATAATTATTCAAAGTAGCCCCCATTCTTCTGCTTGCACAAAAGAATGCAATGGCACAGATTCTTGGAGACACGTTGCACCACTGTTAATGCAGAACATTAATACAACAGATTCGAACAATTTATAGAGCATTTAGATGATATTGAATGCATCAACAGGACAGAGCTACATCTCACACAGCTCTAATCTCAGTGAAACAAATGCAATCTGTTTTTGAGGACAGAGTAATTTTGAAGGAAATTTGGTCACCTCGTTCACCGAACCTGACTTCCTTGGATTATGTTCTGTGGGGCTATTTGAAAGGTCAAGTGTATGCCAACAATCCACACCACTCTATGTGAACTGAAAGCAAACATTTGCTCAGAAATCTGTGCCATTCCAGATGATATGTTGTAAAATAACTCCCCATGCCCATTGTTAAGGGTGGCCAGTATTCACAGAGAATATCAAACCATTGTGAAAATAGGATTTTTTTTGGTTACAAAATTTCTGTTCACTGTTTTGATGTGCCCACTGTTACGTTTGACTGAATTAATTTTTCATTTGGAAATTTGTTTTCTATTTCTCAATGCTTAAAGTAATTCAAGTTGTTTTATTTATTTTTCTTATTCTACTTATTTTCATAAAGAAAACTTCAAAGATAGAAGCCGTATTGGAAAGGACTCCAGAGAACAAAATAAATATTGTTATTAAAGATGACATAATAGACAATGTTTGTCTTTTGAAGAATCTGATTGATCCCCCCTTAACTCTTAAGTAAGAATTCATATTTGGTGAGAGACTATTTTATCTACTTTCTTACTCTTCCTTTTAGTTTTGAATGTTAATTATGAATGCAAAATTTTATTTTTACTAATTTCCATAGATTAATATCATTAAACTTCTTTCTCCTTCAGTCCAATTACAGTAACTTGGAATGATATTCTTCATATGATGTGTAGTGCAACTTTAACTCAACTTGAAGAATTAAATCTCCATGGATACCAAATTAAAGAACTTCCACCATTAAATCCATTGGATACATTAAGAAAACTTGTTCTTAGTTTCAATTGTTTAACAAGTTTATCTGGTGTATGTTATTTGGTAAGAAAAATAAGTTTGGAAGAAAATTGCATGGAATTTAAAAGGAACATTTACATGTAATAAATAACATTGGGTTAACAGAAAATGCAATATGGAATATAAAATCAAAAAAACAAAAATCATTAAAAAAAAGATAAGATGTACCGTATTTTCGCAAATATACCCCGCAGGTTATGCACTTTTTTACATCTGCGGGAGGTGGGTGCAGGGTATCTAGGAGTGCGGGGTTTCCAAAATATTTTTTACATGAATGACGTGAGAGATGGAAAGCCAGAAGAGGTTGAACTATTTGGGATGATGAAAAGTGCACCATGGGATAGTAATCAAAAATGACATATCTGCTTTGTTACTAAAATAAAAGGAGGGAACTCATTTTTGTATCCACCCTGTATAGGTTTGCTTTCATTTATCAGTTGCTTATTTTATCTGCTGGATCCATTGTTTACTAATTTCTGTATTGAATATCGTGCTCTTCCATTTCTTATGCTTTCTCTTGTAAGTTTGTATACTGCCAATACAATCTTTATGAATTTAACTTCAGGATAATATTAATTTCCTGCTTTATTATTCTGAAGTTTTTTGAGTCCTGTATATTGGAAACCCCACAGGGTTTACAAGGGTGCGGGATTTCCAAAATATTTTTTACATAAAATTGGAATTTCGCAGGGTATACAAGAGTGCGGGGTATCCAGGGGTGCGGGGCATATTCGCGAAAATACGGTATACAGAATAAAAATTAAGCAAAAACTGAGGAACGAAACAACCAAAAAGGGAAACTTCTAATCCACAAGGAGAATTGAAATACCGGATACATATTTGAGGTACTGGTATCCATCTTCAGCAGAGAAAGTAAAATATACATGGTGATTCTAAAAGGTTGTGCCAAAATGAGAAGGTAGGTAGAGAGTGAAATTCTAGTCGCGTTTTTCGGTTCGTTAAAAAGTTATAGCGCTTTAAAGATTCATGACGTCACTTCCGATTTGTGCATTTTGGACTAGTTTTTTGGAATATGCAAAGCATCCTACTCACAGAGTTCCTGCATCATGGATTAGCCATCAACGCCGCTACCCATTGTGAAACATTGACTAAACTGCAGGATAAGCGACCAGAAAGAGGAAACAATGTTCGACTTCTTCATGACAATGCATGCCTGGTTATGGCCAATGTCGTCAAAGCAAAAGTGGCCCGTTTCCATTGGGAGGTTCTGTACCATCCAGCCTACAGTCCAGACTTAGTGTCCTCGGACTACTGCCTTTTTGGTTCCATGAAGAGATTTCTGGATGTCAGAGGTTTGATACTGACAAGAAACTCAAATCTACCATGCGCCATTGGCTGTATTCACAGCCGACGAAGTTCTATGAGCGGGGTATTCTGAAACTGGTGCAACATAGAGATAAATGCCTAAATCATCAAGGTGCCTATGTGGAAAAGTAGATAAAAACATGTACTTTTAGCAGCAGATAGTTGTTTACCTGTATGTTTTGTATTTTTTTTTTTTTTGAAAAAGATAAATGGCATTACTTTCTGATATCTCCTCGTGCATTGTTATTCGTGTAGCCAGAGGAATAGCTTCCATTGTCCCAGAAACGTATTTTGTAGAATTTCGAGGTAACTATACCTTGTCATATGATTTTCTAAAATAATGGGGCCTATCAGCATATTATTTTACTGTTTTTTACTTAATTACAATAAGTTATTTTTTCAATAAGTCATTTTTTCAATAAGTCAGTTGATATTTTGTTTTGTATTTAGGTGAGTTTAGAAATTCTTGATGTCAGTTTTAATAAACTGGTGACTCTTGATGGCCTACAGGTAAAAGTTTGGTATGTTTTATGAGGATTTAGATTAATTGTCACTTTCAGCTCTTATATATGATTGAATAATAAACACCATATTTCATATTTTTCTAGATGCTTCCAAAATTAGAAAATTTAGATGTTAGTTATAATGAGCTCCAAGACATTTCACACATAATTAAATGCTTGGAAATCCATGCTCCAAATATAAGTCGTATAGACTTGCACAATAATCCATTACCTCAGGTTACTCTTTTAATGAATTCAAGCATATTGAAAATTATAAGAAAAATATATATATTATAAAAATTATATATCATTTAATTATTATTAATTATTATTTAATATATATATATATTAGAAAAATTATAAAATATTCTTATAATATGTCATAAAAATTGTTTAAATTTTTGGTTGTATTACAGGAAAATGAAATTATTCCTTTGATGCAGAAGAAATTGTACAAATTAAAACATGTAAATGAGAAAAATATTTATACAACAATACGTGAATCTCAGAGGGTTGAAGATAGAAAATTCCAATTTGAGTATGGATTTATTATCCCACGTGCAAGTGTTGTTCGCCGACCACCACCTTGTTTGTGTTTAAAGAATATGACGTATAAAATATTGAATTTGATGCCTCCATCTCTTATGCCCTCTACAAATACATTATGGCATTTAAAGGTTTTAATATAAATATAAGCCTAAAAAATAAGATTTTATTATTTTTTTAAAATTGTATAGTAATTTCAAGCAAGTGGTAATCAAAAATAAAAAATTTCATTAAAAAAATTACT
>JAHWFO010069864.1:876042-892117 GCA_023313115.1 Rhysida immarginata | reverse complement strand
AGAATTATTATTATTTACTTGTGAGTTCATCAACTTTCTGATGGTTTGGAGTGGAGAAATTCTCGATCTGCGGGCCAGGTTCCCGTCTCCCATTGGGCCTTCAACCATGACAGCTTGGCTGTCCAGGTGTCTGCGATAGCCCATTTGGTAGAGGCGTCGGCCATGATAGTCGAGGTTCCTGGTTCGAATCCAGGTCGCAGAATTTTTCCTTCCATTTTTCAATCGAAAAATAGATTATGAGGTATACCAAAACAAAAAAGGGTCATTTTGTTGTTATTTTTGTTCTGCAGTGTAATTATGTCTTTTCATTAAAAATTAATCTGATGGTGCATCCATAAAAAAGAATGGGGTGAAAACATGAATTTTTATTTAAAAACCTTTTCTTTTGAAGAAATTTTATTAATTGGTGAGAAAAGATTTTTTCCCTCCGTTCAAGTTTGCAAATAATCAACAATAAAAAAACTTTATGCCAATTTAGCTTCATTACTGTAATTTGCATCATTGAATTCAAGACCATGGGAAATGTACAGGATATCCATTTCAGTTATGCAGTACATATACAATAATCTGAGTCTCAGTAGTTCGAGGTTCCATATACTTCGAGCTGAATCACTCTCAAGTGTCACTCTATTGCTGATCTAACAAAAATATATGGCATGTTCAAATGAAAATGATTCGGGCTGCAACGTGTGAGCACGTGAGTGCGCAGACATGAGGCAAATGGGTGATTGTTGACGTATCGTGTGCTTGTTCTGATAAGCACTGCTGGGAAGTTATGTTAGGCTTATGCTCGTATTTCATTTGTGTTATAATGGACCCTCCTATTAAATTTCCATCCAAAACTGACCAACGAGCGGTGATAATGTTTCTAACAGCTGAGGACATTCCACCAGTTGACATTTATGCTCGGATGTTGAATGTTTATAGAGAAGCACATGTTTCGAAAGCAACCGTGGTGCATTGGGCCAAAATGTTCCATGATGGTCGTTTGGAAACTGCTGATAAACCATGTCTGGGTCAAGTAAACGTAGTCATCACTGATCAATTGAAGACAGACATGGATAAGTCAATTCGTGAGGACAGGTGGATCAGCATACAGTCACTTGCAAAGGATCACAGCGTCAGTATTGGTTTTGCATATGCTGTAGTGAAAAGCCTGGGATTTGGCAAGGTCTGCTGTCAGTGGGTATCCCGAATGCTCACAGAAGAGCACAAAGGGCTACGTTTCGACCGCTGTTTAGATCATCTGTAACGTTACAGTCATGAGGGGGAAGCGTTTTTGAAGAAGATTATTGCAGTAGATGAGACCTGGTGCCATTATTGGGAACTCTCCGGGAAGGTATCCACAATGCAGTGGAAGCATCCATCGTCACCACGGCCCAAAAAATTCAAGTCGCAAAGTTCGGCCAGAAGGTTATGGTTACGTGTTTCTTTGATTCCGATGGTGCTCTGCTTTTGGAGTTTATGGAACCCAAAACCCGTATTAATGCTATCGCATACACCAAGACACTGCAGACCTTGTGTCAAGCTGTAAAAAACAAGCGTCCTGGTAAGCTCAGTGATGGGGTCATCCTCCTCCAGGACAATGCTAGGCCACATGTTGCGAGACTGGTACAGGAAGCAATAACCAAAATGCGAAGGCAAGTTCTGCCACACCTCCTTATAGCCCGGACCTCTCACCTTGTGATTTTCATGTGTTTGGTCCTTTAAAGAAGGCACTGAAAGGTCGACGATTTGCCAATGACGAAGAGGACACTGTTCGGGCATGGTTCAGAGAACAGCAGCAGCAAACACTTTTTTGCAGACAGTATTAGCTGATTGGTGCCCCAGTGGGAGTCCTGTATTGTAGCAGGTGGAGATTTTTTTTAGGACTACACGTTTATAATAGCGAGTATAAGATGTTCTTCTTTCATATAAACAAAGGTAAATATTAATACTTTCATTTAATCCATCTCAAGTGTCCTTTGAATCACTTTCATTTGAACATGCCTTATAATTCAGTTTCTATTTTGCTTTTATTTTTGTGACAATGAGTGGAAAGGCAAAAAGAAAGTTTGTGCCAATTAAAATTAAGCTAGAAGCCTTGAAAAGACTAGACAACAGTGAAACATTGAAGAATCTTGCAGCTGAGTATGGTGTCAGTGAAGTGACGGTAGGAGATTGGCGCTGTAATAGAGAGATTTTTTTGTCATAATTTTTTTTTTTCTGAGTGTGGACTTGCGTTTTTGTAGTACCAAACGGAAGTTTCTATCTGGACATACATTGTATTTTGGATTGCTTTCAAAAATTCATAATTTTTATTGCCAGCACACTATGATTTTCTCATGATCTTATTTCAAATAGAATTAATATTTTCTTTCATTCTTTATGTACGGTAGCTAAGGTATTTCAGTGTTTATTTCCTTATTTATATAGGAAACAAGATAAAATCTTTATTGGGCCTTGAAGATCTGTGGTTTTTGGAGAATCTAGTCTTGGATAGAAATCAGATTTGTTCTATCCATAAAGGGCAATTAGAGTCGTTATGCTGGCTTCAAGAACTTCACATACAAGAAAATCGTTTAAAAGAAATCCCTTTATTATCTGGACCTGCTGGCCTAAGAAGATTCTTTTTAGGTTCAAATAGGATCAGTGTATGCCATTACTTTAAGAATACATCTGTATCAGTATGCTTATCATGATATTTCATTATGACTTAAATTTAATTTAACTGCTTATAGGACTTAGAAGAGTTATTCAAATTGACCAAATTAACAAGTTTAGAAGAAATATCATTTGCTGGCAACCCAGTAACAAGGCGTGCATTGCACAGATCAATCCTAATTCATTTTAACCCATCACTTGCCATTATTGATGGCATTAAAGTTTCAGGAGACGAGCGTATCAAAGCAAATGAATACTTTTCTCAGGGGGTTAGATCTTTTTTTTTTCTTTATGTTATTTATTTAAAAAAAACAAAACAAAACAAAAAAACCCATAAGTAAAGGCCTGTAAGATAAAAAGAATGTATAAAGAATGTATACTACATGCCCCTTGTTTTAAATGAACAGCTCTGTGAAGGGCAATCGTGAGTTGTTAGGGATCTCTGGTAAAAATTAGCATATTTGAATTTGGCACGCATGTTCATTTCATGTGGGTTCTCATGTGGAGTATTGTTAGGGCAAGTATATTGGGAGGCTACATAACAGCCCTTTCTGACTTCAAATTCAGCTATTCTAGAATTAGAAAAGCATGCAAGAAGCGAAGGCTTCATAGTTTCCAAGAAAGAGATATCCAGTGTCTTAAATAATGCTGGCAAAACCAGAATCGGCACCATTCCTGAGGGTAAAAAGGAGGCCAATCCGAGACCTATCCACCAGCTGTATTCCTGACATCGTCCAGAAAGTTCGGATTCTCATCACAGGATATAACCCACCAACACAATGGGCCATTGCAGAAAAGGTAGGGACATCAACCATGGGACACATGGGCATATATGTAAACATAATTATCCACCGTGATTTACAACTGGAGAAACGACACAAGAGCCACATTCATAAGTTGTTGCCATGCAATGTTCAAGAGCAGTAGACCAACTGCCGTAAACTGTAAGAACGATACCTGGCGAATGAAAAGTGGAAATATGTGGCCACACAAGATAAAGTGCATGTTTATTTAAACACTGCAACAAGAGCCAAGCCCTTTTTTACTGCCCAAGGGGTTCTAAGGACTTCAGAAAATAATACCGTGAATGCAAAAACACATTTTCAAAAGGCTTCATGATCATGGCAGGGGGGAAAAGCAACAACGAGAAATTAACTTTACACAAAGTTGAGTCAAAGGCCAAAGTCAATGCCATGTAATATCAGATTAACATTCTAATCCCTATATTTAACCATGACATCCCTGGTTTGTAATGTACAGAGGTAAACAAAGTATGGCTGCATCAAGACAAGATATTGAATCACACCCTTGCGTCAACTCGTCTGATCCTGAATCAACTCCGTTCTATTCAGCGACATACTTGTCAAGTCGTCGGATGCATCACCTATGGATTTTTGTGGTTTTTGCCTACTTAAACAGGCTCTCGGAGAGAGACGATGGCGAACAGCGAAGGGTCTTTGGAAAATGTCAACAGGATGGTTACAAATTGATCTTGATGTTCTGCAGTGGAAACTGCAATGCAGGGTAACAGCAACGATGCATAGCTACCAAATTGAACACACTCGATGGTGGCAAAAGGGGTTTACCACCTTCACTGGCCCTCTGTAACTTGTTACCATAGGTTCCTAATAACCCTCTATATACTGTATCAAGACTTCCTGAGAATATGATAGAAAATAATTTTTAAAATAGTTGTAGGTACTTTGTATATATTTGTTTTTAATTCAGTAAAATTAAAATTTAGTTTTCTATTTCAGCTTTATATGACTAGTGAAAGCATTGGTCCATCATCTCCCAACTCCACAGGGACATTAACTTCATCTAGGACCCAAGACTCATCAACCATATCAATACAACCAAGTAAAATTTTATGATATTATTTTCATGATGTTGATTGAAAATCTTATCTTCCGAGTTCTTCTTTCACTTACAGGGTGAATCTAAAATAAGGGGGACAAACTGCAGGGGCTGTTCTCCATACAAAAAAAACTATTAAACAAGTTCATATAACATACCAGGTAGTTATAATTAAAGTTCCCCACTTCTGTGTGGACTGCGTTATTGCATGGATAGTGATGAAACTTTGTGTATATGCTATGCAGAGCATGGAGAAGAGAATTGCATTGGAAAATTTATTAGTGCATACACAGGAAAAAGTGGTGCTATAAGATTCTACACAGACGATAGTAGTTCACTACTGGAATGCTGGTAGAGGAACTGTTCAATATGCGCACCCTCTGCATCGATGAGATGCTGGAAGCACAGGACAGCATGCTCAACAGTAGCAAGAAATGTTGCCCGTGGAATGGCTATGACATGGCGAATGATGTTAGCTTTCAGTTCAGGCAAAATCCATACACCTCCATGATAAACATGATCCTTTAGGGTTCCCACAGCCAAAAGTCACATGGATTAAGGTCACACATAACTTCCCCGTCTCATTGAATTTCTACATCTTTCGTATAGCTCTTGTGGTCATGGATCCTGTTTGCAATCCCTTCACATGCTGATATTCTTGCAGTGCTGTTGCACTATTGCTGGTGTTCTGGTAATAGAGCTTCACCAGGAGCACATGTTCTTTCTTTCCCAATGGCATGATGACCTCTGCAGATTGGTTTTCACAAACATACTGCACTTTTGCATATGACACCACTTTTTCCCCTGGTGGCTACCATATGCATTAATAAATTTTCCATTGGAATTCTCTTCCGCATCTCTCCATAGCCTATACACAGTTTCATCACTATCCATGCAATAACGCAGTTTGCAGCCCACTCAAAAATGGAGAACTTTAATTATAACACCCGGCATTTTTAATGATTTTTTAAAAGTGTAAAGATATTTCTCAAACGCCTGTATTATGACTTTCGACCGGTTGCAACAACATCAGTCAACGATCAGACCTTTAACCACGAGCTAGCTACCCCATAACGATACTATAGCATTATCTCTAGTATTTATTACTGTTTTATCCTCATTTTATTTATTTATAAAAATATTTTTTGTCTTTTTTACAAATTTGGACTACAGTATCTGTGCCTGGTAAAGAAACAGTGGATGAAGAAGGCACAGATAACAGGTAAAAAGAAATTTTAAATTCGCCTCAGATATACTGATTTATTCATGTATTATTTATTTTGTTTATTTGCAGCAAGTCTCTTATACCTGACAAGGAGAAGCAACCATATTAATTGTTTATTTGCCATTTTCATGTTCAAATGGCTTTATTTATTGTAATAGTTTGTAAGCTTTTACAGTTTAGAGATAATAAATATGCTAGTTACGTTCTTCACGTGTTATTTTTATTTCATAAAATTGTCTTTTCACCTGTTACATTCATCATGAGAATTTTTTCAAAGACACATTGTTAAATCATACTGTTGGAGAAGAGAAAAATATGAACAATAAATCTTGAAAGAAGCCTGTAAAAAAAATATAAGCTGGTCAGAAAGGAGTGTTTATCATCATTATACAGATGCCCTGGGAGGAAAGGTCAGTATTTCGTGAGGTTATAACGAGTTATTGTAAGTCAAAGCTTTATAAGGTAATTACATAAAGGTAATTCTAAAGATTTAATTATAGTGTTTACTGGTGTATATGTCGATCTTGTAGAAAAGTCGAGGGCAGAATTTGGGTCAAAAACTATAACGTGTGTAATGATCCATCAATAGATCGAGAAAAAAATTTAGGTCGTTTGTGAATTTGAATTTGGAGTTTCAAGATTTTATTAGGCACATCTTGGAGTCAGATGGTTTTCACCCATGCTTTCTCATAGCCAATGACTCTACGATCAAAATTATCATTAAATAATAAATATCAAACGAAGAAGTTTATTTACATGAAACCAGATAAAGAACATTTATCATTTTTGATTAAGAAAATCTTTTTTAATTTACCGTACATCATATATGACATCTACCGGTACCCAAATTTTTGGATTATTTTTTTCGAGAAAAGATGAATTATCTAATTATGACGGTGAAATTACAGGTTATACGCACAATATAGCTTGTATTGAAACTGATTATGCTGAGACTACCATATTACACTGTAGAAGCAAAAGCTTCCTTTAATTTTTTTTTTAAAATCTGTCAATGAAAAATTTAAATTTGGATTTCGGAATTCTCCCCAGATCCTTTTGAAGGGCGTGCCGACCGGTTGATTTTGGTCACTGCACAGTTAAATACATGAAAAGTTACAGAACACTCCATAATGTTTTGACAATAGTGCCATCTATATGAACTATCTTTATAATGTATAAGAAAAGCTTTTAATATTTATCTGGCTACTTCTTATCATGCATTCATTGAATTTTTGATCGACATTGCACTTTCATTAACAAGTAATAAAAAGATGCAAATGCCGGATTTACTCGATTAAAAGAAGGATCTCAAATATAAGATGACCTGCAAAATTTGCAAGTATTTCAAAGAAAAAAAAAACATTTGAGAAAAATAATTGACAAATTATCCTGAAACTTCAGGGGTATAAAGAGCATGTTACACTTCAGCGAAGGTGAACAAAAAAATAGTGTTTGGGATCACCCTGTAAAAGATAATGCTTGAAATGCACTGTAGCTGTGGCATATAATTACAAGGCTTCTTTTAGTTGTGTGTTCATTTGTAAGAGAATAGCACGTATGTTCATGGAGATATAAAGGTTTCTTTAGTAAGTTTTTTTATATAACATGCAGGATTTTCAACCCAAAGCAATCCAATTTTCAGGAAACTTGACAAGCTACAATAGAAACAACACCCTGCAATTAGGAAATATAAAAATATTAAATATTTGATGAAATATGACCAATTTTACTAAATAATGTTTAACTGCACATGCACAAGCACTAACAAAATGTCTTTTGCAAAATTTATTAGCCAAATGTATAGAGCTACTCTTAAAAAAAGCCCAAGCAAATAGCATGAAAATGTAGAAAGATATCATCGCGAGAATGAGTTGAATTTCAGTTACTCACAAAAATAAACGAAATAAGTGGTTTTCTCCAAATTTTTATTTTTGTAGTACACACCAGTGTCAACTTCTCCTATGCAACACTGAACTGAAGGCATAGTGACTGTTTACAGATAGGGATAACAAGCACTAATGGTGTTTTGCAGTGAGGCCACCCGCATCACTTGTAGGGGCTAAAGATCCCATTCTAAGATGATGCCCCTTTTTTGCCCTCTAAATCCAGGAAATAAACTCTTCTTATAATCAGGTAAATACGGTACTATATTTTACTTTAAAATTATCATAAAATAGGGAAAGGTCGGTGGGAGGAAAAAAGTTATGCAGCATTAAAATCCTTCCAATTCCATCTAGAATTCCTTCACTAGGAAATTTTAAATTAAAATTTTACCAAAATTTTATTGTTTTAAAAATTTTATATGCAAATCTTTCAATTTATATTACTCATTCAGTGTTGCATCTAGCAAAATGCCAGGGAAGTGAACAATAAATAGGCACATTTGGTCAGAAAGTAGGGCAAGTCAGACATAAGCACACATTACAATGCTTGCTTTAAATAAATCCAACCAAAAAGGGATCATGTCAATGTCTTATTAACTTTTCCAGAAACTTAAATGTGGTTTTTATTTACTTGTAAGTTGGCTTCATCATTTACATCACTGAAGACTTCATTTAAAAAGCAGAGATGAAATGGGGGTGGGGGGGGCGGGAAGGAACATGTTTATATAACGCAGCAGGAGTTTCCACGTTGCAGTTGACTTTCACTTGTCAATAATATAGTCAAGCTCTTTGCACTGAAGTTCAGTTTCCCTGCCAAAACAAAATTTTCCTGAAAAATATTCGCTTACATGTACCCTCAATTTTTTGCCAAAAAAAATTGGGAAAAACATGCACTTTTATGCAATGATTTATAGTACTTATTAAAGCATACGTTTTCATTCATGTGTCCTCAAAAGTTCTATGGAAACTAGCATTGACCTGGTAAATTGACCCTGCTTCTTAGGATAAATTGTAAGATTTAAATTTCTTTACTTAGACAATTATATATGGTAGCTTAATTTTGAAATTCTGGGAAGAACCTCAATTTGTGGAGGGGGTGGGAAGAAGAGTTCTTTTGGGAAGAATACTTCATCTGCCATGGCAGGATCTAGCTTCATTGGTCTGCATTGGTTGCACATGACCAGTGCTATTGTTGTAACCACCACTCAGATTGTAATCATTATATCATGATCTTGTAAGGATCTCTAAAATAGACTGCTGGCATTCTAAACCTTGCAACAGAAGCACTCAACAGTTTTTAGCTAGATCCTTAATGAAAATGAGACCTCTGACAATATCAAAAAGTAAACATTGCTATCACATGACTGAACTATCATTTCCAGAAAGCACCCTTGCCTAATGCAATAGGCTCCATGCACAAGCGAGAGAGCTCTGCTGAATTTTATCTACAAAACTTGCACAATTTTATCACCAGACAATAGTCGTACATGTAATCTGTGCTATTGAGTTTATGGTACAAGTCCAGGCTGTGGAATTTTTTTTTTTTTTTACTTTTTTTCTCAATATCAGAGGTATGGCGTGAAAATATCCTCCAAAGACCCATTTTCAGTTTAATTTTAATTTCATTTACTCCAAAAATAATAATACATTGCAACTCCACAATGTTAATTTATTTATATGTATTATACATGTATGCACATTTCAGTAGCTACTTCAGCATGTCTACCTTTAGTATTAATTTCTACTTTTTAGTAACCTTCCACAGTTCAGATTTTTTTTCACTTTTAGTTTAATGCAATTTAAGACAATTTTATCCTACAAAAACTGCGCAATTCTGCCACTTGGCACCTTATCAATTACATCTGCACAGAGCCTATAGCATGGGGAAAGATTTGCTAGGCATTGCCTGCAGATGTTTATTTCACATTCACTGTGACGATCACATGTGTATAGTGGAGAAAATTGCCCGATCCGATGCAGAAGATACAAAGATTGAAATGTAGCTCTTTATCCACAAATTTCAGAGTAAAAGCTAAAAATTAACAAAAAGATAAAATGACTTGAAAACCTATTAAGAAAGCAAAGCTTTCATCTTTCACCCACTTTGCTTTCAAAACAAGTTTTTAAATCATTTTATCTTTTTGTTTTATATTTGTTATTTATAAGAGAAAAGGACGAGACACAAAAACCCTGGAATACAATAAATAATAGTTATTAAATAAAAATGAAAAATAAAATAATAATTAACAAATAACAAAATAATAAATAATAAGTAAAATCAAAATAAATAAAATCAACATATTATTGACAATTCTCCTCTTCTCCACTCCATTCTACCAGAACCACCAAAAGTTTCTTTTAAAGATATTCTGGTCCATGCTGCTATTACCAACCCACGCACTTCCACTAAGGGATGTTCTCCTTACAATGCAAAGCGTTGTGGTGTTTGTCATTTTCTTAACCCTGCTATCTCCATTGCCAGCAGTGCCTCCTCCTTTACTTTCAAGATTAGCCAGAACCTGACCTGCACTTCTCACAACTTAATTTACCTGTTACATTGCAAAGTATGCCAGAAATATTACGTTGGAGAGACAGGCAATACCATACGCTCCAGATTTGCCGGGCATAAGTTTGATATTCTTAGCAATGCTGACACCCGTCGCTAAACACTTTAATTCCCCTGGTCACTCTTTACAGGCCATCAGCATTTATATTCTTCGTAGTAACTTCCATAACAAAAAAGAAAAAGCAATTAAGAGTCTTTTCTAATTTGGAAATTTAATTCCCTCACCCCTAATGGCATTAACCTTAGCAAAGGCACCATTCCATCATTACCTTTCCCATATTCTTCTTCAACTTCAGCTATTCCCCAATTTGTCGCAGGCTCTCTGGGCCTTTTTTCTTCTTTCTTTATCTTGTCTCAGTTTTAATGTTCTGTCATATCTCTCTACTTCTATGTTCGTTTTGTACTTTTTTCATAGGCTATCTGTACTCTTATTTTAGTGACCTTTTTATTATGCGATACTATTTTACAGGGTGACTAGCGACCGGGCTTTGTCAAAATTGTGTAACCGGGAACGGTCAGGGATTTTTTTAGGGATAATCAACATAGCTGACTTGAGCAAGGAGCACTGTTTGGTACATACCGTATTTTCTAGTGTATAAGGTCTCATTTTCTTAACAAGTTTGGGTTTTGCGACTTTTATACAAATTTTACCAAGAAAATTTCATTTACTAAAACTCTAATATCTTTTTTCAAATCAGTAGAAATACAGTAAAACACTTTCTGCCCCAATATATTTGTAAACTAAATTGACCTATACACCAGGAAATGCAGTATTAAGTGCTTATTTCACAAAACCATACATGTATTTAACCTTTCTGATCTATAAAGTGGATACACCCACCCATAATTTCATTACCCTTTACCTGCCGAAATAAGATTCATTCCATAGTCTTTAAAAATACTTCTAGTTATGCTGCAAAAGAGTGGATAATTTCATATAATCAGGAAAGGGTTAAAGGGGGATAATGGGAGTAAAGGAATAAAAAAAGTTGAAAATGCACGGTACTGCATTACCATAACGACGTTAATTAAAAGCATCGTTACTGTTTTCGTGAAGTCTGTCGTTTCGTTGTCAATTTTTTTCGATTTTTTTGATTTTGACTTCAGACTGATAGACCATCAAAAATTAAGTTATAACAGACACACATGTCCAACTTATTCGAGAACATGGTCATATATGAGGGGTAATCAAAGTCATTACAATCAATGTGTGGTGTCACTGGGAAGCGACATCCCTCGAATGGTGAAGGATACAAAGCTGCGTTTTGATGCAGTACTGCTAAACGTCGCCAGAGCGTCAAAAGCAACATGACGAAAATTGGAGGTGCGAGCCATGATAAGGTTCCTGCATTTGAAGGGAAACAATGCCAAACAAATCCATGAGGAGTTAGTGGCTGTTTATGGTGGCAATGACCCATCGTATGAGACAGGTGGTAGATGATGAGATCATCTTCGGGGTGGAGCAGTTCAACAGCCAAAAGGACTTCTTTAAAAGTGGTACCAATCGCAAGTCGCAAGGAAAAGTGTGTGGCCCTGGGAAGGACTGTTGTAATGATCTGATATACCTATTATAACTTTTACCTACTTTTTGATATCAGAATCCACAGTCAAAGTCAAAAAAATTTAAAAACTGGCAACAGAAGGACCAACTTCGTGAACTGAAAATGAACAAAAAGAATGAGCGTCAGCCAAAATGGTTTTTTTTTTTTATTCATACAAAAATCAATTTTTCTATGTATAACTTTAAATTTTTACATACAGAGAAATAAATAAGTTGTGAATATTAAGCACGGTACAATTCATCTGCAAAACTTATCAAGGATGAGTAGATTTGAGAACTCTGTGATACAAATATTTTCACTCTTTCAAAACACAATATACAGTACACATGTTTCTTGTTAAGGATAAAACTGACATTGTTATAGGAAATTCAAAAGAGTGAGATACAAAAATCACTTCTTTCGTTACCATCAAATATACTCAAGTCCAAAATGGCACTGCCCGTCATGATTTATACAGATTAATGAAGTTTTACATTCATTAAAAATTACATGATACCTGGCTTAAAATCTCTCTATATTGTCTTTTTTCTTTTTAATAATTTAAATCTTGCTGTACATTAATTTAATCAAACCAGAATAGTTTTTCATTTTCTGCATTTTGCATGTGAATATGAAAAATAGCTTTGCTCTTATGCATTATGCATTAAAAATAAGCATTGGCTACATTTGTTAATGTAAAGGCTAAGGAATTTGTTTTTAGTCTTCAGAAAGCTTATGGTGTTTAATATAAATTGCAATGCATGTTCGATGTTTCAGATTTAAATTGAGTGTTCATAATCTATACAAATTTTGATTTTTTTTTCAGTTTTTCAAACGGATCTGCAAGCTTCAACGGAACGACACACCAAAAATCCTCTCCGCTTTAATAGGAAACAATTTTACCATTTCTTGCGAAACATCCAATTCTTGTTTCATTAGCGGTATCACTTCCTGGTGGTCATCGCAATATTCTACAAAATATTGAAAATGCTCCATGCTCTTTTTCAAATATTCTAGTTTCTTCTCTTGTTCCACAGCTGTTATTTTAGAATATAAGCTTCCGATGTGGAAATAAGCGAGCAAATTTGGACGAACCACTTCGTCAGAAAATGTAGTCACCCTTTTCTGAGTACCATCTTTGAAAGAGTCCAGAAACATGGTGAAATAACTGATGCTCTGTTTTGCGAGATGATTAATTTTTAGCAGAGCATGAGTTGTCGAATCGGCTTCGCCATCTCTTAGCATAGCCAGCTTGATTTCAGTCATGTCACTGAATATTTCGCCCAGCTCAAATTCCAACTGACGGCAAACATCCAAGTAGTAACGCGGATTGAGTTCGTTGAGCACCTGCTCAAGCATGTCCACACGACGTTTATGCATTTTGCATTGCCTGTCGGCGTGAGATTCAAAGAATATTAATAATTTATATAACGTGCTTAATGCTTGGACAATCTGAACGTGATGGGTAGCGTGATCGTCTAAAGTGTAATATTCTTTTGCAATTTGCAACCATTTTTGAGCATTCAAAAAAACTTCTCTAGCCTCCGAGAAAGTCATTACATGCTCAATTGGAATTTGTTCCTCAATGGAGGTCACTTCTAAGGACTGAAATATTGCATTATGTTCGACACTGAATTCATTTTGTTCCATGTCAGGTTGCGTAGGAGGTTCAGGAGGAGGGAATAGAGTTTCTATAACTCTAGTCACATCGTCTGGTTCATCATCATCATTTCGTGCATCCTCCGGCAAATCTTCGTTTGCTTTTTCCATTAACATGTCTTTAGAAGCTGATAATAAGCTTTGTCCATAATTTACCCATTGCAAAGCAATATCAGCCCTAGCGCTTCTAAAAGCCTCCCATCTGCTCTCGTCTTCCTCGTTCATTTCTTTCGACATCAATTCCGATTCGTGTTGATTCATAATATCGACTGCGCAAGCAAGATGATGTCGTGCAGACTTAAAGTTTTCTTTGGTTAAGAAATATTGAGAGAGATTACAGCAATTAGTTGCCCATTCGATAGGATTAAACTCTTTGCTTTCTAACTGTCTCTTAAGCGTCGAATGGCAATACTGAGCAGCTCTATCGTTCATATCTAAAGTGGTATATACTTGAGCTAAGTAATATAGAGTGTGAGTTAAAATGCTTTCAAATTTTTGATTATTCTTTTCAAAGTCGTAGTCATTGGTCTGCCCGTTAAAGATATCTGGTATATCGTAAGGAGGCTTCCCACATATTAACATGTATTGATTATAGAGACACTCTGCTTTCTCTAAAAAACATCTCGATTTTTCAGGCTCATTTCTCTGAGACCATAGAATGCCCAACTGGTTATAAGTGTTAAGCATTGTCATAATGCATTCAGGCTCTAGTTCTATGTCCTTCAATATATTTAAGCAGCTGTTCAAATGCTCTTCTCCTGTAGACAATTCCTCTGTTTCTATTGAAATTATGCCGATATAGTAATCGACAGCGGCCAGGAGGCATTTTAACCGTTTGCTATCGTTTTCGTATGTGTGAATGTCTTGTAGTTTCTTGAGATCCGACTTTAGAGACAGAAAAATGTTCTTGGCTGCATATTTAGATTTATACGGGTCCGTCCGAGGATCCGTTTTACTGCGTTCTTCTAATAAAACACGAGCTTTATCAAATTTTTCTGAGACGTTACTTAGATTTATTGCCATGTTGCTCACCGTTATTATTATTATTACTGTACGAAAGGGATGGGCGGGTTTGCTTCACTTCTGCTTCAGATTAAATTTCCTCAAGGCATTCTATGTCGGGCAGCTCGGCCGGAGTTCTTCATAAAATGGTTTAATAACGATCTATAATGAAACAAGAAACATAGGACTTGTATAGTAATACTATTATTCAATTTACAACATCATAAGTTGTTTAGGATAAACCAAAGAAGCTTACTTGAGAATGTTCGAGAACTCGAATGTTCGCGTCGTATATGTGATGGAGCGATTCTGTTTGGAAATGATTCCATTAAATGCAGTTAAAGCTCAAATAAATATTTCAGAACTGTCAAGGGGGGGTTCTTTATTGATTTGTATTTTTTTCTGCTCCTTCACTAATGTTCTTGGAGTATACATTGATTAGCTATTATAATTTTTTCGGTTACATTCTATTTTAAATGACACACAACCAATACTGTGAAGTCCCAATGGTGAATTCTTTGAAAGTGTGAAGAGATGTGAAGTGTTATCAGAGAGCAACTCTCCATTGTTGACTGGAGAGAGGCGACACTCATAGAATATAAAACTGTCGGTCAGTTTTGCACAGCAGCGCACCAAACGTCGGGTAAGTAGAGAACACATACTTTGTATGCTGATTAAATAAAGAAAAAAATTAAATTAAAACATGAAAATAAAAAATGACATTGGTTTTATTAATAGCCTGTTATTTGTATATCATTATTTTTCTTTTTTTTTTATTTTTGTATAAGAAATATTTGACAAGCAGCTGGTTGTCAAAAGCATAAGTAAAATATAAAATATTAATAAAAAAAGAGAAAACAAAATAAAAAATACAAAATCAAAAAAAATTAACATGCCAATTATAGCTTAACACAGAAAAGGTATTTACATATAAAAACTTTTACACTTATTAAAAAAAAAAAAAAAGTTAACATTTTTACCAGTCTTTTACATTGTCGAGTAAAGATCTTAAAGGACAACTCTACGCAAAAATATCGATTACACTTTTTTAATAGAATATCATTCTTTGATATAAATATAAAACATTCCCGTTGAAATTTTTAAATTTGGTCCATAATTTCAATATAAGAAACTGCTTTGAAAAGTGAAAAAACGGCGCTTTTGCACTCCCCTTCCGCCGGAAGTGACGTAGTTTGAGTCAAAGGAGGCCAACGAAAAAGACAGGCCCAGACGCGGAAAAGTAACCTGTCCATAGTAAGAAAGGCCCTGACGCGAAAAAGTCACATGACCAACAATCCAGCCTTCATTATTTTCAACAATGGAAACAATGAAAATTACATTGTTTTTCGGATTACTTTATTTGTCTACGTTTGACTCAATGACGTATATTAAAGATGGATTTAATATACGTCATTGGTTTGACTCCAAATACGTCACGGCCTCACCCAAGATGGATGCCATCCGTTTTCAAATTCCGCTCATTATTTTCTTTTTTCCACACATTTAGAGCTCGAATTAAATTTTCTTAAATATGCCATGATGTTATTAATAGGTTAGGCTTCGATTTAAATAAAGTTGTATATGACCGTGGAGTATCCTTTAAGAGATTTACATTTTTATTATAATCAGGTAGATTAGAATTCTTCAATAACTGTGGATAACGACATAATCAATAAGACGAAAACCTCTTGTCCACAAC
>JAHWFO010069864.1:797534-875942 GCA_023313115.1 Rhysida immarginata | reverse complement strand
CCACAACTCCACAAATAAAATCCAGTTGTGGACAAGAGGTTTTCGTCTTATTGATCAGGTAGATTATTTTAAATTTTAACTGCAGAGAAAGTAAAAAGTTTCTTCCCTTTTTCAGTGTTTACAAAATTCAAATGTATATTATCAGCATGTGTAATATTAATGATATACAGGGTGAGTCTGAAACCCTGTCACAAACTTTAAAAGGAGGTAGTATGTATGATTCTAAGCAAAAAGTACATATGAACATGGGTTCCAATTTGAATGATAACCGAGATATGAACACAAATAAAAATGCCGCCACTAAGATCAACAAGTTAATAACTCACCTAACACGTGAAGGTTAGCACGTATTATGATGTTGACTGCGTAACTCGGAAGCCACTCTTTGGAATTCGATCAAATTTTAACCGTATACACAATTCTATGTACCATATTATTCCCAAAACTTCATTATTCTAGCTGTTAAAGAAAGTGAGTTATTAACTTGTTGATCTTCGTGGCGGCATTTTTATTTGTGTTCATATCTCCGTTATCGTTCAAATTCGAATCCATGTTCATATGAACTTTTTGCTTAGAATCATCCATACTACCTCCTGTAAAAGTTTGTGACAAGGTTTCAGACTCACCCTGTATATCATTAATACACTACCCTATCAAAAGTCATAGACAACCCTGATTTGAATGAAAATGAGACATTCCTTGCAATTTCACTGTTGGCATTCTTCCCAGCACTATATAACAGAGAGTATGCTATTATGAGACCATGCTTGCGTGAATGCTGTAAGAATGTCTCAAAGAAAAGAGCTTTCAGACTTCCAAAGGGGTACAATTGTTGGGTGCCATCTCGCAGGCAAAACTGTTGAATGGAGTGATGAGTCCCGTTACACCATCTGGCAATCGGATGGACGGGTTTGGGTATGGCGAACGTTATCTGCCAAGCTGTATTGTGCCCACGGTGAAGTTCGGCAGAGGGTCGGTGATGTTGTGGGGGTACTTTTGTGGTATGGATTGGGTGCAATCGTTCTGTGGACGGACATCTAAACGCAGAGCGTTACCAAGACATTCTAGACAACGCAGCACTCCCATGTCTCTGGCAGCACTTTGGCAATGGCCCTTTTCTGTTTCAGCACAGTAACGCACCTTGTCATAAAACAAGGACTGTAGGCACATGATTTGATGAAAAGGGGGACTGGCCTGCCCAGAGCCCCGATCTGAACCCCATTGAACATCTGTGGGACGTGTTGGAACGTCGATTGCGCACTTGCGCGGAACACCCAAAATCCATGACCGAACTGTCCAAGAAAACTGTATGGCGAAAATTACCTGTCGAAACGTATCAAAAACTTGTGGACAGTATGCCCCAGAGAGTAGAAGCTGTGATAGCAGCAAAAGATGGATCAGTATGTATATTTTTAATTGTTTCTATTAAAGTGATGGTGTCCCATGACTTTTGATAGGGTAGTGTATGAGACATGCTGATAATATACACTGAACGACCAATTTATTAGAGATACCTCTTACGGAAAATGGATAGGCCTCCCAGCGACACCCAAACAATGGAACAGGCCGAAGCAGTGTATAAAAGGGATGCATTGGATTACAAGTTGCAGTCAGTACTGAATATGGGAAAATCCAAGGATTTGACCGACTTTGAACGAGGCATCATCGTTGGAGCTCGACGGGCGCAGTTTGACCTCCACGGGTTATCCCAACAGTGTCAAAGGTATTCCGTGAATGGCATTTATGCCAAAAAACAACCTTCAACAAACACAACTCCGGACGAAACAGGGCCGTGGATGAACGAGGCCAACAGCGAATGGCACGAATCATCCACAGTAACAGGACGGGAACGGCCCAACAATTTGCAGCGCAGTTCAATAAGGGAGCATCCCAACCCATTTCGGAGTTCACAGTGCAGCGCACCTTGCGCCGAGCTGGGTTTAACAACAGGCGGCCAGTACGGTACCGTGCTGTCACCGCAAAATAGGAAAGCGCACATGCTAAGGGCACACAGTCATCGCCACTGGACACTTTGATGAGTGGAAGATGGTCGCCTGGTTCGACGAATCACGGCTCCTACTTAATCATGCGGACGGCCATGGACCCATCCTGTCAGCAGACAACCGTACAGGCGGGTGGAGGAGGAGTGCTGGTCTGGGGTGTCTTCTCTTAGGATACACTGGGTCCTCTGATATCCGTAGAAACATCCCTGAATGCGACATACTACCTGAACATTGTTGCCGATCAGGTACACCTGTCCATGATGACTGTGTTCCCTGGTGGTGACGGACAGTTTCAGCAGAACAATGCTCCCTGTCACCGTGCTCGAATGGTCTTGGGCTGGTTCGAGGAACATGACGCGGACTTCCACCTGTTTCAGTGGCCAGCTCGGTCGCCCGATCTCAACCCGATCGAGCATTTATGGGATGAACTGGAGAGAACCATCCGAAGCCTTCCAACACTACCGTCCAACCTGCACCAATCAGGGGACGCTGTGATGTCAGCCTGGGCTGCTATTCCTCCGCAACGGTTTCAGCACCTTGTTGAATCCATGCCAGCACGTATTCAGGCAGTTCTCACTGCTAAAGGAGGTGCAATACGCTATTAGTGGAGTGTCTCTAATAAATTGGTCGTTCAGTGTACATTTGAATATTGTAAACACTGAAAAAGGGAAGAAACCTTTTACTTTCTCTGCGGTTAAAATTTAATAAAAATGTAAACTGGCTGTGGCCTGGTGGGCTTTCACTGAAACACAACTTCTGTGAAGTTAAGCAACATGAGGCACAGCTAGTCACTGGATGGGCGACCATCAGTGACTCACGATCTTCACCCGGCCCCCCCCAGCTGCTGTGACCATCACGAAAGATCCTTGTTGATTGATATAGCAAAACTGATCTTAAGAGGAAATCGCAGTCTCTTGAGCTGAAACGGCAAATCTGTGTCTGATGGAATCAATGGGATTCTTGGAATGAACAAAATTTCCCTGTAATGATCATAATCTCAATAATAACATGAGGCTTCATGGTTTTGATGACTAACCTTGTTCCATTACACAATCGTAGAGGATCCAGTTTCTCAGCAGCATGACTGGAGCTCCTTCTTTGAGGATACAGTTGTGCAGTGGCTTTCCAGGTGGCTAGACAAAGTTTAGACACTCAGTTGGAAACTCTACAGCTTCATCATGATTGACGACAGTGTCAAGAGATCGGAAAGAACTTTGTAGTTATTGTTCATGTTAGATAGACTTTTACCTTGAGCTCATCTATTGTGCCACCATCTGTCCACATGGCAGTTGCTGTATGTCGAGCTGTTGATACTTGTAGCCAATGGCAAGCAGCTGCTGTGAAAAATACTCAGCTGTTAAATCTCGAAACAGACGGGCTCTCATGTTCGTCTTCAGTTCCAGTTTCTGACATGTTATTAGAGAATAGAGGTCTTCAAAGAAGCATTCAGCTCATCAGCCTTTGTGCCTTTTGGGATGACGGGAAGGGTCTGTCGAAAGTCTCCAGCAAGTACCACAGTCACTCCTCTCTTGAGACTGTCACTGCCTCTGATGTCCTTCAAAGTCTTGTAAACAGCTTGATTGGTGCACTCATCCCAGACAATGAGCCGTGTTTGTAGCAAAAGTTTGGCTGAATTTCTTGAAATGTTGTGTATTGGAGAATCTGTTTTGGCCAAGTTCAAAGGATTCTTAAAAGCTAAATGTACAGTTCTGCCTCCAGTAAGAAATGTTGCTGCAATGCCAGAAGATACCACAGCAAGAGCTATGCAGTGCTGTCTGGTCTTTCCGAGAAAAAGGTTGATCAGGAAGATTTTTCCTGTGCCTACAGTCTCATCAAGAAAGAAACGTTTTTCCATTCTGTCTTCTGACAGCATCAATTATCCTGTTGTAAGCAGCTCTATGGTCATCGAGTAGCTTTGGCTCATTTTACAGGAACAAAATTCTCCAGTTCATCTTTCACAAGCAAAACTAAAGCTATTCACATGTAGGATTTAAACATTAATCCTCTTCAAAGTACCTCCTTGGGACTGCACACACTTCTCCCATCGCTCCCATCATTATTGAAACCATCTTTGGAAGGCCTGTTTGGGAATGACAGACAGCTCCGCCATCATTTTTCTGCATAATGTTTTCTCGTGTCCCCTTCAGCAGCGTTTTGAGCTTGGGGAAAGCTAAAAGTCGCATGGAGCTATGTCAGGGAAGTAAGGAGGCTGACAGACCAAAGGCGTACTGAGTTTGGCCAGGAACTTCTGAATCAGATGCAATGAATGGGCGGGTGCATTGTCGTGATGGAGCGAACAAATTCCTGTTGCCCAAAGGTCTGGAATTTCCGTCGTACAGCATCACGAAGGCAATGAAGGACAATTAGATAGTAGTCTTTGTTGATGATTTGACCTTTTGAGAAAATCAAAAACCAACAGGCATGAAAAATAAAGTCACCTGCAACTCATCGCCACAGGAGAAAACTCGCGGTTCATTCATTTAGGCAGGAAAAATAAAGCTCCGATACTTTTTGTACTCATCTTGTATTGATGCTGATCAAATTCACCCGTTCATGTTGATGGTGTATCCCAATGGAGATGGCCTCTTCCGACAAGACATTGCGTTATGCCACAGTGCTCGTATTGTGCAGGACTGGTTTCAAGAACAGGAGGGAGACTTTACCTTGTTTAGGAGGCCCCTACAATCACCAGATCTCAATCCAAGTCAGCATTTATGGGACGAAGTTTAAAGAGCCATCAGGCAGCTGTTCCACAACCATCAAATCTCACACAATTGGACAGTGCTATTCATCAGGCATGGTGTCAATGCAGAGAAGAATCACCACAGTATTGAACGCAAAAGGTGGGCCAACAAAGTACTGACATGGTGGTCATAATAATCTGGCCACTCAGTGTATACAGTAATATCTTCTGAATATTAGGTTATTCTAAATACGTTTAGATGAAGCCTACTGGAATGAAACTTGATTTACTAAATTTTATGGTATAACTCATTGATTAATTAATAAACCTTCATTGACCCATCTTGAGTTATTCTTTAATGAATATTATGCCATTAGGAAAGATAGTCCCGACCTGCGAACTGGGTAACTGCTCTAACCAGGCCAAAAGACATGCAGATAGCATAATGCTTCCATGTCCACAGTGGCTCAATTGGTTAGGACATCAGTGAGATTAGCTGAAGGAGCCTGGTTCAAGTCCAGGCTGTGGTACTTTCTATTCTATTTCCATCAATAATTTAAAGGTTTTGACTTGTTGAAGTCAAAAAAGGCCATATTTAAGAAATCAAGAAAACAATTTTTATATAAAACATTTATTTACCATAACTATTATTTACAGGGACATTCTGATGCTATTAAAGGAAATCAATTAAGAAGCCTGTCGTTATAAAAATCAAACTTTTATATAAAAACAAACTCGATTTGTTTCCCATGAAGTTTATAGTACAATGCTTTACAGGATCTGATATTTTATGGCTTCCATCGGTTCAGAATATTTGTATAATTGCTCTTCATATAAGGTTGCAATTATTTCACATTTTTACTAGATACAATTGACAATTGTTCATAAAGGTTCTTAATATATGTAAAAGGCAGATTCGTTCAAGCAATTCATTGCTAGGAAAACAGTCATCCGATTTCAAATTCTGGTTTTAAAATTCCCGCACAAGTAATATACATCTCGATTCAAATAATTAAGATAGTAGAGATAACGGTTTTTAATGCCTTTACCTCTTTGTACTTCAAAACATTCCAAAAAATAGAATGTTGTTGGGTAACGGTTTCTTTCTACGTTCAACAGCATTTTTATTCCAGCGAAATACGACTTAACGTCTTAAAAAAAGGAATACTAAAATGCCTCATCAACATAAGAGAGCATTTAATCACTTTCGCTACCAAAGATCTCTTCTTCGTCACGCCGTTTCTGTGCTTCCTCTTCTTCGCTCTCACTCTCGCTTTCGGCACTAGCGCTCTCACTTTCACTTTCGCTGCTACTGCTACTACTACTGCTGCTGCTGGCAGATTGTTCTTTAGCGTTGCTAGCTGGCTCTTTATCCTCCTCTTCCTCCTCCTCCTCTTCTTCCTCTTCTTCTTCTTTGCCACTTGCTTCTTCCTTTTCACTTGCCTGTGCATTCTCCTCGTCCGCTTCAGCATTATTTTGAGTAGGAGCTTCTTCATTGTCACTATTGCCTTTCTCACTAGCACTCTCGGCTTTCTCTGCATTTTCATGCTCACTTTCACTCTCAGCTTTATTTTCTGGAAGAAGATTCAGTTCGACGATTAAAATTGAAACAGCAAACGTAATCAATATATGAACATACATTAAGAAAATTACTATACCAGGGGCTTCTTCAGCTTCCTCTTTCTCATCTACTTCCATTTCTTCTTCTTCCTCTTCTTCTTCTTGTGCTGGTTCCAACTGCATCATTCGTACTTCCTGCAATACAAGAAGTGTAATGTTTTAGAGAAAAATATAGGAAATCATAATTGGAAATAAAACTTAATAGGGAAAGGCGAGGACGCATTGCACAGCAATACATAACAGAAATGCTACAAAAATCAACCAAGATCACTGAGAATGCATTTTGAAGCATCAAAGTCAAAAAGTAATAGCCTATGGAATGATGTTGGAGGATTTAATTGTAAGCCAATTTTAGAAAATTGCCCACATTTATGATTCTAAATACTGTAAATACTGTATTTAGCGCCGGACCTGAAATACCAGCCCGCCTGCATTAAGTGCCTGGGGGTCCACTGAATTCTTGCAAATAAGCGCCAGAACTTCAATAACCGCCCGGGCGCTTATTTTAGTTCATTTCGTGTATTTTTCTTCTCCTGCTACTTTCTCACGGAAATGTTTGCTCTCCCAAATGCCACTGCTAAACCGGAAATTAGATACCAGCATGATTGTCTTCTAATTTCTTCTTTTAATTTTGGATTCAGTCAAGCAACATAGCTAATGAAAAATGAAAACTTCACAGTGATAGCATCAATTTTAATCTCGCAGCAGTAAAGTAGGCTGAAAACCATTCTACAGAGGCTATAGCCAAACAGTTTAGCATTGATCCTAACGGGAATGGAAAACACAGCAGGATGCTTTAGAAAAGATGAAGGAGAAGGGCGAGATTTTTGCATAATAGTATTCATCACAGTTGTGCAGAATTTTATAAGCGCCGGACCTGCAATACCAGCCCGCCTGGATTAGGCGCCTGGGGGTCCGCTGAATTTTTGCAAATAGGCGCCCGGGCGCTTAATACAG
The DNA here is from genome assembly GCA_023313115.1 of Rhysida immarginata. Classification (NCBI taxonomy): domain Eukaryota; kingdom Metazoa; phylum Arthropoda; class Chilopoda; order Scolopendromorpha; family Scolopendridae; genus Rhysida; species Rhysida immarginata. Next base: position 868,679 of record JAHWFO010069864.1, on the reverse strand, counting down.
TATTTACGGTAAGCATCAATCGAATCCATTACTGCCATTTCACAGAACTCTTTCAAACAGAGGAAGGACTGTCTCATAACAAGGGTTTTAATTTATACGGACTAAAAAGTGCTAAAATATGCGAATATACAACCCAAATGCAAAAATTTACGATCACTGTGTCTTTTAGATAAACAATAGTTTTATTCAAGAAAATAAGCAATGAAAAACAAAACATTAAACTGCAATTGTAAGGCAACATTGTTTGCAGTTTTGTGATTATCCACACAAATAATGGAATGAAATAAACAGCTGTAAAAAAAGATATAAATTTTTTAACATTTTAAGGTCGATGCATAAATTTACAATCACCACCTTACTTGATTCAAAAATTTACCCATGCAAATTAGTTTATATTGAAACTGTCCTATACTTTCGCCCCCACATAAAATAGAAACTATCAATATGCTTTTAATAATTTGTTAAGTTGCATATAGGCAATTTCTCCCGAAACAGTTGTTAAAAATGGGATGAAACAAAACTCTTAGCAAAGAAATTCGAGAGCCCATTGTGAAGAAGTTTAAGGAAAACAAATCAACCAGACAGATTTCCCAAGATTTAAATGTGTGCCAAAGTGCAGTATCAACAATTTTGAAAAAATTTAAAGAAACAGGAAATGTATTACCAACTAAACAGTCTGGTCGTCCTAGAAAGATGTCGACAAAAGAAGATAAAATGTTGAATAGAATTATTAAAGTAAAGAAGAAGCGCCAAGTTGTAACTTCTGATCTTACTAGAGAATGGAAAATTAAGAGTGGTGTCGATGTGTCAACATCAACAACAAGAAGAAGAGTACTAGAACCTGGTTACAACTATTATTCAGCTTGGTTACCTTTACTGAGTTCTTTACAGATGAAAAAACGACTGAAGTGGGTGAAAGAACGCAGTTCATGGACTGTAGAAGATTGGAATCAAATTGTATGGAGTGAGAGTCAAGAATCTCTGTTTGTTATGGAGATGAAAGAAACACAGTCATTCGCAAAAAACATGAAGCACACATTCCTGAAGCATTAAAAAAGACTGTCAAGTTTCCACAGACCATAATGCTATAAGGGGTGCATGAGCGCTCACGGTGTTGGCAAGATGAAGATAATGGTACTGTAACTGCATCTGGATACCAAAATTTTCTCCAAGAATGTCTGATACCGTCACTGAATCAACTCCACCCTACTGGCAACTGCATATTTCAGCAGGATGGTGCAACTGCTCACACTTGCAAATCAACAACAAAGTAGCTGGAAGATAAACAAATATCGCTTCTATCTCACTGGCCTCCAAACAGCCCAGACCTTTCCCCGATTGAAAATTTATGGAACATAATGAAGAAGGAGGTATTCCGAAAACAACCTCGTATAAAAGATGATTTAATTCAGACTGTTGTAAATGTGTGGGAGAAAATCGCTCCTCAACAGCATCAAAAGTTAGTTTCTACAATGCCTGACCGTCTACATGCAGTGATCAAAGCTAAGGGCAGAAATACAAAATACTGATTGTAAATTTTTGAATCAAGTAAGGTGGCGATTGTAAATTTATGCATCGACATTAAAATGTTAAAAATTTTATACGTTTTTTTACAGCTGTTTATTTCATTCCACCTTTTGTGTGGATAATCACAAAACTTCAAACAATGTTGCCTTACAATTGCAGCTTAATATGTTTTGTTTTTCATTGCTTATTTTCCTGAATAAAACTATTGTTTATCTAAAATACACAGTGATCGTAAATTTTTTGCAGTTGGGTTGTATGCCCTAAAAAAAAAAGCCAAAATATGCACTAAAAATGTTTCAAAAATTTGCTTTCACGCGTTGCTTTCATTGTCATACTTATGAAAATGTACGATAAAAACTAAAACAAAAAGGAACGGTGAAGCAACATTGGATTTCATCAATATTTCTAAATTTCAACAACATATCTAGAACTGTTATTGGAATTTATTAATACCATGTATCATTTAGGGATTATTCTGTTATACAAAGAGAACTCTAAAGTTTTTAGACAGGAAGGATGCATGCATCCTATCAAATTTGTTTTGCTTTCTCAAAGTACTTTACTCTATCATAAGGTTGCGTGCAAGATTTGAGCATGCCATGTTCCATTATTTTTGCATGGGGCAAACCTAAGGCTCACGCACTGTCAGATAGATGTAAAACACAATGGAGCCAATTCAGCAGGCATGGCATGCTACAATTCTCTACAATTATTCCAAAGGCTTAGAAATGTCAGACTGTTTTGAAACTTTACCACAGATATTCCCTGGGGAAGCTCAGAGGAAAACCAGTTTTGTTCTGGTATCGCGAGTTTAAGAAGAGAAGATAGTCGCTTGTAAAACAAATCTCACAATGGATGGCCAACCGATGCAGTTACACTGAAAATCATCTGTGATATGTCGAATATAATGTAATTGCCAATGACAATCAGCTAATAAATATCCATATTATTGGGCCTTGTATTGCTGATAGATAAATAAACACAAAGGGGCTGTAATAAAGCAAGACTTAATTTTACTTGTGTAGCTGATGCGTTTCGAAGTCACTTCATCATCGAGCTAATGAATACAATGTGAAGAAGTTGCAATCGACAAACAACGGACGTATATAATAAGAGGCGATGCAATATGTTAACACATCCGCCGTATTCTCCAGACTGGGTATCTTGCGACTTCTTTTTATTCCCCACTATCAAGAGGAACCTCAGGGCATCCACAGCTTAAACAACTACAGGTTGTTTCATAATTAGTGTCCCGTCTTTAGGTCCAAATAACGACTCAAGGGGAACAGATTGGGGGAAAATGAATATTGATTATTTGGTTTTAATGTCCTCTAATTCAGAATAAAAACATTTTGCATCCGTGGGGGTGAAGGGGTAAATTTTGTAGGGGTAGGGGTTAGACCCCATGTGTTATTTAGAAAGTTGTAGAGCATCATGTAAAATGTGGGTTTAGCAAAAAACCCAGTGAAAAAATCTCATCCCCTGCCCTTTATCGAGTGGGTAAAGTGAAAGGTGAAATGTTTTTATTCTGAATTAGGGGACATTAAAACCAAATAATCAATATTCATTTCCCCCCAACCTGTTCCCCTTGAGCCGTTATTTGGACCTAAAGATGGGACACTAATTATGAAACACCCTGTATATTTTGGAACTGCTCAAAACTGAAAAAACTGCATGTCTGACTAGTTCGGGAGGATGAAACTTTATATAGAAGCAGAGGGAGAGTACTTCGAAAAGTGCTACAAGAATGGTCTTTCTAAGACCCGTGCAGCATTCCTGGCTAAAACTTTTAGAGTACCCTCGTATAATAGAAAAAAAAACAACAAGTGAATGTTACCTGGATCTTGAATTCCTGTTCGTTAAGTGGCCTGTGTTGGACGACCAGCTGAGAGTTATTAGGCTGAACTCCGGCTTTCACTCTTCGCTTGCTCAGCCGTACTCTGAAATATCCAGTATGATATTAATTTAACGCAAGTCTACCTAATTTTAAAAATTACTAAATAAATTATAATGTGGGAATTGTTTACTTAGTTTCCAGCTCGTTATAGTAAACTCCAGAATCTCTGAAAACGAAGAAATAATTTTCTTCGTAACCTTTGGAAGCTTTGTTTTTAACATTCCAATTGTACTCTCGAGCCATTTTATAATCATACCTGGGGATTAAATAACAATTAATTAACAAATATAAAACTGCAGTAGCTATTTTTAAATGCTACCAAACATTAATTTTACTCTTCTTCTTCTTTATATTCAACTGCTTCTTCTATATCTCTCTTGCGCTTATTCATTGTTTCTTCCGTAGGAATGAAATAGGCAACGAATTGTTCTCCACTCTCATCCATGACACCCCTGCAAAGATTAGGGGTATGGGTCTGATAAGTAAACCAAAATTGTACTATAAACTGAAAAAATTACAATTTTAAATTTATTTTGAAAAATTGTTTTGATGTTAAGTAACATAATTAAAATAAAAGTCTGACTAAGACTGAGGTTCTGTCCTTTCAAGATAGTCTGTTCAGTGTGCTCTCCATGTTAGGGGAGCCCCATTGAGACAGGTAAAGTAGCTCAAGTTCAAGAAGTTCAAGAGAAGATCTCCATTTTCAAATTTATCTTTGTCTCCATTCTCACTATGATCATGAATCTTGGGTAATGACCGAAAGAGTGCAATCATAGATACAGGCAGCCAAAATGAGATTTGTGAGAGGTGTGGCAGGTGTTACCCTAGTAGATCGAGTGCATGGCAGCACAATAAGGGTCATTAGGTGTTGAGCTGCTACTTCTCCGCATTGAGAGATCTCAGTTGCATTCGTATGGCCACGTGATATGAATGTTGCAAACTGATCTTCCTAGAAGCAGGTGGGTCAACCTAAAAGCAGGTGGCCAGACTAAACTGAAAATCTGGATTTGAGTCGCTTGGGTATTGCCACTGAGGACATGCACCTGATGGCAGGAGATCGCAAGTGCTGGAGATAAGTGGGTTGAAAAGTATAGTATAGCATGGTATACAGAATAGCATGTTTTGATTTTTGTGTATTTTCAAATCATTAAAATGGAATGTCAAGTGGATAAAACTAGCATTTTCGACACCAATTGCTTTTAGCATTTAATCGCGGCATTAAGGCCCCTGAAGCTGCTCATGAGATTTGTGCTGTTTATGGAGAAGGAAAAATGCTTCAAAGCGGTACTGTCATTTCAAAAATGGGAATTTTCACCTCAAGGACGGATCACACACCAGTCGACAATCGAGTTTGATGAAGAGCAATTGAATCAACTTCTTCATGAAAATCCACATCAAATGACCAAAACAGATGGACTGTGATCAAAAAACTTTGGCGAACCGCCTTCACTCAATGGGCAAGGTTCAGAAACTCTACCCTTGGGTTCCATGCCCTTTGAACGAAAACAGCAAAAATCAATGCTTCACCATCACAAATAGGAAGTGCTGCTTAATTCTCCGTAGCCTCCAGAATTGGCGCTGTCAGATTTTCATCTCTTTTGATTGAACACTTTGTGGGCTGTATCGTTCAATAGTAGCATGGAATTGAGGGCTTAGTTGGCTCGTTTGAGTCAAGACTAGGAGATTTATGTCACCGAGGTATCGGAAAACTTATTGATTAGTTTATTGTAGTTTCTCTTTTTTTTTTTTTAATAAATTATTCCTGAATCCAACATTTAGAAAATATAAAAGAGCTCTATCTTCTTTCCTTTCTCATCATATAAAAGGAGTCACTTAGTCACTTAGCATTGTTGGATAGTGAGGGGATTATCCGAACAGTTCCGTTCGTTAAGCAGAGTGTTTTTTAAAGATTTCCTTTTATATTCTGTTTACTTTTGTTCATGCTTGTCAAGATAAATAAATTTATTAATTTATAACTGAAAAAAATCAAACTTTCTTACCGAATCATGGCTTGAGACATTTCTTCTATCTGGGCAGCCAGTGGACGATTTGTTGGAGCTGGATCACTGTCAAATATGACCTGAGCACAGGGATACTTCCATAGCTAATATAAAGAGAAATTTCCTCATGTCCGTTAGTCATCTCATTCTGTATTAAATCACTGTTAATAAGTATTTTTAAGTGCTAGGTAACCACAAAAGTTCTTGCCATTTTTAATTCCGGAAAACAAAATGATATACACAAAAAGTAGCGTATCGCTAGTCCCCAAAGTAATCCCCATTGGCATCTTACACCTTCGATCAACTTGTCTCCAGTTGATCAATCCCCTGGCTGTAAAACTTGCCATCTTGGACTCAAAGAACTTTGTGAGTGCCTTTCGCATGTCTGTAGGATTTTCCACGAAGATGGTTGTCCAGAGAATGGAAAAGCTGATTATCCGTTGGAGCGCGATATCCAACAATATCATATTGGAGCTTGGCAAAGATCTTCCAGGAATTTCATCTGAAGAAAACAATGCCAAGCCCCAACAATGACGGCTCCTGTTGCTTCAATGTTTAAAGAGCAACAACAGTCCACAAAACTTTACTATTAAACAAAATAAAATATTACTAAAATCTAAAATATCCATTTTGCAACAATGATGAAAAACAACTTCAACAGCTTACAATAAATATCAGATAAAAAGCACCCTATGCAAATACTTAAATAATAAACAACTGAAAAACACCACAATAACTGAATTAAAAAAAAACAAAATAAACAAAAACAAAAGTCACTCAGACTTTAACCAGGACTCACTAAAATAAAACAAACTAAATTCCAACCTGAAATACACTTAACTACCCATAAAATACTGTGCAAAGATTAAAAAAAAACCATGAAAATAAATACAAAAGGTTCCCGCCGAGCCCATGTGACACCCCATGAAATCACACAATCACTCAATTAATATCAGTCCCGAACCCTTGACCCCTACCCCACTTAGTGGTAACCCTTGTGTGTTGGTCACCGATAATTTATTGTTGTGGGAGGGGTGGGTGGTCTCACTGGCCCTAATACATTGCATATCATATTTTAGCATTGAAAGTTTCCAATGCTATCATTATAGCAAATACCATTGAGCCAATTTTGACAATCATTAATTTTATGTTTTATTCATTCATGATACATCATTACAAGTTGTTTGATATTTTACATGCCATACCTTAGGATTGAAAATTTCCAATGGTACTACACTTTTGACTGATTCTGACCATCAAGGAAGATCATCACGTGTCTTCACTTAATTCACAAGCCTTTTCTTTGCCTTAGCTATCGAATGGTATAGAGAGAAATGCATTGATCAATGTGTAGGCCATTTATACATGAAATTGTACAGAGAAAAACGTGGCCCCCCCCCCCCTATGTTATTTGTGACCGTTCGAATTGAAGTAGTTCACCCTACTTTTCCACCAAAGAACTCAGGTTGTCGTTTTGCCTAAGTTTTCGAATGGCAAAAACAGAAGTCGAAAATTCGGAAATGCTCGAATGCTAAAGCACCAACAGACAAGACAGACGGACGGATGCATATTGCGAAAACATTAAGTACCTATCGGTCCTAATAATTAAAATAGTTACAAAAATTTCATTACTTACGTCAAAATCTGGAAATACAGGAAGAATCTCCACAGGTGAAACTCCAGGTTTACTGTAATGTTTTTCAATCTACGGGGGGCAAAAAAGTATTAAAAATAAATTTTATCAAATTACTACATAATTAAGCTATTGTCAAGGGTATCATAAAGATGTTCAATGGATTAAATATAATGAACGTACAGGAATCTTTGCATCGTCAAAGGTTTTATCAATAGCCTTAATTTGACTATCCCTATCCATATAGAGATCCTGCTCCTTGAAAAATTTTTTAACATTGTAACCAACCCTAAATAAATAAAAAATTTAAATTAAATATCCAATCAAACTCAAATTGAAATCCAATATTCACCAAGTAGTACTCTTGAATTCAATATCCATTATATCAAAAAGCTCTAGGCAGCCCACAAGTATAGTTATTAATTGTTGCTTAAAGAAACATTATGTAATCAAAAGTTTTCAGACACCCCTCCATGAAATGTTACGTGTCTGCAACAGTGCCCTTGACATTGACAATAAGCTAATTTGGGCAAAACTTTTATTCCGTTCATACAGCTAGAATTATTGCTCAGTTTTTGACCCACAGATAACGTTGTTACGTTACAGACATCACAGTAACAAAATTATCGGCATAGAAATGCTGTCATTAATTGAGAAGGCCCTCTTAGTTAAACTTTATTATCAAAATAAGGAAAGTGTCAATGCGGCATTGCGAGCATATCGACGCATGCATGGAATGCGAGATGGTAAAGGACCTGCACTGCAGTGACAAAAATGATACGACAATTTGAAGCCACGAGTTCTTTGACTACACATCCAAAAAGTGGCTGGCCCTCATCATCCACTGCTGTCGCCCAGAGATTTCCGGACACAGGGAATGCAGTGCACAAGAAGTGTCCCGACGGATTGGCATTTCATACTGCAGTGTATGACAACCACAAATTGCAAATACTGTAATCATGAACCGATATGACTTCATCTCTCGCCAAGATTTCGCTAATTGGGTATTCAATAAAATGAAGCAGCAGCACTACTGGCTTTTCACTGGGCTATGGACCAATGAAGCACATTTCACACTTTCTAGCAGTGTTAACACACACATTTGCCATTTGTGGAGTACGAAAAATCCACTTGTGAGTTCATAATCGGTTCATTTTTCTTTGAGGAAGTCACAGGGACTGTTTTAAAACATTTTGGGAGAATCGTGTCCTCAGTTGATACTTTCCACATGCATGGCCACCTAGATCGCCTGATCTGATGCTTTGTGACTTTGGGCTATGGGGTAGTATTACTATGGGGATACCTGAAATCAAAAGGTATCATTGGCAACATTGAAAGATTCCATCCAGCAACATGTGTCTGCAATACCGAGAAATTTTCTTAATGCAGTGAACAATGAGGTGTCTCGTCTGACAGCTGTGTTGCTGAACGATGGAAGGTACATTGAATATTTTTAAACTTGTAGTTAATTTGGCACCTTACCGTCCAAAAATTTGTATAAAATGATGTCTGTAACCTGTCAAAGTCACCCCAAAGCAGGATGAATGCATTATGGGAACTACACTACTGTTTATAAAAATCGCAACACCCTGATGGAATGGTCTAATCCATATGCAATTTGCAATATTTGCATACAATGGGTCAGAGTATAAATGATTAGATTTTCAGAGTAATTGCTTGAAAGAACACCATGTCTCGACGACGACGAAGGGTACCATATCAACAGCTGACAGACTTTGAAAGAGGACGCATAATTGGTCTGCGTGAAGCGGGATGGTCGTATCGTGACATTGCTGCTCGTGTAGGACGTAATGCAACGACAATTATGCGTGCATGGAGGCAGTGGAGCGAAGAGAACAGGGCACACCGAAGACCAGGCTCGGGAAGACCCAGCAAGACAACACCGCGAGATGACAGACACCTCTATCGCACGTGTGTAGCAGATCGTACAGCCACTTCCACAGTGTTAGCACGACAGTGGGGTGCTACAGTAGGCAGGACAATGTCTGCTAGCACTGTACGACGCCGTTTGATTTCCAGAGGATTGATGGCACAAGTACCATTGTTGCGGATTCCTTTGACTCAAAACCACCGGTGTCTCAGGTTGCAATGTGCCCATCGACACCAACAGTGGCAAGCTGAATGGCAACAAGTTGTGTTTTCGGATGAGTCAAGGTTTAACTTGCAGCACCGTGACGGCAGGATACGAGCCAGAAGACATCGTGGCGAGCGCGACCTTCCAGAATGCATCCTGCAGCATCATTCAGGACAAACGCCAGGGGTGATGGTGTGGGGTGCAATCGGTTACCATGGCCGTTCCCGTCTGATCAGAATCCATGGCAATCTGAACAGTGACCGGTACATCAGGGAAGTTGTGCAATCCGAGGTCATCCCCTTCCTGCAGAACCTTCCAGGCGCTGTATTCCAACAGGACAATGCCCGACCGCACGTGGCCAAAAATGTCCTCGCCTTTTTCCAAGCACATCAGACGCCCTCGTTCCCCTGGCTGCTCGTTCACCAGACATGTCCCCAATCGAACGTGTGTGGGACAGGGTTGCTCATCGATTGGCTCGTCAGACTCCTGCAGCAGCAACTGTGGATGAAGTGTATACCCGTGTAGACAGAGCATGCCATTCCCCAGGCCCTTATTCAGAGCTTGTTTGACTCAATGCCACGACGTTTAGAGGCTGTAATTGCATCCCACGGTGGTTTCACCCGATACTAATGTGACAATAAAACGCATCGTATTGACCTGAAAATCTAATGCTTTCTTTTCTCACCCATGATATGCAAATGCTCCAAATTTAATGCACATTGGGCTATTCCATCAGGGTGTTGCGATTTTTATAAACAGTAGTGTATAAAATGGATTAATTTTGCATATTTTAATCGTAATGATCGCCACAGATTTAGTTTTGTTGGAAAAAATCCCAAACGGAAATCATTGTCCCCACCATCATATTCATGACTGTATAATGTAATTTTAAATGTAAAGAATAAATTTTGTTATATGATCATTGATTTTGAATACTTCTCATTTTTTCATTTTATATTTGAAAATACAAATAATCTACACCCTTTAAAAATCAGACAACAATATTGCACTGCACGTGTGAACAACTATGGCGGAGCACTTCCTGTTGCTGAATCACTATCTTACAAGGAGAGGTTGTGAAGCGATACCCGTCGATTTTGATGAAACTTGGTAGGGTTGTAGAGCAAGCCTCCCTGATACCCCCTTTTACCCGTAGACGGCCAACCGATTTCGAGATATTTGAGGTTAAAGTTCATCAATTGCATAAGTATAGTTGATTTAACGTAAATAAACAAGAGCTTCCACAGCGTAGTGGATAAGGCAGTTGATTACGACACTGTTGGTCTGGGTTCGATTCTCGTTGGAAAATATTTTATTTCTTTCTGATTTAATGTCGTATTTTTAAATAGCATTTAACATTATTAATTCTGTTCATAAACTATCCAAATTAAAGTTTTAATTTATTAATTGTTACAGTTGTCATATTACGCGTCAATAGATGGAGTCGTTTATGTTTTCGATTTTTATGACATTATTAGTAAATAACCCGCCGTTAATTCTGTTTTTAATTGTTTATGTATATCATATTAATAAAAAATAATCGTGTTAAAATTTAACAAAAATAATTAAATAAACATTAATAAATAATTATCTTTCCATAGCATTTTCCAGACCATAATTTATAACGAAAATATTTTAATTTGTAACGAAATTATTTTGTTACATTAAAAACAGAATTAGTGGTGGGTTATTTACTAATAACGTCGTCAAACTTGAAAACATAAACGACTCCATCTACTGACCCGTTATATGACAACTGTAACAATTAATTAATTAAAACTATAATTTGGGTTGTTTATGGACAGAATTAATAATGTTAAATGCTATTTAAAAATGTGATGTTAAATCGGAGAGAAAAAAAATTTTCCAACGAGAATCGTACCCGGACCGACGCCATCGTAATAAACTGCCTTATCCACTACGCTACGGAAACTCTTGTTTATTTACGTTAAATCATCTATACTTATGCAATTGATGATCTTTAACCTCAAATATCTCGAAATTGGTTGGCCGTCTACAGGTAAAAGGGGGGTATCACTTTATTCAGAGAGGCTTGCTCCATAACCCTACTAAGTTTCATCAAAATCGGCGGGTATCACTTCGCGACCTCTCCTTGTTAGCTACATAAATGGGGGTGGCCGTGGCCTGGTTGTCTCGTCAGTTGGCTTGCTAATCGATGGAGTTCAGCAACTTCAGGCGCGGCCAGCTGCTGGCTGGGTGATGGCCAGGACTTGAGGGCCACTGCTGGCGGGACAGCTATTTGGGGCACGGCTGTTGGAGGACTCTAGTCTGACCCATTTGCCAAGTGACCATAGCTGGTTTTCCAGCAGTTGGTGACAGCCACTGGTTTGTTTGTCCGCCAGCAGCTCTTCCATCATGAAACCCCCCGTGCTTCGGAGGGCACGTTAAGCCGTCGGTCCCGGCTGCTACTGTCATCTCGTAGCAGTCGTTATTTTACTGGGATGGCGCAAAACTCCCTCGTAGGAGTAGGTGCCGCAGATTATCGCTTCGCGATAATCTAACCTCTGTACTAGATACTAGCTACATAAATTGTGTATAATACACGGATGTGTATTATATGAGGTCGTTGCATACCAAATGTCGGATTGCAGAGGTCATCTTTAATGACCCTCTAGAAAGGACATCTTCACACGTGCTACTCGAAATAACCCCCATTGCAATCCAAACATTGTTGCCAACTATTTGGCAACTTCTCGAGCCCTCTCTAAAAGAATCCATGGACACGGGACTCAATAAACTCCCGGAATGTGTTTTTGATGTCTGCTTGGGTTAGGAATGTTTTCCTCCGGAGAAAATTGTCCAGGCTCTGGAAAAGATGGTAGTTGGTAGGGGAGAGGTCCGGAGAATACGGGTGGTGTCCTGTGGGACCCAAAGTCTTCATGTCGGACCCATTTGTCCTGCTTTTTCACCTTGCCGATGGTCCTAAGGTGTCTACTGACAGTCGACGCTGATATAGCATGATCCCCTGCAAGGTCCCAAACAGTTTTTAACGGGTCCTCTTCCACAGATCGCTTCATATCTGCGTTATTCAACACGTTGGGCGGTCTGCCGCGTGACTCATTTGCCAGGTCCGTCACTCTCACCTGGAATTTTCGGAACCAATGTTGGACAGTACATTCATTTATGGTGCCTACACCAAATACCTTATTGTTGTTTCGAGAGGCGTTGGGTGCAGTGTGATTCAATCTGAACTCGTAATGCATTATCACGTAATTCGTATGAAGTCATGACTATCTTCTCTTGGGTTCAAACGCTATTAAATATCATCGCAGACATGCAAATTTCAGGCAGCTGGTCGCTGATAGGTTTATCTCTGGGAACGTACCACTTTGTTATGGGTACTTGCTACTAAACGTGGAAACCGTGCTGAAGCGCGGAACCCACCTCGAAATCCGACATTTGATATGCAACGACCTGATATATGACAAATTTTTCAAGAATCAAGTAAAAACTTAGATGCGTATTACATGTATATAGAAGTGCCTATCATATACAGAAAATTACGGTAAATATGAATATTTATTTAAAGAAAAGATATCAAATCTAAAATCTGTCATGCTCACTCATACATAACTAAGTAAAAAATATTTACTTACTTTGTCTCTGTTTTATCAGATGATGGCTGAAACCTGGTATATTCTGTGGATATGTACTCAGTTCTCCTTAACCAGGAGACTCTTTTAGCATGATGTTGCGACCTGTAAGTTATCAAGAGAACATACATTACTTTGCTATATACGGATTTTTAAATCTCTGACTTCCTACAGAAAATTTTCAAAAATCTATAAGTGTGAACAGTAATCGGGTTTTAAATTACCGTTTAGAATCTTGTGGAGCAGTAATGTCTTCTTCTAAAAGCCTTTCATCTAATGTATCTAATGGATCTGCAAATTAAAGACAAAAATGGTTTCTTATTTGCTTTTTGAAAAAGCACAATTTTAACCACATATTTAAAAAAAGCTGTTATTTTTCTCTTCACCATTTGGGTCGATGACGTAAGTTTCAGGATTAATCAAATCAATAGTCACGCCTAAATCATGTTCTGTTAGCAAATCATGCTTGTAATTCCTTTCTAATGAAGTAGGGTTATACTGAACAAATCTAAAAAAGATATATTCATACAATTAATACAATTCTAGTTGAATGATTCAAAATGAATATGGTAACAACAATTTAATATAAAGAATTCTAGTAAATAAAGATATGATTTAAAGATTAGAATAAGAGTATAAGTGCTTCTGCAATTTTTTTATTACTAACCTTAATAAACAAAGAGAGAAAGCAGTTTTACCAGAATGTAACTTTTACCAAAACCAGTAAATCTGGCATCCAAAATGCCCAGAACTTTACGGCAGTTGGTCCATCACTCTTGAACGTGGCGCAGCAACAACTTATGAACATCGTTCTTATGTTGCTTCTCCAGTTGTAAATCACAGCTGATAATTATGTTTACTGGATACACAGATGTCCCTACTTTCTGTGCAATGGCTCGTTGTGTTGGTGGGTTTGATTTGGTGACAAGAGCCCCAATTTTCCAAATGACATCAGGAGTAGGGCTAGTGGATAGTCTCCGATTGGCCTGCTGTTTGGTTTTGCCAATGTTAGTACACTTGATATCCCTTTCTTAGAAACTATTACGAAGCCTCACTTCTTGCATGCTTTCATAATTTCAGAATAGCTGAATTTGATGTCGGAAAGGGCTATTATGCAGCCCTCCAATATTTGTTAATTTTTGGTGGCATAACTCAATTATTAGCTCACTGTTCGAATACTAACTATTTTATACCTGCCCTAACATTACTCAAATCAGCGAGGCAACTAAGCTATGCCCCCCCCCCCTACGTATTTAAATAAATTGATGTTACGTACAGTAAAAGCTCAATTTGAGGCCGGGTTTTATCCATAAAGGCCAGTCTCAAATTAAAGCCCCATTTATTGGGATACAGAAACCACTTTACGAGCAATAGAAGACAATGAAGAACTTTATAATAATGAAGCAGTCACCTCCACCGATTCCGAAATACGAGGGAAAATCAGTAAGTAGGTTACAAATGGACATAGAAACGAAACAAATACGAGTACTGATTTGAAAACTACTTTTATTTCTCTGTGTAATCTCCCTGTACATGAGGCACATGTCTATCGTTTCTCAAGCCCTTCAAAATCATTAAGATAAAATTCTTTGGGCTGCTGCCTGAACCAGGTTGTGACTTCCCTTTGTACAACTTCTTCATCGCTTTGATTAAGAAGATCAGGCAGCTTCATCGTAGGGAAAATGTTCACCCAAAAGATGATGCTTAAGAAGGCCAAACAAATGGAATCCCAGAAGACAAGAGAGCTGCTGAGAAAGTACACGTGGAAAGTCCTCGAGCATCCTCCATATAGCCGACCTTGCTCCAAGCAACTTCCATTTGTTCAGCCATCTTAAACATCATCTTCCTGTGAACACTTTCCATATAATGAATCTGTTTGGTCCTCTTAACTGAACCAACGACGATGAAGTTATACAACGGGAAGTCAACGCCTGGTTCAGGCAGCAGCCCAAAAATTTTATCATTACTTGTTTTTGAGGGGCTTGTGAAATGATGGGACAAGTGGCTAAATGTAAAGGGCGATTATGCGGCGAAAATAAAGCAGTTTTTAAATCAGTACACGCATCTGTTTCATTCCCCTGGTAGAAAACAATACTATCTTTTAATAAATTTCTATGGCTTATAATGCAAAACTTTAAATATTCACTTTTAATAAAAAAATTTTCCACAAAAAATTAAAATATGTTACTCAGCTAACGCTACTATTGAAGCTTGCAAAATAAGAAATCGTAAAAACGTAAAAATTTGAGCACACATAGCCATAAAAGACCGTTTTTACAAATAGAAGCCCGCCTCACTCAAGAGTCACTCACTTAATGAGCCTTCCCAGTGGTGTGCTTCACTGCAATTCAAATGTGTTAGAAACCTCAGTCAACCTGGCCAGCTCAACCTGTCTTGGAGTCACTCTTTCTCGCCCATTTTATCAAAATCTTTCAAGGGGAAGGGTGTGATTAAAAATTGTTTTTAGGCTAATGTGGTGTTGCTCTACAGGGCAGGAATTGGAAATTTTTCTCTATCTTTAATAGTTTTCGAGTTAGCAAAATTTGGGGCTCAAGGTCAAATTTGAGTGCAGCAATGAATTCCCCACCTCCCTGTTACCTATAAACCACACTCATCAGATCTCGCCTACCTGGCAGCTTTGAGATATCTGCCATGTTACCAGAATTTTTGGACACCCTGCATAATTATTTTGCCTTATTGGATACCATTACAAATTTTTTTTCTTTTAGCATGAAAGGAATCCAGGATTGTTTATGATCTGTACAACAAACAATATACACTCACGATTAGAAATCAAGCCCTAATACAGCAAAACCTGTGTTAATGACCACTTTTGCTTGGTCCCACTGAAAGTTACATGGGAAATCTGTTAGCGTAACAACCACTGTCTAACCTAGCAAGCGACGGCATTTTCGATCCCTTATTATATAGGGCGAGTCTGAAACCCTGTCACAAACTTCGCAAGCGTACTCCTCATGACCAAATAAGAAACAAATGTCCTATCAACATGGGTCTGAAACTTAACCGTTAACGAGAAAAATGGCGTCCAAATGTAGTGCCCCCGTGAGGTTTGTTTTACAGATATTGTTCCAAATGATGTCCCGCAAGATGGATTGGACATGCGGCGCCAGTGGCATGGCCTCCTCATTCTCCTGACCTCAATTGTCTTGATTTCTATCTGAGGGGGTATATTAAGGATAACATACATGGAATACCTGTCCAGGATGCGAATGAGCTATGGGACCGCATTGTCGCCGAATTTGATGCCATTAGGAGCCGCAAAGAGTGTTTGAGCGTGTTCGCCATTTGTTTCAGAGACGATGTTTCAGAGACGCACATAACGACCACTTATCCAACCAATCAGGTCATAACCTAACTGTCAATTATTATACATCACTATACTTTTCTCTGCAATCAACCAGTCGGAGTTAAGTGATAAAAAAAATGCAACCACTGGCTCTTTTATTACAGATACTGTTTACTATGTCAGGTCTGTCTGTGGGGAAGCAAATGTTACTCTAAAATCACTGGGGATACAACCTAAAAGAGCCAAAAACTATGGACACAATTATGCGTAAATAAAAACAAAAACCACTAATCCACAACGGGATTTATTAATGACCCAGAAATGAGTTACTCACTAATGAAGGGAGCATAGTCCCCGAAATGTACATCTGAGTTATTAATAAATCTCATTGTGCATTAGTAGTTTTTTGTTTTTATTTACTTCTGTATCACTGGAGGTGTTTCCATAAAGTTTGGCCATTCGTAAAATTCGAGTGCGGTTGCGAAAATCCTGTCTCTAAGTAACGATAGCTTCGCTCGTTGTGTGCTGCCTCCAAGGCTGGGGTTTATCTGGTGGAAATCAAAACGGCAGACAAAATTAAAGAAATTCAACTCTTTAGCTGTCTGGATAACCATAATCATCGTCGCCGAGTTCTAATGATGAAGTTTTAGTTTTGACTAATAATCATTAAAGGGCAAATGAAAGCAAAAATATCGCTATTGAGATAATAAATAATAAAAAAAGAATGTAGCATAAAAAAAAAAAAAAAGAAAACAATATTTTAAGGAAAACGTTACAAATTTTTAAAGAAAGAGGGAACAAATATGTGAAATCGTGCTCCTCATCGCATGAAAACATTTTTAACAGAGGGAGCTGCATGTGATGTCATCTTAGCTAAACATTAGCGAATATCTATTGACAAGCGTCAGTCAAGCCTTAGCAAAATTTGAAAGCAATAATATGGGTTCTTCAGATAACATAAATAACAACAACAGATTGTGTGATATCGATCCATATGGATGTGATCCATGCTTATTTATTTATTATCTTTAATCAATAACATTAATTTTTTAACGATTTTAAAACATTAATTTAAAAATGACAATGTAATATGCGAGGTGCGTTCAAGTTATAAAGTCTCCAATTTTTTTTCTCTGCAGTGAGACTAAGTAGAAAGATCCAAATGCTTTTAAAATTTTGTGGGAAATATTTCGTCTTTACTAACATAGATGGCAGCACTATACGGCGTGATTACCGTGCGCGTTGCTGCGAACGATGTTTCATATCCTTAAAATAGCAAAGTTTAGTTTACAAGATCAACGTGTAATAATTTGTTTTCTGCACTTGCGGGGTGAAACACTCATCGAAATTCATCGCCAAATGATTGAGATATGCGATGAAGGTGTTATGAATATTAAAAATGTGCGTTAATAGATGCGAAAGTTTAATGAAGGTCAAGAATCGTGTGAGAATGAACCGAAGCAGCCTCGACCACAAACCAGCCGGACGGAAGCCATGATTGCTCATGTGGAACAAGTTGTTATGGAAGATCGCCCCTTAAGTGTGCGTGATATTGCCTCTAAACATGGCATTTCCGTGGGGTCTGTGGAATCCATTTTGCATGATGAGCTGCAAATGCGGAAAGTTTCTTCAAGGTGGGTCCCACGAATGCTGACCGACGAACACAATCTGCGCAGGTGGCAATTTCTCAGCAGATGTTGACACGTGATGCAGCAATGAATGGTGCTTTCTTTTCATCAGTTGTGATGATGGATGAGATGTGGATTCCATTTTTTAACCCCGAAACGACGTGCCAATCTTCACAATGGAAACACACTGATTCATCGCCACTGAAAAAATTTCGAGTCACAGCCTCTGCTGAGTAAGTTATGGTAGCCATGTTTTGGGACAGCGAAGGCGTTATGGTAGCTCATCGTGTATTCCTAACTCAGCAGTTTCTTCAAAATAACAACTTTGAGGTGGTTTCCCATGCTTCATACTCATCAGACCTTGCTCCTAGCGATTTCTGGCTTTTTCCAATCATGAAGGACACTCTCCGTGGCCGTTCGTTTCCCAGCCGAGCTGCCGTTGCTTCAGCGATTTACCAGTGGGCAAAACATACCCCTAAAGAAGAGTTCTCAGCAGCCATGGAATCATGGCAACGCTGTTGTGAAAAATGTGTTCGACATCACGGTGATTACGCCAAGAAGTAACAGTAGTTAACACTTTCTGGGTTAAGTATCTTGTCAGAAAAAAATTTGGAGACCTTAGAACTTGAACGCACCTCGTATAATTTAAAAAGTATTTAAAAAAGGAGCCTCGTATAATTTAGAAATATGCCAACAGGAGCATAGAATTCTATGTTATTTCAAGTTTCTCCTGAAAGACAAATTTCATTAATTGCTTTCACTATATCGGAGTGTGTACTCCATCTCTGTACAGCTGTGATGGTGCGTGAGTTGGCTGTAATGAGTGGATGCCAGTTAACTAAAAGGCAAAATATCTTTTTTTTGGCCCGATTTCCTGGTGAAAATTCTACTGATTTCATAATTTGTGGATTAATCAAGGAAACGCTCGTCAGTAAAATGAATCTGGCAATGTTTAATGTTTTTCATCAATTGGAAATTGGCTCTGTTAATATTTTTCCGCCATTGCCTTTTTTAAAGTTGGATCTTTAGGAAATCTGAAAGAACTTACTTTTTCCCCACTCACAGATGAACTTTTGCAATTAGTAGGAGGTATCGCGATATGCGGCTTCCCTAAAATGCTCAAACTCTGGACATGTGCAATACCAATTTTTTCTCTTTCCAGTGGGCAGTGTGTCTCTTCGTACTAAATCCAAATAAAGTTTTCTTTTTCTACATTCAGAAAGTGGAGGGAATGGATGAAAAGTGACGTTTTATCTATGGATACATGATTATGTTTTTCTTTTTTCTGGTATCCGAATTATACAGGGAGTTTCAAAAATACTTTTACAAACTTTGGGGGCAGGTTCCTTACACCGAAACAAGAAAAAAATAATAATATATAAACATATGTCTGAAAATCCTTCGTTTTCGAGTTATTAATATTCATTTGACTCATTAATGTCCAGAGATTGAATGGTGCTGGAGCTCCATCATACATAAATCACATTTCTTCTCATTTGCAGGGGCACATCTTCTAGTAGGTCTTGGAGGGATAATGTTCTGAATAAAGTCCCTGTAGACAGCACCTGTAAGACATGCTGGGAGAACGTATGCCCCTACCAGACAGTCACCTACAAGTCTCCCTGTCAACACAACGCCATCTGGGATACAGTGAGTCAAACTAACATTAATAACTTGAAAATGAAGGATTTTCGGACAAATATTTATATGAACTTTTTTTCTTGTTTTGGTGTAAGGAACCTGTCCCCAAAGTTTGTAAAAGTATTTTTGAAACACCCTGTATACATGGGCAACACACTGATAATTAGGCATATTTCAAATCTAATAACAGAACAGCATGTTCTATTTCTCCATTTTGAAATTCTGCTCACAATCAAGTCACTAACTGCACACGGTGCATGCACTGGGCATCTACAATATGCTCTGAGGAGTGGGTTACGCAGGGAAGTCGCATATCGCAATTCCTCCTATTGCACAACAATAAACCATGCTGATGAATTTTTCAGGCAGATTTAAGACTGATTAAAATTGCTCTGAGCTTGTGTGTAATAGTGGCCAGGGCAGGAGCAGTTAGTGATATTTGGCTAAGCTGACGTCATAAGCAACGTGCTCTTGTGGCAGTTTTTGATAAAAATCAAGCTGAATTTGTATCAGGTTATTGCATATCAAATGTCCGATTGCAGAGGTCATCTTTAATGGCCCTCTAGAAAGGACACCTTCACACATGCTATTCGAAATAACCCCCACTGCAAACCAAACATTGTTGCCAACGATTTGGCAGCTTCTCGAACCCTCTCCGATAGAATCCATGGCCACGGGACTCAATAAACACCAGGAATGCGTTATCGACATCTGCTTGGGTTAGGAACGTTTCCTCCAGAGAAAATTATCCAGGCTCTGGAAAAGATGGTAGTCGATAGGTGAGAGGTCCAGAGGGTACGGATGTTCCTCCAAACTGTAACCATGAGCTTCCTGGGGTGCAACGGGGATTTAGGGAACTGTCGCGAGGGTTCATCAGCATCCAGCCACCGTGCTGACTGTTTCCTATTGTCGTATAGGAGCCACTTCTCGTCGCAGGTGACAATGCGATCAAGAATCCCTGCTTCTTCATGGTGCAAAAGTAATTCCATACACACCTCCAACTGAAGCTCTTTTTGGTTTTCCGTAAGTTCATGTGGGACCCATTTGTCCTGCTTTTTCACCTTGCCGATGGTCCTAAGGTGTCTACTGACAGTCGACACTGATACAGCATGATCCCCTGCAAGGTCCCAAACAGTTTTTGACGGGTCCTCTTCCACAGATCGCTTCAGATAAGCGTCATTCAACACGTTGGGCGGTCTGCCGCGTGGCTCATTTGCCACGTCCATCACTCCCGCCCGGAATTTTCGGAACCAACGTTGGACCGTACGTTCATTTATGGTGCCTACACCGAATACCTTATTGATGTTTCGAGAGGTGTTGTGTACGGTGTGATTCAACCTGAACTCGTAATGCATTGTCACAAGTAATTCGTATGAAGTCATTACTATCTTTGCTTGGGTTCAAACGCTATTTAATATCATCGCAGACATGCAAATTTCAGACAGCTGGTCGCTGATAGGTTTATCTCTGGGAATGTACCACTTTGTTATGGGTACTTACTACTAAACGTGAAAACCGTGCTGAAGTGCGGAACCCACCTCGAAATCCGACATTTGATATGCAACGACCTGATATTACCTGAAGTGACTTTTTAAATTATGATTTATTCTATTAAAAAAAGACCGTAAAAAAAAAAAAATGATATTTAGTATCAATAAGGTATTCAAAACTATATGAAATCAACTTCCGGCACAAACGGACAGAATTGCTCACTTGCGAATGGTTCAACTGTAACACGTGACCTGTTGGCGCCCGGTCGGACTTTATGAAAATACTTTGGATGATCTCAAAAAACGTTTTGAAGATTTAATTTTCATGATGAAGACAAGAAAGTGCAAACAAAATAATTTAGATTCTTTTATAAAGAAATAAGCATATCTGTTTTTATTTATGTTGTTGATTTGAATTTTTTGATTGAACCTGTATTATGGCCACCTTTCTTTGGGTGATCGTTATAGAGAGGCTTACTATACTTATATTTTTGTAGCCTCTGTGGGATGAATAGTTACTTATTTGTGGACATTTGAGATTCATAACTGCTACTAATGAACCATCTCAACATGCATGTTGATTTTTAAAATAAGTAATTTGAATATTTATACATTATATTGTTGATGCCTGAAAATTCTGTCTGAATTGTTTATACTAAATTTAAATTATTAATTTACTTATTAATCAAACTTTAACTAAGTTACCTGTTAGATTCAAAAGGATAAGTTATAAACTTCGGATCAAATGGAATATCCGGCAAAGTATTGCAGTATTTTATTCGACACACTAATTCAGATCTAAATGTGATAACATTAAGTTAATAAAGATTTATGAAATAAACAAAATAAATGTGTGAATGATATACGAGAGGCATCTGGTAAACTTATGGCGACTTAAATAATAAACAAATGGATGATCATACTTCTTTTCGATCACTCGTTGACGCTTCTCGCGTTCTCCAAGATGACCCGACTGAATCGTAGGCGGCATTTCGTTTTATTATTAAAAACTATAACAAACTTTAAATGATCAGGTTTTATTCCTCCATCCTGGTAACATGCAACATTTTGAGCGACGAGCAAGTTGTTAAAACCGACATAGTTTGAAGATATATTCGAGACGTGTAAGGATGGCTTTTTAAATTAAAATGTAACATAAACAAAGTTAAAATGCATATATATAATAAAGGCTCAAATATAAGCAATACTTTTTTATATATTTTATCTGTTGAAATTAAATGTTCGTTTATTTATAAAACATTTGTCCTTATATATGTAAGTCTCTTCCTCGACGTGGATATAACGCAACGAAAGACAGTTTCCTGTAAAATCCTATCACCTATACCTGTTCTCTAGGTGGCGTTGCTAGAGTGCGCTATTGTAGTCAACGTGTAGAAACTGAAATCGAATTTGTTGGCGGGAAATTTGTTGGAGTTATCGAGTAAAATAGCCCAGAAATCGATTATTTCATTAATATAACATTATTATTTGATAAATTTTATCTTTATAGTTGTATATCATAAATGGAGGTTCTTTTTGTGAGCAACTATAAAAAAAATTTTGTTTTCAGTTTTGATGGAAGAGTAAATCCCATTTGTCCACAATAAATTCTATTTTCTTCTGAACAAGAGCTGTTAATTCTTTCATTATGGTCATTATCCACAGTTCTTGGTTAATTTCATAAGAAAAAGCATTTTACACCGCTGGTTTTTGTTGACTCTTCAAAGTTGATGCGCCTTTTTGCAGCAAAGACTGTTGATTGATAAAATTCATTGAAATTTTATCCAACCCAAATGAACCCCTGAGTTCTAAAGCATCCTAGATTTTTCGATGTTTACTACTAAAAAATTTACAGTCATTGATTTAGTTCTTGTTTTGTCTTTAATTTGTACTTCAAAATCGCATTAAATCAATAAAATGTTATGAAAGGTTAATCTCTTAAAAACCGACCGCCATTTCTTTGTATTGAGATTTTGACGACCAGCTTATCTAGCAGACTTCATGAAGCTTCCACGATTACAAATCATTAATAATAATAATAATAATAATAATAATCCCAAGTAAATATTAGGGAGAGATCTGTAGTGTAAACTTATACACGTGTGTATGCAACCATTAAATAAAGGAGTACATTATGTAAACAGACTCCTGCTTAAAAATAAGTTTTATTTACTTTAGTTTGGAAGAAATTTCTAAACACATGCAGTAACATTATAATTAGTTATTTATATTAATGTAACAACCTAATCTTGTTGTCTCTGTCTTATATAGAAACCAGGAGAATGATCAAAGTTGTCCCCCAACGAAATGAACAAACTGATCATCTAAGTGATTAAAAAAAAAAAGATTAAAAATAGTTTATCAACTTATGTCGAATGTCAATTTACCTATGTTAGTACGATAAAAAATACTTCGTAGAGAACCATCTACATGAGAAGGAGACTCAAACTCTTAAAATTGAAAGCGTGTCGAACGAAAGGAAAATGAAGATGACCAGATAAAAATTTTAAAAGAATACGGCACAGGGTCTTATTTTGAAGAATCGCGAGCGAAACAATGGACCGAGACTAATTAGAGTGGTCTTTTGAATTTTACAAGCAACAGAATCGAATACTGAATACCAGATCTCAATGGCATAAGCATGTTTAGGCAGAACAACAAAGTTAAAAACAAATTTTGAAAAATTGCAATTAGGAATAACATGCCTTATTAACATAGACCCCGTAAATACGAGAAATATAAAGCAAAAGATAAAAGCATTATGTTGGAAGGATAATTTTCAGGTATATGTAATGCTTAAGTCTGTGGCCTGATTCACTTTACGGATTGCCGTTATTTCAACTGACATGTGAAAATAAAAAGATCATGGAGAGTACAGGACAAACTTTTTTTTTTACGTTATTATAAATAGAAAAAATTGGTTTATTCAAAACTTGATCATTTAAGCAACGGGACTAACTCAGCAATAATAATGTAACGACTAAAGTAAAAGTAACAGATAAATTAATTATATTATAACTGGAGATAAGCCTACCAAGCATCAGGTAATCGACAGAAAAATCTTTAAAAATAACATTTAAACTGAGCCTATTGTCAGCTACCGTTGCAATAAGTAATGTCTACAATATAGAGAATTTGAAGAATTGTAAGAAAAAGAAATCCTTTGAAGTATTTTATATAAATTAGTTAAAACAATTATGCATAGGGATAAGTCTAATTTCAAATTACTTACTAAAGTCCTCCAACTTTTAATGAATATGCCGTGCGAAGTAGAAAGAAGCTTTTATTCACAATTTTTTAACTATAAAAATATTTTATTTACAAAATGATTTTCTTTGCGTTAGATCTTTAGAATTCGTTGAAGTTCAGTACATAAATTGAGCCAATTTTTTTTTTTAAAGTTGGACAATAGTATAAAAACAAACAATTTACAAAATATTTAAGTTAGAAAGGAACCAGTTTTAAGTCTGTCTTAAATTTACATGTGTAATACTTTTACAACTTCTTAAAAATTTAAAATATACAAAACTTTCAGTTAAAGCGGTAAAAGGCATAGCAAAAAAAATGTACAGAATAAAATATTAAGTCGTACAAAAGAACTCTGAATATTACTTCAGTTTTATAATAGTCCCGCATAAACTCGAGAAAAGGATGTCATAAATTCATAGCACAAGACCTCGTTGGAAACTGTCTCCCACAGGCTTTTTTCCGAAATAAGATTCCAGGAAGAACTAAAGAGTTCAAAATTTCATTTCGCCTTTAATAGTAATCACATTTCCTTATTTCCATGGGAGAAGCCGGTTCACTTTTTCCGATCAACTCATCGGATTCTATTTCACCGGAAACGCAGATTATGAAGTAATGAGTGATCTTCATGGAAGACCAAACATTATTAAAGTCAATAGAATATCCCGCACCATATCTGATGCAATGGCTCCACCTATAATAAAATGACCAAATTTATTATTAAATAATGAAAACTTTAATATTTGGTAGTAAAGGGGATTTGTCTTAAAAAACCATTCTCACTTTTAAAAAGAGCCGAACATTTCCTGCGATGCATACGTGATATAAAGGAAGCCGTCATCATCTTTATGTTCATGGTAGACTTCAGCCAAGGTTTTCGACAGACTTGACATGGACCTTTCATTCACGATCAAATAGAAGGCCTGTTTTGAGTGGACATGAATCCTGTTTCTGAAAATATAGAAAAAAAATCCAAATTAGTATTATAAGAGCTTTTAAGTTCAAAATATTTTATTTACATTTTAAGATGCATTAAAGCTTGCTCATTTAGAACATTTAAACTTCTAATTTCTCTTCATAATTTATCCGAAATATTTTACGTAAAATCAGAATCACTCTCAAAAGGCCTTAATGCAAACTCGCGTGAGAATAGTTCAAACATTTGCAAATATGTCAAGTGCATTTATTAAATTCTACTATGTTCTTATCGTGCGAAAATTTTTCCATCAAAATCCAATATTTGAAATTAAAGTTTCTCCTCACGTAAACTGGATCTGCGCCAATATAAGGCAGTTCGAATTATCACAGATCGATATTGGTCGGTGGCGAGGGTCTTAATCGCTTCGCCCAGGCAATGACTTTTGACGCTGCGCTAATTTCCGATAAGATTCGTCAAGATTAAAAAGATCGAATGCCACATCTGTTAAATGGAATAACCATGAACGCATCCCCGTCCTCGTACATCAGTCAAAGGATTATATTTAGAAAGTTCGACTGTCTTCTGAATTCCTTAAAAAACTGGTACCAAAATAGTGGGTTAAGCTAACTTACCTGATAATCGTGACAAACTGCGACATCGTTAGCTCTTGAGGAACTAGAAACTTCATTTTTTCCAAAGGCGGTAGATTTATTTCTTTGGCATATTTTTCAACGATTACCTGGAAAAATAAATTCGTGAAAAATTCTTTAGATTTCATTTAGCAAGGATGGATTTTAAATTTTGATAGTATTAAACAGCTGTACGTAAAACTACATTATTTTCTATTAAAGGTTTCTAAAAATATATTAAATTATTGGGTTGAGCATGTGTTCGGAAGTTATTACTCAACGCCGAACTAAATTTAAAATATCGCGTTTGTAATTTAACGTGAAGCATTCGACAATAACGGTTTTAACATTAAATTTTTCATACGTAATAAATTTCCTGGATTACTAGAATATATTGAATAGAAGATTTTAATTTCTTATAAAAAGAGTTATAATGCTTACTGGAATTTTTGTAGGAAACTTGGCTCTTATTCCATCAACTTCTTCCTTTCTTGTTGCTAGAAAATAAAGATAAATTTTACATAAATATTACTTCATCCAAGAATACCGACGATAACACGGACCTTTAATGACTCACATTTATTAAGAAAAAATTATCTTATTTACAAAAGTTGCATAAGAAATATTTAAATCAATATTAAATCCTAAATCCAATGAAATTAAGAAGAGGCTAACTTGACTGACCTCCCCTCGTTAAATATGGTAACAGACCATTTAATTATATTACGATTAATAATAATATTATGGAAATTCGTACGAGTAAAAAATAATTCACATTAATATTACTGAATGGTTTGAAAATCACTTACTGAATGGCTTCCTCTCCTTAAAACTCTTCGGCCTCAAAATATTGTGATTTGGGTCGGGAGTCATGGCTCAATTGCGTTCGAGAAATGCTTAACTACAAGTTACGAATGGTATATCCTCGCAAAATCCACTGACAGAGTGTCTTTGACGAGTCAATGGAAGAAAGCTTACCTCGCCTCTTTTCAAAGCTCTCTTGAACCACGTGTACAAAAATGTCATCGGGAAAAAGAGCGCACTGATTGGTTGGAAGTCCAAGCGACTCCTCCCTGGTGGAGATCGATTGGAAGTATCATCGATTATGATAAGAAATGAAAGAATTGCATGAATTGTCTGTAAAACAATCTTAAATGCTTTTAAAAAATAATTATATATTTTTTTATCTGATGCCCGATCCATGACTCAAAATGCAATCTAATGATCAAGTTAATTAATATATATAATTTTCTTTTTAATGTAGAAATTGTTTTTATTTTAAGGTAGAAGCCGAGTGAAACATCTCTGAATCTTTTGGATGTTTCATTTACCTTCTAGCTTTTCTTTGGTTTTTATTTCAAAATATTCGATCTTTACCTTCTCTTTTAGCATTTTGATTAATAAGGAAGTGACCCTTTCTTTTCTTATATAACACTTTAAGAAATTATAAAAAAAACAACAATTTAAAATCAAATGCTATAAATATCCTTATCCACATCATACTTGCTAAATAGAGCTTTCTTATCATCTTCTCGGATCTTAAAGACTTGAGTAGAACATGATTATAGGGATAGATTGGTTAAACACGGAATAAAAAAACTGATTCTACTTATTAAATAATCTTATCTAAATCTTTATTTAATCTAATTGCCAGATGTTAAAGACGAGGTATTTCCCGTCAGTTATAATTCTTATGAATCTTAATTACTCTTACGTGATTCATCTGCTTAAAGCGAATTTTTCAAGAATTAGAAAAAATTCAAAGAATTCAAGTCGAAAATATTTCTTAGAAAAATTTTTATCGCTCTATGTTAAAACAAAAAGCATTTTAAAGTTCATCGTAGGAGTCGGTCCCATTGACCCAACCAAGTCCTTGGACGGATCACTTTTGCTTCCTTAAAATTCGTTATCCAATCATATTTTATAAGAAAGCAGTGATTAGCTGCTGAGCCACTATCTTGTATAATTTTCCACTTACAAGTTAGAGAATGGTATCGAAAAGATATCCACAATAGTAATGGGTAAAAAAAGTATTCTCGAGACGATTTTTCTCAGATTATAATTCGTTGCAATCTAGTAATAGTAATTGAGTGCGTGTAAATAGAATCCCATTTGAAAAGCACACAAAATAAAAGATAAGGTCGAGGACATGCCAGATTTAGACGAAATCGAAAGGAGCTGAGATAAGGAAAACTTTCGCCACTACTTATCTTAATAGGAAGAGAAGAGAATGGACAATAAAAGATTCGCTTCCATGTCATCATTTAGTACGTCATTACATAGACCGAGTCATCTTAATAACATATTAATATTTAAATATTCACACCAAGAACGAAAATGCCCCAATGAAGTCTTGATGAAACATTAAACATGACCAGCCAAACAATTTTCTAAGAAATTTAAATATTTCTAAGATATTTTTAAGTCGAATTTTTAAAGATTTTAAGATGCACAATGAAAAGTTACTTGGAATTTCTTCTGTGAAAGGTAAAATATGAGAAAATATTTATATTTATTATAATTTAATATTAATTAATAATTCTTGACTAAATTGGCTGAGCTTCTTTGATCATTTTAATCGGTGGGAGGAATTCAGATTTTCTTATTTTAAAAATATTTATGAATTACATCAGAATTTCTTAAACAATGCACTTAAAAAGCATTAATATTAAATATAAATGATTAAGGTTAGAAAATAGAAAGCTCATACAAAACGTTTCTTTGAATGCTATTACAAATGTAGTTTTTTATAATTATAAAACAAACAGTCCGCAAATATAATATCTGCGAAATATTATGTTTTAAAAAAATGCTTAATTTTTAGCAATGGTTTTATAAAAAGAATTGGGCCAATACAAATTTTCGCTTTATCTCACTCAATTCTTTCTTTATGTCGGAAAGATATAAACAACAAAGAAAAGATAAAAGAACCATTTAAGCCAATGATTATCTAGCATAATTTTTTTTATGGATTCTGGTATCAAAGGATTACCTACTAAATAAAACCCAAAGCTCCCGGCAACCAACATCCCCGGAGACCCAGACATACCCTTGGCGTTATCAAGAGCGCGATCCCCTTATCCACAATCGATCTATTGTTTCTGATTATCAACTCAATGATTAATTTGAAGGGAGATTCGCGCTCCAATCATAATGATTTTGTTTTTCCTAGTAATTTTTCATTTTTTCTTCTAGAATTTTAATTTTAATCTAATCATTGATAATGCGTGGAAAAAACCAGGGTTTTTCACTTGCGTCATCAATCTTTTCTGCCTACTTGCAATATGCAAAGGTTTCTATATAGGCTTTTATAATTTTAGAAATTAAATATTGAAATTAACTTTCCGTATTAATTGCATGATAAGAACCTTTAACTGCATATATTTTTTTGTTTTAGAGTTTAATGATTTTTAAATTAGCGTATACATTAGTGCTAAAAGTGATATGCATATCCTGAAACAAAATATGATCCTCAGAAAAATTTTAGGACAAAGTATGGAAAAAACCCAACAAACAATATTTCGTGTATTTGCGAGTGGCACGGAAAAAAAAATCACGGAAACAGAATCTGCCAATTCTATTATCATCTCGTTCATCCGGTATCATTCGTAGTGGGGATATGTCATAGACCTCTTTAAAGACAGAGGTGAAGTATTTACAAGATTTGTCAGTAAATTTCAGATAACTGTTGATAGGTTTGATGTACACAGAAAAATGTAGTATAATCCATGTCTTACTCAGCTATAACATATCTAGAAGTTATCATAAATTTCAGGCTACATAAAAGAAAATTCTGTGCTTATTACTGTTTATTGAGCTCAATATGGAGCAAAAGACCGGTTTTAAATTTTATTTTCAATTGGGAAAGGACTCCGTTAAAATCTGATGAAATGCAGTATCGTGATTAACACCTATTTCCTCCGAATCATGAGCACAGGTAGCTGTTCCTTGGAAATGAGCTGCATCTTCGGCATGTGCAAAATGTTAACCGAGGCATGGATTATATATTTCTATACAGCACTCATCAATAGGTTATAATACCCATGACCGAACTTTTTTGTCGTATCTGATATATATACAGCTTCGAGCATAAAAAATATAAGGTATTGCTTCTATTTTTTTGCTCGAAGGTATACAGGTTGTCCCAAAATCCGCTCCCATAGGGAATATTGAAATGTTGCAGACTGAATAAGTAAAATATAGCGTTCAGATAGGAAAAGCATTATACAAAAAATATTCAAATTGATGCCCAGGTCCCCTTCTATTTCAAGCGGTCCGCTCCTGTTCATACCCTTCTTGAGTCTTGCGAGTATTGATAAGAGCATTCTATGTAATAGCATGGCATGCAGCACGAATTTTGTCTTGGAAATCTGCAATTGAACATGCAATGCTATACATATTCAACCATGTGTATTCTACATTAGCAACATTTCAATATTTCCTATGAGATTGGACTTTTGGAACACCCTGTATTTTAAGGTTGAAATCACTGACGCCATCGATGAAGATTAAAAATGCATACATTTTTGATATCTTTCGTGCAACGTATTGCGCACATGCAATAAAATGCACACAGCCATCTCTTTATCTGTATTCTTAATAAATTTTAAAAATTTTAAACAGGCTTTAGGGATCACCTAAAGAAATTTTTAATCAAATAATCAAATATTTATAAGTAATTTATCAGTTCATAAAAGATTTTGAATGTTACGCAAATAAACTTCTGTCAGTAAATTTCATTCTTTATTTCATATTTAAACTTCTTTGAAAACATTAAACTCTCTACGGACCAAGTTTTCTGTTTTAGCATTGAAAAAGATAATTTCAGTTAATATGCCTATTCATTTTTAGTAATGAAAAAGAAATGCGTGTGACGCAAGAAAATGACAAATGAAAATATCAATTAAAAAAAATTGTGCTCTCATCTTGCGGTCACAATGGACTGAAATTATTAAATTTAGCTATATTTGAGGAAACTTTATTAATATGTATTTTGTGTCGTATCTACAGAGTGATTCAGAAAGAATGGCGCAAAAGTCGATTTATTTAGATTCTATCATAATAATTACATGAAAAGACAAGTCAACTATATATGTTTTATCTATACATTACTCGACAGATGTCAAGATGAAAGAATGCACGTTATAAATTTTATCTGCCTCATCTCCCCCATCACAACAACGATTGTAGAAGAGTCGAAACAAAGAATCTCGGAAGATGACTCCTGGCTCGCCTCTTAACGTGTCTTTTCATGTAATTAACCTCAGGTTAGGTTCGGTCAGGAGTGAATAATCAACTTTATTTTGTGAATCACTATATTCGGAGTCCAGATTTGTAATCTTTCAATGCGTGTGTCACGATGAAATTGTTCAGTATATCACAATATCCTTTGTTAATTTGGAATTATATAGAGGAATTTTATTTAGAAACATCATATAAGAAACGTTACAGAGATTAATAATTACAGTTTAAACACTAAAAACTTGAAATGTTGTTTAATGAAATCGTGTCACTAAAAGGAGCGTTTGCAAAAACAACTTAGCTAAAATGAGTAAATGATTTTTCAAGCGCAAATGCAATTTAATAGTTTAGAAAACTACAAAATAATTGACCTAATAACAAACTACTTTAATTCCAATAAATTAGATGTCCTAAATTCTTAGTTGGTTATTTATTAAAAAAAAAAAAAATAAGTGGGCCTTCCCTAATACTCGACGTCATCTTTTGTCAAATGTCAGCGTAATCTATCAATTCGATTTTATAAAACTATTAACCTAGTTTTGTCTTTCTTGCGGAGATAAACTCTACAGATATTTCCAGAAAAGAAACAATTCCGCGATTTGTAAAAATTTTGATTATAGTTTAATACCAGAAAAACAATTACTCATTTTCTAAGAAATCATCTTATCCACAGAATGCCTTGATGTCTCGAAGACATCAGATAGCTATAATAATGTGGAGGATGGGTATAATGAGATATAGATTGTATCGTTTATATTAGGATTTAAAAAATTATAATTTTATTTTATTCCGAAATGATTAAAGCTATGTTTGAAATCTGCGAGAAATCTTATTATAGTGGTTTTTTTTTTAATTTTATTTTTGGAGTATTTTATGTTTTAAGGATTTTTGATTTTTTAATGCTCAATATCAAACTTTTTTTTAAAATCGATTTTCCTATCGTACTTTCAAACTGTAAATTTGCTCCAGATAAAATTTACTATTCTGAATAAGTTCAAATTCTTAATTAAAGAAAAAAAAATCTTAGCAGAAAAATGATGAACAGATCGTCTAGCCAAAACCGAGCGTTATATAACTATCTTCTTCGGAGAGTTATTGTCCTCGACGAATGATAAATTCTTCATTTTAGAAGCAGATAATACTCAACAAAGTTATCTGATTACTAAATGAATGATTACTAGGGGTTCTTTATTCATAATGGTATTAATGGCAAAAAGAAGAATAAACTCAATCTCATTTCATAAAACGAATGTTTAATTTCAGTGATGGACAACGTCTCGATGAAGTAAATGCTGATAAGAGTTTTAAAAGTATGAAATAAGGATATCATTACCATAATAAAATATAGATATATTTTGTCATATTTAAAAAAATTCTGCATTTTATTTTTAAACAATCTTATTAAGAATTGTAAAAAAAAAAAATCATATTGAAAGCACTCAGGAATTAAATGTTTAAAACTCAATGTAGAAAGTGAAATCTCTTCTCGAGAACTATTCAATTTGAACTTTGAGCGTTCTTGGTTCACGATCTTACATATTGAAAAGAAATCTTTATCAAAACGTACAAGTTATGAAGAAGAGTTATTTTAAAGGAAGGGTATATTTGTAACTATCTAGATCTGGGAAATTATAAAATGAATCAATTTAAAAATATTATAGCTAAAAATGCGATTAAGTTTTTCATTTTAAATACTTTCTATATTTTAAATAAATTCAGAAACTTTATACAAATTATTAAATTATGCATTTTTCAAATGATTAATTCCGCAGGCTGATTGTATAGGAGATGCGCACAATCAAGGCGGCGGCCGTCGTCCCAGCACAGATGACAACGACCATGAGGTAACTGCTACGGGATAATTTTTGACCGAGGATGTGAATGTCTGTAAAAGAAAATGTAAGAAATTTATAAACGGATGAGTATTTTAAATTCAAAGGAACCATTTTTACTGCATAGTTGAATTACTAGCTTTAGTATTGGAAAATATAAAGATCAGTTGCCCCTATATACTACTATGATGTAAAATTAGAAAAAAATATCAATTACTATATTTACTATTTCAATAACAGATCTGTGTCAATAACAGTGTTTTTAACAGCTTAAAATTCGAAATTGCATTCTAAGTATCATTTACAGATAAACATTATTTTCGAAATAACCACTAGGCTATATTTTAACTTAATGTAGTCGAAATTGTTGAACTGGTGAAGGACATTAAAATATTAACTTCTGACCCCTTTTATCATTATCGCGAACATCAGCTGTAGGAAAATTACTAGCAATTCTGGATCGGGCGCAACCTCTTGATTCTATCATTCGCTTTAAAATTAAATCAAATAAAATAAAACTCAAATAAAAGAGTTAATTACTGTGCTCTTAGTAGCCTGATATAGAATAGAAGAAAAAGTGTGCATAACTGTAAGCAATGACAGAGGTGACTAGAATGAACATTTTCTTTTAATACAATGTAGGTCCGAATATGAACGCTAACTGAGATATGAAGAGAAATAAAAATGTCCCCCACCAAGATCAACAAGTAAATAACTCAGGTTCTGCAACATCTAGAATAATGAATTTTAAAGGAATAATAGGGTACATAAAAACTCTGTATACCGTTAAAGTTTGATCGAATTCCAGCGGGTAGTTTCCGAGTTACGTACTCAACATCGTAACACGTGCTGGTTAGTATTCGCATGTGAGCACTGTTACGAT
Source organism: Rhysida immarginata (assembly GCA_023313115.1). NCBI lineage: Eukaryota > Metazoa > Arthropoda > Chilopoda > Scolopendromorpha > Scolopendridae > Rhysida > Rhysida immarginata. The sequence goes on along the minus strand of JAHWFO010069864.1, from coordinate 835,097 downwards.
TTTGAATGCGTAACTCAGAAACTACTCGTTAGAATACGACCACATTTTAACAGTATACACAGTTGTATGTATCCTATTATTCCTCCATTTGTATTGTTCATTTTTTGCAGAACCTGAGTTATTAACTTGTTGATCTTGGTGGCGGCATTTTTATTTCTCTTCATATATCAGTTAGCGTTCAAATTCGGACCCACATTGTATTAAAAGGAAATGTCCATTCTGGTCACCTCTGACGTTGTTTACAGTCATACACACTTTTTCAGAATCACCCTGTATAACAAGATCAAGAAATTCTAGATACCTAACTACAAATATACAAGCTAATCTTATTATAGCCCTTATTCAAAATTGACTTTGCCAAGTATTGTTATATTATAAAAAAAAATAAATTAGGAACAGTATTGAAAGTGGCTTTTTTGTTCATGTTTACTCGCTCTATTTACAAAACATCAAGATTTATTAACAATAAATGGGAAAGTACGAGTCGGACTCGCGCATCGAGGGTTCCGTACTACGATTTAATATACCGGGTGGGCAAGAAATAACGTGAGGTGTTCAGAGCTCGCTAGCGGGAATTCTATTAGGCCAAATGCAGTACATTTTGGTGTATATACTTAGTGGAACATGCAGTTTCGATTTCTGCAAAAAAAAAAAAAAAAAAAGTACCAAAAGTCGCCATAGGGGGGCGCTTATTTCAAGAAAACAATGAATACATTTGCATAAGCGCGTTCCGTGTTGAGCAATCATGACAATAAAAGGCAAGGCTGAGGATTTCCCATCATTCACGAACGAATGGCCTGATGATGACGCTTACTCTGCCTGACCGGGCGTTATTAGTCAAGTTGTTTTATCAGAAGAGCGACAATGCAAGTGCTGCCCTTCGTGAATTCCGGCGATTGAAAACGTTACGAAGAGGACCGATGAGCATAACTAACTTACGGAAAATGATTGAACGATTTGAATCTACCGGAACCAGGCCGGAGACGCAAACGAATCAGGCAGCAACACGTTGAAGAAGTTGCAACTGCTGTTGTGGAACAGGAAATGACTACTGTGCAGGGTACCAGTAGTGCACACGGAATAGCACGCCAAACAGATATCCCATATTCGACGGCGAGGAAAATATTGCATAAGATATTGACATTTTATCTCTATAAACTCACACCTGTTCAACAATTGCTTCCTGGAGATGAACGTACCCGAACTGACTTTTCGTTGAGATTTTTAGCAGGTATGGAAGTGGATGATGCATGGCCATGGCAAATTTTATGGAGTGATGAGGCACATTTTTATTTGAATGGTGATATCAATACCCACAACTGCCGCATTTGGGCTTCATCAAATCCACAAGTGTTTCTGCCAACTCCTATGCATTCACCGAAACTAACAGTATGGTGCGGCTTTACTGCTTCTTTCATCGTCGGCCCGTACTTTTTTGAAGAAATCCGTCCCCGTGGACGGTGACTTGTTCCGTCAATTCTGCCAGGTATGCCGATATGCTTGAGAATTTTGTGATACCACGATTGCAGGAAAAGGGTTGTCTGGATTCTACCATTTTTATGCAGGATGGTGCGCCACCGCACATCGAACGTCAGGTGCAGCAGATCTTGCGAGAACGTTTTTCAGACAACAGAATAATTAGTCGTGCATTTCCCATGGTATGGCCACCCAGGTTGCCTGATCTCAACCCTTGTGATTTTTGGTTATGGGGATATTTGAAAAGCCTTGTGTATCAAGCACATGTTCCTGACCTCTCAACCTCAAAGGATCAAATAACGTTATATATCAGACTAATATGCAGATATGCTGCAAGCTGCTGTAGAAAATGTCGTGTACAGCATGCAGCTATTGGAACAGCACACTGGTGGTCATATTGAAACACATTTGTAATTAAAAATAAAACATTGTTTATTGTTGTTACTAAAGTTGGTTTGTACGGTATTTGTTCATTTGACAATTAGGTATTCATTGTTTTCTTGAAATAAGCGCCCCCTATGGCGACTTTTGGTACTATTTTTTTTTTTTTTTTGCAGAAATCGAAACTGCATGTTCCACTAAGTATATACACTAAAATGTACTGTATTTGGCCTAATAGAATTCCCGCTAGCGAGCTCTGAACACCTCACGTTATTTCTTGCCCACCCGGTATTTACCAAAATATGCCAGGTTCTGGAGGGTGTCGCACTGTGTTCTCCATTTTGGCTTTTATAGACATATAATCTATAACAGTTTAAGTGCCGAAATTTATAAAATAAGTAGGTACACCGGCAAATTAGTCGTTAGTAAATTAGTCTTAAGAGAGCTGAACAATCAAACATACATTACCATCACACATCTTAACAATCAAACACAACTTACATTGTTAGTTATTTTATTTCAACAGTATTCTTAATTAAAGACAAAGTAAATAACAACTCTTTAACCACAACAAAAATTAAGTAAAAAGAAAAATACAACCTAATCCTAGAAGCGCTTTTCGAGGGCGAAGCTCTCATCATTCAGCAGGTGGAAAAGAAGGGAGTAACACACCAGATGATACTGAGTGTGAAAAAGAACAAGACCGATATTTATAGTCTGACAGCACCAATGACAGAAAGAGTGATAAACCCCACTAAGGGGGCTAGATCAGTGATTGGTCCGTTTGGACCAATAGTTAATCAGTTGAGAATCTCCAATGGGTCCCTTGTCGGAGTTTAGTAAATTTTTGCTGTTGGCTGATGAGATTTCTAAACTTTCAAAGGCATCCAGAAGGCGATTATTTTTTATTGCTTTAACAAGTACAAGATCGTTGAATGATATTCTATGTCCCGTATCCAACGAGTGTTTCGCCACAGCGGACAGGTTTCTTCTTCCATACTTCAAGTGGGCCAAATGTTCCTTAAATCGAATGGTAGGATTGCGGGCCGTCTGTCCAAAATAAACTTTGGGGCACTGAGGACACTTAACCTTGTAGATTCCAGTCTGCAGGAGTGGGGGGACCTTATCCTTTGGGTTACCCAGTAATAGTTTTGCTTGGTTTGGGTTGCTGAAAGATAAAGCTAGGTCGTGATTACTAAAAATGGAGCTAAGGCCCTTAACTAATTGATTATTAAAGGGTATTGATATCGTGGTGTACTTCCCTTTGATTCTCTTTAAAGTCGTGTTGTCTTTGATAAATTTATGGAACGTCCTCTTTTTTAAAATCCTTGTGATGGTCCTTTGGTTATATCCATTCCTTGTGGCGATCTTTCTAATTGTGGAGATTTCTTTGTTCAGGGTCTTCTTGTCCAATGGAAGGTTGATCGCTCTGTCTATCATAGAGATAAACGTGGCAAGCTTATGGTTCCACGGGTGGCTGGAATCTGACGGGAACGAATCTTATGGTTCGAATCTTATGGTTCCTTAGTGGGGTTTATCACTCTTTCTGTCATTGGTGCTGTCAGACTATAAATATCGGTCTTGTTCTTTTTCACACTCAGTATCATCTGGTGTGTTACTCCCTTCTTTTCCACCTGCTGAATGATGAGAGCTTCGCCCTCGAAAAGCGCTTCTAGGATTAGGTTGTATTTTTCTTTTTACTTAATTTTTGTTGTGGTTAAAGAGTTGTTATTTACTTTGTCTTTATTTATCATATCCACATTTTCTTCCCATTTGTATATTTATTTCTGGTTTCCCCAGGAGTTTATACTTTTAGTATTCTTAATTGTTGAAATTATTATTTCAAAATGACAAAACATTTTTTGTATGGGACCCTCTTGTTTTTAAACTTTTTACATTTTTTATTATTTGTTCGACAACCCACCATAATAACACACATTCTGTGAAAATTTCAACTGGCTATCTATTACCGTTCAAAAGATACAGCCCTTAAAAGGTCGGACGGACAGACAGCAGAGTCTTAGGAATACGGTTCCGTTGTCACCCTTTAGGTACGGAACCCTAAAAAGGTAGCCAAATAATGTTTAAGCAAGGAAATCGAATAAATAATGAAGATAAGCATTTTCTGAAACAGGAATGTAACAAAAATTTTAGAAATTTTAGAAAGATTTTTTTCTTATTCTTTCATTTTTTCTGCTAGTTTGTCCTACTTTCATTAGGAATATCCTCCCAGGCAGCATGTAGTCTGGCAGCTGAATTGTATTACTTGCAATTGGTATAATCTGCCCTCTCAATATCACTCCATACATTTTCTATGAGGTTTAAATCAGGAATACATGCTTTGCAATCTAAAGTTGTGATATTTTGTTCACCAACCAAGTTTTTATTGTATTTGGTGCATGGCAAGATGCATTTTCTTGCTGGAAATTCAGATCATCTGTGAGATTATGTTGCATGAATGGCAGAAGAGGAACTTCTAGTGCTTTTTGATACATAGTGGCATTCATGCGACCACTGACAACTGGTAAATTTGTTTTGTCACTATAAGCAAAACATCCCAGACCGTAACAGGACCTCCTCCACCAATCCGCTTTGGAATAAAACTGGTCTTCTCTTCTACAGTCATGCCAATAAGATTGACAATCATCAGGACAGTGCCCAGGGATATTTAGTAGCAATCATGGTCTACTTATCTGTTCAACCTGGTGACCAGTTTTGAAAAGCAGGTGTAGGAGGTTCGACAAGGTGTGGCAATTAAATTCCCTGGCAGAGGTCGTTGCGTAAAATGTAACCCAAAACTCAACATGTGATGACACGCTTTGTATATGTCACTTCATGTTCAGACAGACACGACTTATGGCGACACATGTGAACAAGTACCGTCGAGAAGGTAATTTTTCCATATTTTTTTTTTTTTTTTTTTTTTTACAGTAAAGGCTTCATTCATCATGAATTTGTTCCCCCTGGCCAAATCGTGAATAAGGTGTTTTGAGTCATCTTGTGCAAAGAGTTCGCAGAATGAAGCCAGAGTTTCATGAAATAGGAAGTTAGGTTCTTCTTCATGATAATGCCCGACCGCGCATATCACAAGTGTGAAACGATTTCTGGCCAGTCACCATACCACCCTCTCTATTCTCCGGATTTGGCCCCTCTGGACTTTTTCCGGACTTTCGACATCACAAAACATCTATCCGAGAACTTTAAAAGCTGTTTTACAAACTTGTATTAACGCGCTCAAAAATGTATTGTGTCCGGTGGAGATTACTTTAAATCATATTAAATAGGATTTTCATTTGGACTTCCCGTTTGTGAGTATTTATATTAGTCCGGGTATTTAGTTGCCACATCTTGTAGTTTTATCTGGGGTACTTTTGCTTGTGATGGCAAAACCAGGTTACCAGTTGTCTGAGGTCGCAAGAATGCCACTAATTATCCAACTCAAAGATGACCTGATCACTTTTTTCAACTGTATTTATATAAGGAGAGAGAATATAAACAATTAATTTAATTAATTATTTATTTATTATTTTTTATACGAACCACCTTCGACGAATTTTCCTCTCTGGCGTTTCCTCAAATTCCCAGGAACGTGATCAATATCAGCTGTATCTGACTGAATATGATGAGATAAATTTGGATGTTCTTCCTGATCTGTACTGTCCATCGTATACATGATTTGTAACAGCTTTCGGCTTGTCGAATCATTTTGGACGGTCCTTGACTCTAGTGGAATTGAAGATTCGGAAATGTTGGAGTTTTCGGGGATCTTGTCCGCAAAACTATGAATACAAGGAACTCGAAAGCGCATAAATCGAGTAAAGTTGCCAATTTTCGATTGTCTACTTTTCGAGATATTGTCTTTACCTATAAAAAGAAATATAAACTTTTATTCCGCTGAATACTTAAAAAAAAGACTAAACTGAGCCATACATAATATCAAATTATAACCAAATGGGATGATATCCTTTATCACAAAAAGGTGGATAAAAGCTTACGAAAGCTAGATCAAATATCCAATGTATGAAATACATTACGGTAGTCACCGATCGGGAAATAAGATTTGAATTTTTTTTCAGATTACTTTGATTAAAATTTAATCAATAAATCATAGGAATCCGAAAATCTGCTCTAAGATTGGAAAGAATCAAAACGCACGACATCGCCAAAATTGGCTAAGCTCGGATTTGATCAATGCAATTGAAATAAAGTATCATATCCGCAATTTAATAATTTTAAGAAACTTCCAAGACGGAAGAAATTTTATTTATTCTAAGAATAGGAAAAGTAAATTGTGTTCTGGAATATTCTATGCGAATCCTTGAAGAAGCTTTCAAGTAAAGGAGAAAATAAATTGGTAAATATCATTAAAATCGTTTCATAAAAATACCATTAACAAACAAAAAATATAATTTATCCGATTCACTTTTATTTCACATAAGACAAATGTATCAGTTTGCTCTTTGAGCATAAAAATATAATCCACCTTATGTTATTAAATTTTATTAATTCCGAGAAGGGAATGTTATAACGAACACGTTTATTTTGTGAAATGTTCATTATAACTTATTAATTTTTATTCAATGAAGTTCTTAATGTAATTTTCGCAGTATATCTCATAAGAGTAGAATATCAAATTTAATAATTAATCTCTTAATTTGATTTTATAAGAGCATCAAGCATAATACTCGATCGCTTGGGCACAGACAATTTACGGAATTAAAATCAACCAAGAAAACAGATGTTTACTGTTGTTAAAATAAATAATCGGCATCTGGCTAAAATATCAACGTAAGAGTGGTGTCGTGTCGAAAAGATTATCGAGAACTGCAAGAATAAAAGATTACTTTTATTCTTGTATTTCTCAATCTTTTCGACACGACACTACTCTTACGAGGATTAAAGACATCATCGGGACGATTAACTGAAAGCCCCTGGGTTTTGATCCGAGATTGTGGATCTTCCCTCCTATTTTCATCAATAACATTGGCGTAAAAGAAAGCTCCTTCTTTAAAAATAAAATTTATCAAAACAAAAAGGAAACTGTAATTTATCAGACAAAACGCGAAATACCAAGCTATATTTTTAAGATTGCCCAAATATTACGATGTCGGTTCGTGAAAATTATTAGTATTTGGATCAAATCATTAATTTGATAATTTAACTGAAAAAATATCAAACCAAATATCACCTGCATAGTGAAATAAAAAATATTTTAAAAATCGATGAAAAAAGAATTAACAGATGATGTGTGGATAATCTTTTGAAAATACCTTACATTTTATATGTCCATAAAAATATATTCATTAAAGAAATAAAATAAAAGATTCCTGCATCTTGAATCTGGTCTAGTCTTTTAACAAAATTTATAATGAAAATTTCTTACGATTAAAAGATACAAGGGTAATGTTTAAAATATTTAATTTTTATAGATTATTTTCTAAAATTTCTTTTGAATATTTTATAAGATATACCTTCTATTTGACTGCAATAATAATCTGCGTAGTAATGGGTTTGTAAGGTGATGAAAGCTATGAAAGACACGATGGCTGCTAATAATCCTAAAGCTGTTAAGAAAAAGCACACACTTCCTCGCATATTTATTTTTTAAACCTTTATCGTTTTGAAAATAACAATTATGTTAAAAAATAGATAGAAATTAGAAAGATTCTTCGATTAAGTAACATTGCGTTTTGACTCGGCTTCAGAGATAGTAACCCGAAGAGCTGAAGACGATTCCATAATCACATGGGTGAAGGTGTTAAAGGATCTCTATTTGAATACAACGATGAGTAAAATGCCTTAAAGGAGAGATTAAGATTTCCTAAATACTTTATCTATAAATTCATCTGGATAGTTAAAAAATTCCTTTGATTTTTCACGCGAACCTGAATGAACTCAGGTATGAACGCGTATGTTAATAAGCATCAGAACAGTCTATTTATTCTTAAAATAGAAGGAAACTAAATTCGGGATCAGTTAATTTGCTTGTTAATAGAGAAACATTAAAGAGTGCATTAATATAATTAATGAAAGAAACAGCACAATAGAAGTATTTCATTATTATTTAGAAAAAGATTTGTAAGAAATCATTCCAGCCAGTCCTTTTTTTAAAAAAAGGCAATTAATTAATTATATTAATTGAAAAGTTTTTAAACAAACCATACAAATTAAAGTAAAAACTAAAGTACATTAGCTGTTTTTATAATAAAATATAGATTCATACAAATCAAGAATCTCTGGATACATTTCTGTAAATAAATTAATTAGGCATTCTGAGAAGGCTGCAGAGTAAAGATTTATTTTTTAAGTAAAGATTTTTTTTAGTAAAATTTCCTACAATTAAGTTTTTAAAATTAAGTTAATTAAGTAATGACATATTGTATAAAAAAAAATTAAGTTTTTAAAACAATTTTAAAACATTCGAAGAAGATGATTTTGATTCAAATAAATCGTAAAATTTGTATAATTTTTATTTTATTGAAACTTTCTTTGCAAGAAACTTAATATTTGCAGAAATAAAATGTTAATTTCAGAGCATTTAAGATAAAAATACTTGTCTATTTATATCAATATATAATTTCACTTAATAAATTTGATACATGAATAAAAAAAATAATAAAAATAAATTAATGTTCATCACTTTTGAAACTAATTCACTTTTGAGATATTGAAAAAATATTAAGAAATTTTTTTTATCAACTATATAACATAAATTTTAAATAAATTTTCCAGGGAATTTGACTTCGTTAAAAGCCTGAAGAGGTCAGACTAACACAAATGAATTCACTAAAATGTGAGTCTCTTTCCTTTACCTGACACCAATTCTCGTTTGGATTGTTTTTTTAAACTTGATCTATTTGTGGATATTATGTTTTAAATTCACAATTTAAGATTTAATCATATGGATCTTTAATTTATTGATTTAAAGTATATCAAAGTTAGTAACTCCCAAAGACGAACAATATCTTATGGTTTTAGGTTGGGTTATTTTATGAGGTTTATATATTATAATTAAAATAGTAGTTTAGTAATTTAAAAGTAAAAAAAAATGTTAAATTTGATTGATCTTTTTTATTTTCATGAAGAGAGGATAAAAGAAAATAAATTAAAATATAATAGAAATGAAAAATCTTATTAAGGAACTATTTTATCAATGGTGAACTCTCCTTATATGGAAGGTTAAAGATTAATCACAGCAAAAACCTTTAAAGCGATTTCCTATCATTTAGTGGAGGTCGAAGTGCACAATGGTCTTGATGGCCGTTTCATATCTTGACCTTATTAAAACCATTTGGTTTCCAAAATAATTCCATAACATAAAAAAAAGAAACTAGCAATTCGTAAAACTTTTTTTTCGCTTAGAATCCCTACTCTCTGTAGAATCGCTACTTTTCAACATGTGGATAGAAGAAAGCAAAATTAAAGAGAGAAAATTTTGGTTAGTAGTATTTTGAAGACATTGAAAGCAGTTTCTTCTTCTACATGATGTTCGATTGAAATTTGATCCGATCAGCAAGTCTTGTGAAATGTTTAGTCAGAAACTTCTGACTTAAGAGGCAAAAACGTTTAATTGGTAACAGGACGAATGTTTTTTTGTAAGATTCTACATCATCACAGATGGCATCTCTAAGGATTTTGCTTCTTTTATTTACCTTTACAGGAGGAGTTTCTGCTTTTGGTAAGTGAGTCATTCGATCTCTTATCCATTCCATGAATTAATTTATCAAATAGTTTAGTTTATCCCATCAGTGATTCTTGTCAAGATGGCGAGATTCGTAGAATGACATTTTTTTGCGTCTTTAATTAGAGATTAGTAAGAAAACAAACTAAGAGAGTGCATTTTTACTAAAAGTCCGTAAGAAACAAAGATTTTAATTTAAGTATCAACACTTTTAAGTATCAACAAAAGCATTATATTGAGAATATTGCACAGGGCTTATGTTAATTAAATAAATAATATACATTTCAACTCTATTTCTTCAGTTTCAGGATAAATTTAACGAGTAAGCAAAAAAGTTTTTACGTGGATAGCAATTACAGATATGTCGATTAAAAAATTCTCGATCCAATAAGAAAACAAACTACTATAAATATTCAGTTTTTAATTCTCTTATCATTCATTGTTCTTTGCCCATAATGTATTATTTATTCAATGAGAACACCAAAAGAATTGTTTCATATTTAATAAGAAATTTCATTCAATGCTCTAATCAAATTTTAATGTAAGCATCGAATACTACATATCCTGTGAGATTTTCAAAATGCGTCACAATTCAAGTTCAAATTCCAGAATCTATATTAACATAGGACGGCCGATAGCGTAAACGGAGATATGCTTTTTTAAAATCGACTTACTTTATTTTTTTCACCTTCATTGTACGGAAGATAAGAGATTGCATTAAAAAAAACAACAATATTTTTTAATTTGGAAATTTTTATTTTTCTAATTGAAAAGAAATGTGTAATTTAGCTTTCAGGAACTAAAGAACTAAATGCATAAAATATTTTAGCTTGCAAAAAATGGATGGCCATTCTAACACCTGAAGAGGTGGTACTGAGAAAATGGATAACTTGGATTTCATAAGCCTAATATTGATTAGTTTGGAACTCATCAGCTTGTTTGTTTGGGTTTATAAAAAAAAATAAACTTATATACCAATATACTCAGTTTGTGCAATACAGCAAAAAGACAAGAAAACAAAGTATAGAATAGAATATAAAAATTATTAAAATTAAAGAAGCAATCAGAAAATATTTTATAAATAATTTACATACATAATATTGATTTTGACTTTCTTAGCATGGTTTATTATACACTTGAATTATTTATAATTATTGAATTAACATACAGAAAATACGCAGTTTATTCAGCTAACCCGTTATCAACTATTTCTATTAAATACTTAAGGAATAAGTCTAATACAATCCTTCATAACTTTTTCTTTCCAAAGTTCGCCATTTTTTTTATTAGGAAATTTCAATGACTTCTTCATCGAAGTCGATCTTTGAGTTTGTTGTTATTAATTAAATACAGTATACTCGTGATTTGAAACGTTTGAAAGGTCTAATAAGATTGCTACCTTTTTTTCTTCTGTTGACTTCCGTTTACTTACCCAATTTTTTTTTCCGAATTCAGGCGATAAACTTTTAAACGTTTCTTTCAATGCAAGGCATCAGTCTCTTTCTACATAGTCTTGCCAAAAATTCTGTCCCAAGAACAACGAATTTATCCGATGAGCACATTACAACAAAAGAGAAGAGTAATATATTCTTTATTGCCATTTCTCTGCAGAGTGTATACATCTCAAATATTCTCAAAATGGCACCTTTAGCGCTTAACAGCGCCTCAAACGGTCCGGCCACTCATCGATGACAGCACGCACTACCTCCAAGGGGTATGAAGCTGCTGCAAGAACAAGATCTCGATAATGCGGTGGGGCTGAGCAAGCCTTATCCTCCAAAATGTTCCAAAGGCGATAGCAAGGGATAAAGACCGGGACTTCTGCAGCTTCAAGCGATGAAATTCTCTTGAAGCCAAAGTTGTTTTGTTTTGGCCTTGTGGGCGGGTGCTGAGTTTTGCTGAAAGACGCATTGTGCTCTAGAAAGCAAAGGGCTTAATAACTTATCCTGAAACTCCATTTGAAACAGCCTTCGTTTTGACGCCTTGTTCACAGAATGCTATTTCGTTAAGTTGTCATAACCCATTCCTCACCAAACCATCAACGAAGCCGGGTGATGGCCTCTGTGCACTTTCGGGATCTTTTCAGAAGCTTTTCAAGAGCTCCGAGCGTATTCACGGTCATTTTGCCTATTGAACTTTTCTTCAACAGCATAAATTTTGCCGTCCGCAAGCAGAATTCGGCGGTGTCCATCCGCGTGCCGTTGAAGCAGACATTTGCATCTTGTCCTGATGTCACGTAAAGCAGCTTTTAGGCATTTGGCCGGTCTATCTTTGATAAGCCCCAAACTTAAGATCTGTGTTAATGATCGTAGACATCGTTCTTTTATGTATTTTCATCTCCCGTGACAAGATTTTCTGTCTGCGGAGGGGATTGATTTCGTCGAATTCTCACCACGTCTGGACATTTATTTTTTTAATGGAGATAATTCAGGTATAAGGTTCATTGCGTATAAGGTTCATAGAAGAATACCCGAACAATTAAATAACAAGGGAAGATAATGTACTCCATTCCAAACGAAATGATACGTGAAGTTCGCTTTTCCATCTGTGCGCGTTATCACCAATGCCTGGGCCTGAAAAAATACCTGCAAAAGATTCTATACTTCTCTTCTTTAATTTGGATTATACAATGTAGATGTACTTTTGTGGACAAGTGACTTTTCATTTCTAAAAACTTTGTAGGCATATATAAAAAAATCTTTGCTGTAAACTGTACACAATATACATATTTTGGACACCCTGTATACCGTTTCCGTTCGTTTTCTTTAAGTTTGATTTCCATGGCTATGCTTATGATATTTCACTTTAACTTTTTCTTAAACTGATAATCACGATTACCAGTTTTCCAAGTTGGACGTCACTGTTGTTCTAAATTATTCCTCATCAAAGCTCTGATCACCTGTAGATTGGAGCTGAGGAGTAAATTATTTTCGAGAATCATCGTCCAAAAACTTTATAGGCTAATTATAAGTGAATGGAAGTATCCAAACCAGTATAGAGAACTTTGTTTGCACGCAAGCATGCCTTGGATACAATGGTATTGCGCGGTGAGAATAGCGGAAGTGAGGGGAAAAACATGGCGGCAAGGTGGAAGCAAAATCGTTAACGTCGGTCGTCAAAGAATTGCAATTAGAGCAGTGTTATTAAGCACAAAACCTTAATTTTGCTGCGCAATTATTCGTCTCGATATAGTTTATAAGATGAGGTAAGCATCTATGAATATTAATTTTATTTAAAATTACAAAGCACCGCGATGCATACCACTTACCAACGCAACGTATTCTCGGCTGCTGGTCCATTAGATCACTCGACAGCCTTGCCCTCATTTCACTTGCGAATGCATGACGTCATCCGTTCCTTTGTCGTCTGATGCTCCTTTGTAGGAAGAAGTTCCGTTGCTTTCATGTGAAGTGGATTCGTGTGTATTGTTGAGTGGTAGAGGAAAAAGGTTCCATCAAACGTATTAATAACACACCGCTTTAACTATGGCGTAACAATGGAGTCTTTGATGGCTATGCCAACACCACCTAGGCAGAAGGCCTGCGCACAGAAACGTCACACATTGTTACGTCACACAAAAGCGGGTATTGTTAATCGTATTTCTACCAATAATAAGCTGTAAATTGGCCGTTTGGTGGTGTTGGCTATGCCCGCTCAAATTTTTTCGTTTTATTTAGAAAGCGATTTATTTTGAAAGAAACAAAATTTCGCGATTTCTTATTTGCAAGCATCAATATTTAGCTTTAGGTGAGTAAAATATTTCATTTTGGTGTGAAACTATGAGATAGAGGTTTAGATGGTTCCCTTGTAAATACAGAATACAATATAAGGTGTCGATGAGTAGGAAAAACTCCCAAAGCTTGTATATGAAGGAAGAACCTCTTACTATAAAAGAACATCCGCATCCGAGACATGGAACGCCGGTTGTTCTTTTATAGTAATAGGGCTTTCCTTTATATACAATCAATTCCACGCCACGGTTCCTTCTTTTTTTTTCAATGCTTACCTATTTCTACTTGGTAGGTCATTTAAATATATCGCAGGCAAATGTCCAGATGATATTCTAACTTTTTAACAGATTTCATATTCTCATCGAAAGTTTTAATGGCTACACACAGTTCACGTTCTTAATTCGGGCAGATTTTAGGTAGCATAGGTGGATCGTAAACAGGTAGGTGATTTGGACGGCCAATTGAGAAATATCAGATCGTGGCAAATGCCACAGCCAATCCAGCATTGAGATGAATTTAAAGGATGTCTTAAAAAGGATTGATGATTTTTAAAATTGAATAGCAGACAAACGGCGACAGTTATTAAAAATTCCTGATCTCAAACATCAATCTTCTGCAAGAATGACTTTAGTAATTGTCACCATTTGGCAGATATTCCATTTTAAAAACCGTCAGTCTTTTTTAAGACACCCTGTATATTCAGATATACAGGGTCGGGACACATTAATTTGACCCCCTGCTAGTATCCGGAATATCCATCTTTGGCGGCAAGCACAGCAGCTAGTCGACGTGGCAGAGAATCATTAAGTCCTCGGAAGGTGGTTGCAGGTATCTGGGACCATTCGGCGATCAGTGCATCTCGTAATTCCATCATCGTGCGTGGTGGAGGGTCCAGCTTGCGAACATGGTGATCGAGATGGTCCCACAAATGTTCAATGGGGTTGAGATCCGGGGAGTTTGGTGGCCATGAGACTAGCTTGAATTCATCCTCATGCTCTTCGATCCAGTCATGGACAATTTTGGCAGAATGGCAGAGAGCATTGTCCTGTTGAAAGGTGCCATCACCCTGAGGAAACGCTGTCGACATGAAGGGGTGTACCTGGTCTGCGACGATCGTCAGGTAACGAACACTATTCAGTGTACCCTCCAGCGGTATCAGTGGACTCAGACCATACCACGAAAACATCCCCCAAACAGTCACACTTCCCCCACCAGCCTGTCGTCTGCCAACGATGGTGTCGGGATGCCTGTTCTCAGATGCTTCCTGGCGAATTCTCCATCGTTCGTCTACTCTGTTCACCAGAAACCGCGACTCGTCAGAGAAAGCAACCCTTTGCCACTCAGCCGAGGTCCAATGGCGATAGTCCATTGCAAACTGGAGGCGTTTTCGGCGATGCACAGGCGTCAACATGGGTGCTGTTACCATACGCCTGCTCCGGAACCCCAACCTCAAGAGGGATCGTTGCACTGTCTTGGTGATGACACGCCTAGTGGCCCCACTGTTCATTTGCTGTGTCAGTTGCTCAACAGTGGTACGCCAATTGGTCTTGTCCAGGCGTCGTAACCGATGCTCGCCTCTAGAATCGATGGCCCGTGGGGCCCCACATTTGCCTCTTCGGTTGCTCGAAACTGTCTGGTTCGTCGAGTCGCGGTACACCTTCACAACGGCAGCCCTAGAGCAGTTCACAAAGGTGGCCATTTATGAAATGCTGCCCCCCTTGGCCCGATAGCCAGTGATCATCCCCTTTTGGAGGTCCGACAGGTCACTTGCTCTGCCCATGACGGCGGCAATTGCTGTGTTAACGGATGCTACTACACGTCTGCTGTTGTCAGCTTTTAATGATATGCAGATTTTTCATCTGCATACCATAGGACGTTCCAACATGTTCGAGGAGAGATGGTCATATTAATGTGTCCCGACCCTGTAATGCCGTACCACTTTGGAAGGAGCGGTGCACCATCTTGTTGGAACTGCTAGGCCCTTGAGTCTTTATCTAATGAGGATTAGGAACTCTTCCAATATATCACAGTAGGGCACAACTGGTGTTTTGCAATAATTTTGTCCCGGATTGAGCATATCAACAGATGTAAACGTTGAGAGTTTTCCTATTTTTTCGACGTTGTTCTGTCATAAATGTTTTTTTTACTAAATACATAAAGTAGTTTATTCATTTAGAATTACTTTGTATTATATCGACTTATTAAAAAGTAAACTTTGAATACCAGTCAATTTTGTAGAAAAAAAATTCCCACTCATTTCCATTCCCCTGTTATTAAGCTGTTTTTACCATTGTCCGGATAATTGTGGCCTTGTGTGATCTTGATAGCAGCGTTAAAAGAGATTGTAATGATAACAAGTTTATATTCACGTGTTTCGGTTGCTGTTTCAATATCAGCAATTTAAAGTAAGGCCATGCTTATGTTCTATACAGGGTGTCTACAACTGTACGACAGTATTTTGGTTGTTTCAACTGCGCTTTTCATTGGCTAGTTGACATTTTACAGACATATTCTCAGACTCGTTACTTTTCTTCAACATGTATACCGTTGCGCGCTGCACAAATTTCATATTTGGCGGATATTGGTTCCCGCAATTTTTCTAATGTGATGCTTTGAATGGCTGCGGTGAATTTCCTCTTTGAGTCATCCAGGTCCGTCGGTCTTTGGCCGTAGACAGTGCCCTTGCTATGACCTCACAGAAAGAAATCTGGTGAGGGTCATGTCCGGGATGTTGGGAGGCCATTGTATGGGCCCTCCTCGAACGTTTTTGGTTTGTAAACGCGTTTAAATTCCCTCTGAACAACAATAACATTCAAATCTTTCATACCAGATAACCGGTGCCGGATTTACGTATAAGCTAAACAAGTTATGGCTCAGGGCCCCAGAAACATGAATTTAACTTAAAGTTCTATATAAAGGTCCCCGTTACCTTCAACAGCTTAGACCACCATCAAAACTAAACGTGGGACTGAAGATAACACATTTCGCTTTCACATGACTATAATTAACAACAACACTGTTTGATGCCACCACATAATGGAAGTAATGAGAATATATCTGTAAAATATCTATGCAACGCGCAATACAAACCACCGCAGTTACAAGCAATCAAAATACCATCATTTACGGACACCTTATATAGATAAGGCGAGAAACTCTTCCTACCGAAATATCCTTTAACTTCTCATTATTTCTCTTTACTTGGGGCAAATTTCGTTGCCTTCATTCGAGCTCTTATCAGATTACTTATCCTTCGTGAGTTTTGAAAAGAAAAGGTGTATTTGTAATAACCCATAAATTTCAACTCGTTATCTGAAAAGCATCGCGAGGCAGGGCATGTTTGCTCCACTCAAAAATAAAGTCCGAGGAATGGGGTTAGTAAACAGTAAGTTACAGTTTTAAATCAATATTATTACATTCAAAAAATGTTGCAAATTTTTATGGCAAATGTCTGCCTTAGAGATTAGAATAATAATGATTCTTGTATATAATGACTATCCATCATGGAAAGACAGTCTAAAAAAGGAAAAAAAAACACCAAACAAACAAAAAACAATAAACAAACCGACCAAAGAAGAAGGTGAAGTAAAGAGAAGACCAAAGAGAACATTATTGTTAACGTGAAACAAAAGGAAAGCAGAAGGAATGGATCTAGATGACATCGAACATTTCTATACCGATAATCAAGTTATAACTGGGAAGTTTATTACTGATAGAATATAGGCCAGAGAACCACATTTCTAAAGCATAAGAAAGTTTACTGACTCAAATGGCACTAATGCAACTTCAAAGAAAGTATAGGATACTTGTAATTAAACTGTAATTAACATACTTTAATTAGAATCTAATAACTAAATTCGCAACAATTTTGATAGGGAGGCTAATCAAGACATGGGACGAAGGAAATACGATGGCAAAAGAACAGTTTAGAAGATCAAGCAAAAATCTAGTCAGTGATTTGAGCCATTTGCTTTTTGCTTCTGGAGATTATATTACAAGGCTACAAATGGTCGCAGCGATTTCTTGCAGCCGTTTTATTAACATTGAGGAACGAATTTTGGCTATATGTAATAGAAATAGCAGATCTTCACGCCTTGTTTGAATTGGCTGACATCTCAAAATTCAAAAATTATAAAAGTCGTTATTCTTTGCGGAAGAAACTGACACGGATATGCTTGAAAATTGGCTCATGATACTGCTGCAGATCGACAGTACGGAATTTCCTCTTTCAATAGGATAGCGCTCTGCTAAATTAATGATTCCTTGAACATCAGGTTACTAAACTACTGTGTTTTTAACAAACCGTTACAATGATTTATAAATATCTTGTATTGCCCGCAGTGAAATAGGTTCCATTATTATGGGCTTATAATAAAAAAGAAAGGAAGAAAATAATAACAAGTCAGGCAACCGAAATGCCCAGGACCGGTAGGATTTTAAGGCATTTGAGAATGAAAAGGAAAGCATTTGATTTCTAAAGAAGCCTCTCGTTGTTAAGAATTAGAAGAGGTTGCTAAGGAAGCTCAGGTTGTTAAGTATAGTCCAAACTGAATAAAACTACTGACAAGTTAAAAGGAGAAAGTAGCAATTCTCTGTAGATTAGGACATATAAGAATCTTTTAATTTGTAAGCATTCCTACTTAATGAAATAAGCGTTAATTGTTGAAGCGTTCTGTGTAAGGATCAATTTTTCGTCATAAACTATTGCTAACGCTTTCTACGTAAGCATGTACCATTGAAGGAATGATTAGCTATTAGCTATTTTTAAAATATCCCTAACACAAATTAACTGTTGATAATATAAGGCGTAAGTAATTATATGCCATATCTTAGCATTGAAAGTTTCCAATGGTTTCATAATGGTATCATTAAACCACGAATCATGCAACCAATTTCGATTATCATTAATTTTACGGTATATTCATTCATGCGTCATTCCAATTGTTTGATATATTACATGCCATATCTTAGCATAGAAAGTATCAAATGGACCATAATGGTTCCACTAAACCACGTACCTTTGAACTAATTTCGATTATCATTAACTTTACGATACATTCATTCATGACACATCATTCCAAGTCGTTTGATATATTACATGCTGTATCTTAGCAGGACCGACAGAATTTTAAGGAATTTGAGGATAAAAGGGAAAGCATTTGTTTACTTTCAAGAAACCTTTGATTGTTATGGTTAGTTGAGATTGCTAAGGAAGCCTCTGGTTGCTAAGGCAAGGCGTAGTTTTAAAGGAATTGTGTTGTTCAAAATGAATAAAAGTGAAGTACCGAAAGTTAGATAGTGAACCATTCTGTGTAAGCGTCTATTATTACTTCGTAATCTATAGAGTTCGAGCGCAAAGATGGCAGCACCAGTAAAATTAGCACTTTTATGTCATTCGACAATAATGGTTAGAATTATACTAGCCGACTGTGTAAAGCAAAAGTTAAACATACGAGCGAGCGGGGATTTTTTTGAAAGAAGAAAAACGGATAAAAAACTGACATAGCTCTACCTATAAAGATTTCAAATTTTATTTCATTACTCAAAGTTCATGTTAAATGTGTTAATCTGTTTACTGCTTGTTTTTATAGTAAATAGAAGAAATGTGTTTCAAAGTATAGACTCTTCCCACTTTTTTAGAGTCAAACTTACACAAAGGAAAAAAAATATTGTTATTTTATAATCATTGTTAATAATACAATGCCTTCACTTTTAAACATTTATTTAAATCTGTAGTGCTTGCATTGAATAGCCTCTGCACTCAAACTAAAGTTGCAAACCGGACTATGTGTATTTTCAATAGGCAAAGCTTCAATATTCCCTATGAGATCGGACTTTTCAGAAATCTTGTATTTGGCTTAAATCAGACCAACCTACATTTCTCGAGCATAACGAAAATGCGTAACATGGTAATCTCACTGGTCCTCAACGAATGGAACGAACAATTACCTCTTCTTCCTGAATCCCGCCACTAACTCATTTAGTTCCCGTTTCTTTATATGTTAAATTCGGATTACCAATAAAAGAATTTCACTACTATGCCCTAAGAAACTTTTCTTAAAAACTTTCAAATTTGGAGAAATATTTTTTTTTTATTGCAGGAAGGTCTTGGACTGGTGCTCAGTATTCATGCCCACGTGGTATGCATTTGTACAAAACGTGGTGCTTCTTTTACACGAAAGAAGTTGCTTCCCACCCTGTGGCTGAATCTCGGTGTAAAGGTCATGGCGGTCATTTGGCGATGCCTAAAGACATGTCAACGCAGCTGTTCCTCAAGAACATAACTTTTGGCGGAAGGTAAGTTGATGAAATTATTTATTTAAAATATTGTCAAGCAAGAAAAAAGTAGCCTATAGTCAGTCGAATGAAGAAAGAAAAACGCTGAGCTCAATAATTAGACATCGTTAACGTTCCTTTGTAAGAATATTTTATAATTGAAATCGGAAATATAATTGGACACGCCCAGTTTTTCTATCGTTGGAGGTGTGATCAAAAAGTATCGAGACTGGTGCCCGTGCACTAACAGTTTGTCAGTTTTGCAGATGCTCACCTAATCACCTTCAAAATAGGCCCCTGCCGCTGTGACACACTTAACGCAGCCCTCCTGTCATTGCTGGAAGCACTTTTGGAAGGCGGTCTTTGGGATGGCCTTTGCTCCCTTGTCGCATTTGTTTGGATCGTGGCTACACTGTAGATTCGCTGACCTTTGAGATACAGAAAGAAGTCACAGGGTGCAAGGTCGGGCGGATAGGGCACCTGGGTGATGCCATGCTTTGATAAAAACTCCTGGTCCAACATGCTCCTATGCGCTGGGGTACCAACGTGGTGCAACCGCCAGTCACCGTTCTTCCACTTGTCTGGTCGCTTGCGTCTGATGGCGTCACGCAGTCTTCGTAGCACCTCAACGTAGAACTCTTTAGGCGCATTCGTTTATTCGTGCGATTTGCACGATGATGAAGTCGATAGTGCGCCCCGTGCAGTTACCGTTTAGAGCTACTTCGAACGGCTAGTGCGCGTACTCAGTGTAAAAAAATCACATTGAACGAATAAACGAATGCGCCTTTTGCTGACATTAAGAATCGGCGGGACAAACTCGTAGTGCACCATTCCTGCCACATCGAATAAGACAATCAGCATGGACTGGACATTGCTGCGCACCTGTCTTCCTTTTTTCGGACGCGGCGAAGAGGAGCGCTTCCACTGCGAAAATTGCACCTTGGTTTCGGGGTCGTAGCCGTAAACTCAACTCTCGTCACCGATGATGATGGAATACATGAAGTTCTGGTCACAGCAGCAAGCGTCAAATAACTCAAAGGACACAGTCACACACAGTTCCTTTTGGTCATCTGTCAAAACTCGGGGTACGAACTTGGCTGCCACACGATGCATGTTCAGGTCCTCCGTAAGAATTGCTTCACATGATCCATACGAAATGTCACACTCTGCTGCCAGTTCTCGGATAATCAGCCGACGATCCTGTCGAATCAAGTCCCGAACTTGTGCTATCATCTCCGGAGAAAGTGATGTCGAAGGGCTTCCGGAACGTGGATCACTCTCCACCGATTCTCGACCGCCCTTGAACCTACTGAACCACTCAAACACACGGGCTCGGCTCACTGAATCGTTCCCAAGGGTTCGGCTCACTGAATCTGATCATGCCATACGTTTGGGTTGCTGTTTTTGCAAGGTTAAAGCAAAACTTGATGCAAATTCGTTGCTCGGTATTCTCAGTCGTTTTCCACTGCGAGACGAGCACTGACATGCCTGAACAAAATGATACACAGCACCGAGCTGACGCAATACACGTCACGCCGCTTGATGAGCGGGAATTAGAGACATGTAGCAAAATGAAAAATGCTTGGGCGATGGTTACATTTAATAGTAAACCATCTTTCCAGGGCCAGTCTCGATACTTTTTGATCACATCTCGTATAATCACCTGTTGCAAGTTGGGTTCAAAACCCAACTGTGTGTGAACAGGATCTGCTTCGACTGTTGCTTGTGATTATGTTTATTTATATTCAGTGGATTAAGTAAGAGATTCAAGTGGTAAAGTGGAAGCCAACGTTGCACTGTGCTTTGATTAACACAACCTACCCAGAAGCACATATTAGTTGTTTTAATTTGTTAAGTCCCAAATAGAACTCATATAAAAAATTACTCGCGAATTTTTAGCATTTTCAGTATACCTTAAAAATAGAGGATGTTTATGAATAGTCTGTTCAAACTTTCAGGTACTGTTCCAGAAATCAAGCAGGAAAGGTCATAAGAACATGGGATCAAAAACGCTTTTTTCAAGAGTTATAACGATTTGAAGGTGTCCTACAGTAGACGAAAGTAATTTTAAAGCTCATAGGAGCTGCAGACTGTGGGATTTATTTCTACGCTATAGCAAATGCGCAAAATGGCCTCCGTTAGATTCCAAGGAAGCCTGTGCACATCGCCGCATGGATTGGCGAACTTCTTGGAAAATACCAAATGTATGACGGATGATGTCACAGGGTAGCAATAATTGGGCAATTCAGGCCAGTAACAGCCAACAATGGTACTCCAAGAAAGTTTCGATCTGGTGCTGAAGAGAGTACAATTGCTTTTAGACGGTTCTTGAATTGTCCTAACTCCCTCTTCTACTTTAGGACACAATGAATTTAACCAAACGCCTGCATGGAAAAAACAGTCGATCTTGGAAATAGTGACCCTTGAGCTCACAGCATGAACACGATTCAAAGGTAATCCATATGCATGATGGCTCAACGATTTCTGAAAATCATTATCAATGGTTGGAAAATTGCAAAGATAGAAAACGTAGTGTTACCTTTTGCTGATGAAATTACTTCCAAAAGTTTCTGTGAAACTGGTGTTACAGGAATTGTTTCAAAATTTACACCATTTTGGATAGAAGGTCAATGACATTGCAGCACTGTGACCCATTTGATGATTCCAGTTTTTAAAATGTTTACAAGTGTATTCAAAACTTATAGACACGTTTTTTATTCATTACACATCTTTTGTCTTACCAAGCTTGCTTTTACAAAAGGGTACACTGACATATACCATTCTAATGAATTACAGCAATTAAAAAAACCCGCAACTTGAAGTTTTGAATTTCCAAAATGCGTTTGTGAGCTTTGTCGGGGGCCCTCGATTGATGAATTACGTCATCGTGAAAACGCAAAAAGCGGACAAATGAATGGGCCTGGTATATTAATGGATATCAAGGACCGGTTAATGAGGTATTTTGTGAGTTGCTCGAGCCTTTCCACAGGAACTCTGGGAATAGACTTCGCTTGGTTTGCAAAAGCTGGTATCGAAATTATGGTTACAGCAATTTCAGTGCGGCATGCTTTAACATCCATGGTTTATGATAGCAGAAGACCCACCAGAGTGCTACTGCTAATCCAGATACTCTTGGGCTAATGAATATGCTACATGGACCTTGAAAGACTAGAAAGGAGTTGTTTGGTCCGACGAATCATGATTTCAGTTACATCGGGCTGATGGAAGGGTACGATTGTGGCGCAGGTCACATGAAGCCATGGATCCAACTTAACAAAAAGGTACCGGCTGGCTGACGAGGATTCCATACAGGTGTACGGTGCTTTTGTATGGCATGGTCTGGGTCCGTTGGTTCTCCTATACGTATCCTGAACACTTCGCGCTACGTTGGGCTGCTTGGTGACCATTTAAACCCATTCACGGGCTCTTCCAGCAGGATAATGTCATCAATTCCAAATTGTGCAGAACTAGTTTGAAGAGCTTTTAAGAGAGTTCCAACGTGTTGGAAAAGACCCTGCGCATCCAAAACTGACACCTACCAATATTAAAGATCTGTGAGTGGCAATCCAGACGGCATGGGTCAACATCTCCCTAGAAGCCTTCCAGCCTCTTGCGCAGTCGATACTCTTCGTCGGGCCAAAGGGAATCCCACACCTTCTTGTACACTTTTGATCTTTGAATGTATTATAGAATCTGGTACCACCGCTATAATCATGCAAATATAATTGTCTCGGATGAAATATATTTCTAATCTTTTAATAACTACAAATAATCTATAAATATAATAATAGTAGTTGCTTAGCTTAAGTCTCAGTAAGAGGACTTTTTTAACGATTTTTTGGAGAAAATTTCCTGCTGATTTTTGGTTAACAGAAATTCTTCGTTAAAAGAAAACATGCTGTTGAATATGCCAAAGAGTTGCAAAGTAGGACAAAGAATACCTATGTTGCGTCCTAGTCACAAAGGGACTTTCAGGACTGATCCTGGGTTCAGTGTTCCTGAGTATCAAGAAATTGCTCAAGTTGGTTAAACTCAGTTAATGTTTATTCAATAGATAAGGGGTTGTAAACAAATCCTGCGCATGCCTGTCGCAAAAAATAGAGTTAACTGCTGACAATGCCCTTTACACTCCCATATCCGCCCCAAATTAATCTGTATTACCAAATCTGCTTGGAGAAAGTGGTCCATGCTTCAGCACTTTAACGATGCAATCACACACATGTCCTTGATAAATCCAAAGTCCACCACGGCCTGGTTCAATACGCTGAAGTGAAGTTATACACCTTCAAATACTCAAGTAGAATAATATGACAAGAGGACATCCGATATGCAGTAGTAATGCAAACAGGTTCAAGTATCAAATTTGCTCAATACTTAATAAAATTAGGTACCATGCCTATGTCTCCAAAACTTGAACAACTGGCACAAGCAGTATTTGTGAATCAGCATACCTCCAATTATGTTCCATGCATCATTCATTCAAATATCATCTCGTCCGGCCAGAAAACGTAGAAGGTAACCATATTCAAACGTCCTTTACGCAATTTCAACAAATGCTTCTCAGAGATGGTAATCTTTGAATGAAAAACAATCTAAATACGGCTTAGCAATGCCAAACCATCATCATTAGGTTGCATGAACCACAATTAAGTCCAAGAACCAACATAGTCGTCTTTGTTCCAATGGCTTTCATGGACAAAAAATTTGCTTCCTTCTCCCAGGCTTACTTGGGCAGACCCTTGAAAAAGAATTTTCTCTAACAATTGTCCCCCTTCCTCCAGCAATTCAGTCACTCAGCATTTTTCAAAGAAAGACATTCTCTTTTCATAGCAATGTCGAAATTAACAATCATAACATATGTCTAAAAATTAAAATGCTGCTAAGCAAAACAAATTAATTTATTGTAAACAATAGCTGGTTAAACAATTACACAAAAACATGGAGTGAGACTGTGAGGGCTTAGCTATCCATCACAAAAGAATACCTATGATTCGAGAGAAAAATAATGCAAGACATTAATATTGATTTTTTTCCTTTTGAGTTTCTTAACAATTTACAAAACCTCTGAAAAGGTACAAAGATTTATTTTTGAAAATTTTACGTAAATAACTGTTCGTTATTATCCATACTTGCAGTCGGATGAGGTGATGTAAAGTCGTGTTTTTTTATTATTTTTCCTTCACCGTCTACGTGCAGATCTCACATTTCAGGCACATTCTTTCTAATACATAGGAGATATTTGAAATATGTTCAGAACAAATTTATTAAGTCATTCAAAACTAAGTCTCTCCTGGTCCACTTATCATATACTAAATGATAGAATATTTACTGAATATTGAATCCGGTTGAGCATCGTTATCCCAATGAATAACTTTAATAAAGTCTTTCCGTATTAAATTTATTAAGTAGGTATGCGGTGGTTTATCTTTCTAAATCGTTATCGGTTTTCATCGTCCGATCTAGTTTCAAACTCAAGATCCTTAAAAAAATTCTGGATCACGAGAACTTCTTTTAATTCTCCCCTTCAGCTGATTTTTTTTGACTTGACAAAGTCGAATTAGCTTGAATCCTCCTTTTTTTCCCTCCTTCATACGCTAAGTGTGATTCCGTCGCTTTAAGTGACCTTTTGAACACCGTGGACCGTTTCTCTGTTGCCAAGCAATTGTAAGCGCAATTAGCTCCCAAAGACGCCTTTCTTTTGACATTCACAGCTCCTATCCATTACTTGGATTAGTTTTTATACATATCAAAATGCAAAATATTTAAAAAAAAATGTTTATAAACTTCTTAAATATGTTTATTGACAGTTTTTAGAGGATCTTTTGGAATGTAGCTTTTATTAGATAGCATTAAGTTCAGAGATTAATTGATGCATTTAATCTGTTCACTTTAACAAAATGTAACAAATATATTTAAAATTTAAGAAAGAACGCTTAATTTAACTTTTAATTATACTGTATAGAAAGTGAAATCCTTTAGAAATGTTTACTAAACATCTGTCAGTGCGAAGATATTTACTTTTAATTTTCTAATACTCATTGTTATTTTTAAAACACAATTAAGCATTATGACAATATAAATCTGCTTATTCAAATTTGGAATTCAGAGTACTTAAAGTCTTAATTAGCAAATTTTATTTTCGAAATAACTATAAAATTCCAAAATTTGAGACAATCAATCTTTATTAATAGTCGATTGACTTATCAGAAAACTTGAAGCATAAGAGATCCAAAAATTAAGATGGGAAGAAAATTTCAAGAGACTCTCCCAAGAATATCAGTAAACTGAATGAAACCGCCGTATGGTGAATGTGGTGGGCATGGAATGGGACAACTAAGACCTCACAAATTAACGTTAATGGTAAAATTCATGAAGCCAATAGTGTAATGCGGTAGTAAAATGATCCCGTCCTCCAGTTGTGGGATAAAGTCCCGGACCAGTTAAGGTAATTTTCCAGAGGGGGGGGGGGGAATGGTTCTAGAAATTTTGGCGTCGACTATTAAGGTCATTTTGCGCCTTTTACACAAGTTATATCTGTACGCAGCCCGTGAAAAACACAAATATCCATGCCAACGGCGGGATTCGAACCCGCGGCCAGGCGGACTCGAGAACTAGAAAGCCTACGCCCTAGCTCTCTCGGCCACCTGGAGATGGTCCAGAGGATGGTCGGCTTCATGAAGAAGGAGGGTATTTACGCTTTGTTATGCATAAAATGTTGCACCAATCTTTGAAATGGGCTTAAAAATCATCATTTACAGTTCTCCTGAAAACTATATTAAGGCTCATCCAGCGAAAAGAAAAACTATTTGAAAGTCATGAAATTCAAAATTAGCCAATCAAAGCTCTATGTAATAGATTTAAATCGCTTTGATTGGTTAACTTTGAAGTTCCCGACCTTGACATAGTTTTTCTTTTTCTGGATGAACTGTAGGTTTTTTCCTACATACTTATACAGGGTGTTCCATTCGAAATGGTCAAAGTAAGCGACTATAATTTTCAAGCTACTCATGCAAGTTTATTGACAAGAAAAGTAGGAAACATGGAATTTGATCCGCATAATTCGTCACTTAAAATGTACACCTTACGTTTTTTTGATTAATTATTGTTCAGTTTGAAGCAAACAGAATTAAAATAAAACTATCAAAAAATAAAAAAGAGCAATAGTGATAGGAGACTGGCGATGCTCCTGTTGAGGCCTTATGATATTAACACAATTTGCGGAAGAAAATTTTATACGACACAGCTATATGGAAATGCTTGAAAACTGGCTCGCAAACGAACATTGCAAATTTCATCTTTTAACGAGATGGCGCTCGGCCAAAGTTCCACCATCAAATTGTGACTCCTTGAACACCAGCCTGCCAACCTACTGCGATTTTGTTAATCCGCTGCAATCGTTTGTAAGGTTTTTGGATATTTACTTCTATTGACCATACACATGAAATTGCAGTTATTTACGTTTAATTACTAATCTATGTAAACTTTATTCAACGACAGAGAAATTAAGCATGTCCTACTTATCCAAGGATAGAGAAGTTTCCAATTTCTGTACCAGTCCTACTATTCTGTAGGGGGTTGTCGTAGTTCCTGCTGTAATGTTACGCACCGTAAGATTCATGCAAACTAGCATATAAAATGTTACGCACCGTAGGGAGAAATCGGCCAATACTTATGAAAATTAAACAAATCTTAGCTAGTGCTTAATTTTTTGGATTGCAACAACGTGTAACAATTGAAATTTGGAATTTAAACGTAATAATCTGTAATTCTTTACGCTGACGATGCCACTTTATCATTAGCAGACTCATCACTTCTGTCTATCGAACACAAGTTTAATACTGCGCTACATAAACTATACCTCTGGAACTGTACTAACCATCTGCAGCTGAACATTGATAAAACCACCTATGTCATCTTTTTTCAACGAAACAAAAAGTTCGATATACCTGATTTCACGCTCAGTCTATACCTCTCAAATTATCTGTCCATCAAAATTTTTTAAATACCTTGGTATTCACCTTACATATAATTTATCCTGGGACGCTCACATTAACGCTCTAGCCTCTACACTCAATTATTGTCTTGGTCTTTTTTCCCGTCTCCATATCTCCCCACTTATATCCTACTTTTACTTTAACATGCTTTAATTCAATCTTCGCTGCTATACGGGATCCAATTTTGGGGTTCTTCGTCCAAATTTAATCTTTTACGCCTTTACCGCCTCCAAAAGTCGTTCTTACGGATATTGTTAAAACTTCGTAAACCCATTCTGTATCACAGTTTTTCAACTCCGTTGGAATAACACCTATTTACCAACTCTACACCTTTAACCTGGCTATTTTTATAATCAAAGCTCTTAATAACCATCTGCTCACCTCCATCCCCCACTTTTTTTTCACTCCAGCTCCTTCTCCTCTCCCGTAGGCTTTCTATTTTCGAGTTCGCCTGGCCGTGGATTCGAATCCCGCCGTGGGCATGGATGTTTGTGTTTGTCCCGGGCTGCATACAGATATAACTTGTGTAAATGGCGCAAAATGACCTTAGTAGTCGACGCCTAAATTTCTAGAAACCCCCCCCCTCCTCTCCACAATACACATCACCATAATTCCATTGCCCTACCCCGGATAACTCGCCTCTATCATATCAGAAGTGTTACCACCTCGGGCCTTAAACTCTGGTCAAACTTGACTCCAGAAATACGTTCTTCTCCGTCTATAGCAAGTTTTAAATCAAGTTTGTTGAACTTTTTAAGAAAGGTCCCATGACTCATCTCTGACTCCTAAGCTCTCCTCTCCTCTTCTTCTTCATTCTTCTTTTCTTTTTCTTTTCCGCGTTTCAGAACAACCCTTAAATTTTGTATTCATTTATTGTTTATACCACCAAGAGCTCATAAGGGCTCTTATGAGCTCTTGATACCACCCACCCAGGGACCTACCTTGTCGGCTTCGGCCATACTGGCCTTGGGTGGATGCTCTATATCATTTTCGACATAAATAAATAATAGATAATAAAGTATAGATAATAAATTTCATTCATAAATGTTTTATTTTATACATTTTGTGGAAATAATTCAAAAGCAAGGAAAAATGCTTTCTGCAAGGGCAGCATTCTGATCACCTGATGCATAGTCTTTAGACAGTAGGCTAATCTAAAGACTATGCTTGATGTAACATTCAATATAGTTAAAATCAGTCAAACTGATTTAATCCTATTTCATCCTAATGACATGGCGCCACCTATCGATACAATATGTATTTTTTTTCTACATACGTATGTTGTTTATTTTTACAGCCGGAGCGAGGGCGGGTGGAAGACTTTGTCCTCAAGACATCTCGTCCGAAACTGACCCAAAACATATAGAACTAACATACTTCTATGTGTAGGCCTGTGATTCTCTGTGTATATATATTTAGCAACCGTGACACTGTGTTGGCTGGGTACGCATTTCAGATACTTTATTTTCTTATTGCATTAATAGGTGACGCTACGTCTTTAACATACATTTTGACCCGAGCAGACTCCGCTGGACTCGTTTAGAAATCATGCCTTCATCTCTAAAGTTTTTACCATGAATTTTCACACACTCCGTATAAGAATTTTTATTTCTCTTGCTCCTTATTTTTCTAGAAATCTTGCGCAGATTTTATAATAAAATAGAAAAAAAATATGAGTGAAAAATCAATAGAGAAATGTTTTTTTGTAATACAATTTGAACTCGCATTATATGAATTCTTTTGAATTATTCATCGTATGCAACAGTATAAACTGTTCCTATCTTGTAATAACAATTACGGATCAATAGCAAGATTTCATAAAAAGAGGAAATTTCTCTGTAATCTAATAATAGACGTATGGAAATATTGTCAATGGTAAAACATTGAATTGTATCAATAGTTGCAATAATGAAGCCACAAGGAGTCAAATAAAATAAGTCTGATAAACTCTCGAAAGGCGTGCAAGATAAAACTCGTTTTTATACCACGGCCAAGACCTCAGATTTGTTGAAGCCTTAAAATTTCAGGATTTAAAAGATTTGTAAGAACACCAAGCACCTTATAATACTCATCTCATACTAATGAATGGTCATCGTCTGCTTAGCAGCTAAAAGTCGACAAGAATAACAACATATTCTATTGTAGTATATGCATGAAGAAACAGTATTATTTAAATATTGAATATGAACTCAGCCAAATTATTTTTTTTTCCTGAGAGAACAAGCATTATTCAACGGAACTTAATTTTGAAATTTTGAAATTTAAGAGGATGGTGTCGACAAATTCAAAAATTCTATATCAGGAATTAGTCAAAAATGTATACAGGGTTTACATCTCAGTGCAGAGACAACTGCAAGCCAGCATTTTGAATAACTGAGATAACATTCCTTAACCTGCAATATCCAACATTATTACAATCAATCAACTAGAATATTTTCGATAAACTGAATGTAACACTTAGAGAGGGTCAAAGAGATCCAGTCTCTGGGGTTCGAGAGAGAATTCTGTGAAGAAAAAAAAAATATAAAAATAAGCAAAGAAAAAAAAAAAGAAGAAACAATGGAATTTTATACACTACTACAGTTACCGCATATATGGTCACGCAACTTTAGAGGTAACAATAATAGTATTCTTCATCGTAGACCTGTTAAATCACTGAATTTGTACTGTCTTTGGAGAGTTCCTTCACAATTATTTAAAAATTTTCCCCGTTATTAATGCTGTAATATGTTCTACATGGTGTTTCAAAATGATGTCTGACATTTCAAAATTTTACTATGCATTAATTTTATAACATAAACTAACCAGACCGGGTTTAAAATGCAGGAAAACTCAAATATTTTTAACCTTCCCGCAATTGGAGGCTGTGGTGGCGCTAGTGTCGCGATAAAAATAAAGATGGCGGCTGTGAATGAAAAGGCATATTGCGTCTTGGAGTATGCAAAAATAAACACTATAATTTTAGTCCAGCGGGCATTTCGTAGGCAATTTCATAAAGATTGTCCTACTGACAAAAGCATCCGTAAGTGGTAAGATCTATTTCTGGAAACTGGATGTCTTTGTAAACGCAAAAGCATGGGACCAGTAACAGCAGCAGGGGCGGATTTACGTATAAGCTAAATAAGCTACAGCTTAGGGACTCACAATCTGTAGGCTTCTTCTGTAGGGCCTCACGGTCTTAGTTTAACATGCCTGCTCGGGTGGCCAACCGGGTACGGTACCGCGCTGGAAACGAATAACCGCGGGTTCGAATCCAGCCGCTGGCCAGCGTAAGCTGTGAGGCCATTTAGCCAGACTTGGTCTGAGATTTGATTGTCGGTCTTAGTTTAACATGGATAGGGGCTTCATATAACTTAGGGCCTCACCAAGTCTAAATCCGCGCCTGAACAGCAGACATGCTGAAAGGAGCTTGGGATGAGATTGACTATCGTCTTGACATTATCCGGGTGACTCGAGGGAGTCACATAGAACATTTGTAATGCTAGAATCAAAAAAATATTTGAGTTTTCCTGCATTTTAAACCATGTCTGGTTAGTTTATGTTATAAAATAAAATGCATAGTAAAATTTTGAAATGCCGGACATCATTTTGAACCGCCTTGTATTTTGGTATTGATGGGATAATCTGAATCTATTGTTTGAAGTAGAAATTTTTTATTTTGTTTTTGATAGTTTAAGATGAAATTAGTTAACCTCAGTGTTTGGGTTACAGCATATATTCTGGCTAGATTTAAAACTAAATAGTTTTTTATTAATAGGGCAGATTCTTATCTTTATATATAAAAATTCAGGCTCAGGGTGCGTCTGTAAATGTTCTAAAAACTTTTGAACCACTTATCCGATTGAGCTTATATTCGCAACATATGTTCGTTAGGTGCAGAGTAAGGTTTACATGTCCCCAAAGTGAGGGGGAAAGGGGTAAAAATCATATATCCTGGTTTATGTTTGTTTGTTTACTCAAGAGATGGCGTCAGAGTTTGTTTATCTTTTTTATATAGATCTTTCCCCTGAAACCGAAACTGGACTAACTGCCCAGAAGCAGGACTTCCGTTTTCCACCGGATGTGTAGTAGTGTTTGCACATTTCAAGGCAGGAAACGCAAGTTTTTTCCGTTTCAATATATAAATTCTTGGTGCGTCTGTAAATGTTTTTAAAACTTTTGAACCACTTATCCTTTTGAGCTCATACATGCACCAGATGTTCGTTCGGTTCAGGGTAAGGTTTACATGTGCCGAGTGTCAGGTTGGCCCAAAGGGGAAAGGATAAAAATAATGTTTTGCTTTGATCTACCTGTCTGACATGAGCCTACGATAGGCGCGGATCAACAATGTATGTCAAGTCTTATAATGCAGAGCAAAGTTTCTGCAGCAATAGGTCATAAAAAATTACTTTGGCTATGGTCATGGATGAAGAAATATAGGATGGGAAACTACATTGTTTAAAGCGGGATTTTTTTTTTCCACGGGATTTTTTTTTGTTTAAAGCGGGATTTGTAAGGCCATTTGCGTGGGCATTGCTCTCTGTCTAGCAGACGACTTTACTTTTCCTTATTGGCCTCGATGGCGCAGTGGTAGCGTGATTGCCTCTAATCAACACCACCTAGACAGAAGGCCTGATAAGGGAAACGTCATGCATTGTTACATCATCATTAGTCAACCAAATTTAGGGCTTATTAATGGTAGAATTAGGATTAACAATGGTCGACTAATGATGATGTAACAGTGTATGACGTTTCCGTTATCATGCCTTCTGTCTAGGTGGTGTTGCTCTGATGCCCGTAGATGTGGCTTCGATCCCGGCCGAAGGCGACGAGAATTTTTTCAGGGGGAAAATACTATTATACAAAAGAAAGAGCGAAAAATGTATACACTCATTCATTCATTCATTCATTACGAAATCTCCAGAACTAAAAAGCCTGCAAACCTGAAATTTGGCACGTATATTGCTCTCGGCTTCTAGGTGAGGGTGATAGAGGGATCAAATCTAAGCAACATTTCCCTCTATCACCCCCCATGTTAGTACACTACCCTGTATACATAAATATTAAGAAACTATATTTTTCTCCGAGCGACGCCGGGTACTTCAGCTAGTTCTATTTTAAAAAAGAGTGTCACCATTAATAGAGAATTATTTTTTTTTCCTTGATCACGTATCTTCTTTATTACTATTGTCCTCGTCTCATATGTAATATCACCTCTATGTAATACCTTTCGAAACTGATTCATACAGGCTAAATACAATTGATCCCCTGATTTTTAGAGTAAATATTTCGAAAACGAAAATTGGTAGAAGAATGAAACAACTGGTATGTCTATTTTGAAAGCCGTAAAAAATCTGATATTGAAGTTTCAAAATTAGTTATAAATTAGCTATAAATGTTGCTGACAGGTGGCTCTGTACATAGCGTACTGAAGAAAGTGGATGAATTCCAGCAATTTTCATTCTTCGTTTGCGCCATCTTTGTGTTACGAAAGGCGCACATTTTGAATCGATTGTGATGTGATTGCAATTGCGGCTTGCAAAGGACAGTTATAGCCTATTTCTCGGACACCATCCTGTCGGAAACATTTGTAAGTAATTTCTAAATAAACACACCACTTGTTTCATTCTTCTATCGATCTCCGTTTCCGAGATATTTACTTTTAAAATCAAGGATTCCTTTGTGGGACACCCAGTACACAAAAGACTATAGGGTAATTTTAATTTAACCCTTGGCTTTGATATGTAATAAGTCTTAATTGGCCAGTTTGGATCATCTGCAATCATTATCCTTCATGGACAGCGCTTTCCGCCGCGTTTGTCGTGTGTGTTGCAACTTCTTGGCAAACGCTCCAGGACCACGTTGGTGTTTCATCATCAGTAGCGGTTTGGGGACTCACTTTCTTGTTTCTTTGAATTTGAACAGGAGACATGTAATGATGTGATGAGAAATTGGCGGTTTGACTGGCTGGCAACGGTTGAATTCGTTTGCTATAACTCGACTGCTTCTTTCCCAGAGATCAGGATCACCTCACCTCGTTCTTACCTTCTTCAGTCTTCAGTCACCTGTAAGGAAATTAAGAACATTTCTCAGAGATCAGGATCACGAAATTTCCGTGAGGATAGCTTCCAAATATCGATCAGATCAGTGGAATGAATTTCTAAGAAAATTCTTGTGTTGTTACATAGGACCGACTTTCTATTTGAAAAACATGATCTCCATCCTCTATGTCGGATTTCAAGATGACGACCAAGTTCGTCATGTACCCCAAAATGTAGGTCCCCATCTCTATTTCACATAAGTGTACTTAGATAATAAATGTTCTTGTAGATAGAAATAAAAGACTGTATTGAATATACATTGTAGAACCAATCAGTAGAGCAAGTAATGTACCATTTTAAACATTAAATAATCTCGCCATTGAGTATGAACAAATATTAAGAACAAGTTTGTCCGTAAAGACAGACTTATTTAGAACAATTTTGCTGTAACATCCTGAAATGTAGATTTTTATTTTACTTGAACTGGAATGACATGTCTATCATTATCCAACGAGCAGGCTAGAAGAAACCTTCTGGAATCTAAAGTGTAAGATTTTACAAAGACATATTCATTATACAATGCCGTTTTGTATTCTTTAGAAAATATTTAATCTTCTTATAGCTGAAAATTTTCTAAACATAGAAGTGAAATATTTAAAGTTATACTATAAAGTTTAGAAATAAGGGGGGGGGGGGTGAGTTAAATATGGGAACTTTTTACATTCCTAGATAATAAGTAATTTATAGTCATTTTCTAAGTAGTGAATTTATAATTCATAAACAAATAGTTTCAAAGCCTTTTGCACGGTTTTCCTACGTGTAATGATAAATTCTACTGATTTATCTGCGTAATAAGAGGGCCAGTATCGATCACAATAAAAATTTTATCTTCAGATAAGAAAACGAACAAGTAGCTGAAACCAATAAAATGTGTAACAAAATACGTATCGAATTTAATTAACTTCTAGATTAAAATTGACGCGATTTTTTGCTCGTTAATAATAGGAAATGATAGGAACTTTCCATCTCAAAAACTTTTAGGAAATACTATACTCACTGCTTCCTTGAAAATAAAAACGAACAAAAACCGGGAAGAAGTCTAAAAAAATAAATGATCAAAAACAGAAATTGTTCGTAAACACAATGGATTATAAAATTGATAGCAATATTTTTATTTGAACAAACTATTTTTACAGTATTGCAAATGTTTTTGTTTAAACTGATGAACAATTTCTGTTTTTTGCCTTTTCTTTATATCCAAACACAACATACTTTCACTGCCTCAGTCTCCTAAACGTTTGGATCAATTGAAAAATCACCAAAAATAAATCATTTCTCAACCGTTATGTACAACCTGAAAATACCATTAAAATAATTCCATTTCATTTGGTTCCCATTGCGCATTGCAAAGTTGACTTCCATATTCGAAAATGGCGTAGGGTTTTTTGGAAATGGAATACACATAAAAACCCCTCACATAAAAGTACAATAATTCAATTTAGGTGAGGCACATCGCATATGCGATTTTATATGTATGCTGTTTTTTATATTGACAAACAAGCTTCAAAACTGCATAGATCAAATAATCTGTAAATGTTAACATTGTAGTATTTTTACGCTTAAACATGTCGAAGTTCGTGCCAAAAAAGAACATTTGCGGGAAATGTTAATTCATTACTTTATCTTGAAAAAAGTAACAAATAGAAAAGGGAATGAAAAATTCCGTGACCTGGACTCGAACCAGGGACCAACTGAGCTACCGCGAACATGAATCACCAAGCTGTTTCAATGGACTTCTATGAAGCCACCATGCAACTCAATCGGCAGAGCAGGCCCCCCGACTCGCAAATCGGGAATCACTTGAAGAAAAATGCTGTTGAAAGTTATCGTATACTTCGGGAAGCTATCGTGAACATGCTTCCAGCTCAAGATACTAGTGAACGCTGGTTTAAACGCTTTAAAAATGATGATTTCGATGTGAAGGTTAAAGAAGGTCCAGATCATGCGAAAAAGTTTGAAGACCAATAATTGCAAACATTATTGGATGAAATTGCGTGTCAAACTCAAAAACAACAGAAAGATTAAACTCAGCAGCCATTTTCCAATCTTTTACAAGCAATGGGAAAGATTTAAAGTAATTTTGCTTCATGATAACGAACCATCACACACTTCAAAACAGTTAAAAATTACGTTAAAAGATCTTGCCTGGGAAATATTAACTAGAGTTCACCAGACCTTGCTCCTTCAGATTACCACTTGTTCCGATCAATGGCACGCGCGTGTTTCTGAGCAGTACTTCAAAACTTAAGAAGTGGAAAAGTGGGGCTCTGAAAGGTTTGCCTCAAAACAGGTAAAATTCTATTGGGAGACATCCACAAACTACATGAAAGAAGAGGGAAATGTGTAACTAGCAATGGACATTACTTTCAATAAAGCACTTTTGATGTTTCTCTTGACTTCATAGTGTTTTCTTTCATTACAAAATCCGCATTATTAACCAGTACACCTAGTATACTCAACGTCGAAAAATTGTGCGATTACTCAACGTCCGCAGTAATCCGTCAAAACTGTATGGTTGGCTGAGATAACGAGTGTTAATAATTAGCACTTAAGTTTATCGAGTCTGTGTTTTTTTATTTGTTGAACAGAATTGAAAAATGGAAGGATAAATTCTGCGACCTGGAATCGAACCAGGAACCTCGACTATCATGGCCGACGCCTCTACCAATTGGGCTATTGGTAGAGGCGTCGGCCATGATAGTCGATATTCCTGGTGCGAATCCAGGTCGCAGAATTTTGCCTTCCATTTTTCAATCGAAAACTCATTACCTATGCTTGGAGAGCATCTCCAGTTTATAATTATTATTATTTAGTTGATGAACAGAAATCATTGTTTAGCATGAAAATTTACCGTAGACAAACAAATTGAAAACCGATTGAAACTGCTCTTTGATGTTTTTCATTTTAAATATAGTCTCTTTTCTAATACATACTTGAATTTTTCTGATTCATAATTAAGGTACGACAGTTACTGGGTAGGCCTACGCGAGATCAAGAACACATGGGTGTTCAGCGATGGCACTGCACTGGGTCCCTTCACCTATTGGGCTCCTCACGAGCCAGGTGGTGCACGAGACGAAGACTGTACAATTCTGGGCTCAGCTGCATTGACCAAATGGGTGACAACTCAATGTCATTGGGGATATAGGTTCATTTGCCAAATCAACGCTGGTAATAAATTCTCCTATAAGTCATCTTTTTATATTTAACTTGCTCTATTTGAAAAATTTTATCGCTTCATTACAGGGTGCAATATTACGGAATTGGAAAATCGCCATTTGATACCCACCAACGACTCCAGTGCATTTGAAATTATTCCTATAGGAGAATCGATCTCGGTCACTTGTGCCGAAGGCCATGGAATCGTCAGCGGTCCTTCCGAAGTGACGTGCCAGAATACCCGGCAGTGGACGACCGAGACTACGTGTGTTCCAGGTTGCCCTCCTCCGGTTCTACCTCGTTCCATGTTTCTCACACAACCAAGAAGTTTCTTTCGTGTTGGAGAGACTCCTTCGCTGGAATGTACAGACGGTTATATCTTGAGCAATCCTGGGCTTACTTGTAACGCTGAAGGTAAGAGCAATTGGATAGGCAAAAAAACTGGGAAGATATGGGAGGATGTGAACAGCGAACTGAGCCTGGTGGCAAATTGTGAAGTTCTCGTCCTCTCGACAGATGAACGGTAAATGAGGCAATGGGCCTTTCTGCAATGATTTAGACGCTAAGTGCTGCAGCAGCGTTTTCATCCTTCTAGTAAAGGTACATGTACTTTAACAGGGAAACACGGTCAGGTAAGGACAGCATCATCGCGATCATTGAATGCTGTTATGCAAATTCCTTTACTCGGCACTGTTCGCAGCTCCAGATCTTCCCGAATCAATCATTTTTTTGAACTTGCTTTTTATGGCGTCAATCATTTCTCCTTGGTTTGTAACCTATACTAC